>JARHVA010000107.1:660000-847500 GCA_037957365.1 Torreya grandis
GATTTTCCCAACATAAACCTTTTAAAATAATCCATTATTTGACTTATTATGTGTTTTTTTGTTATTTGGCCTAAACTGCTTGACTATAAGTTCTTAGCATCATCATCCCTCTCATTCAATTTTTTTAGGTGTATTGATGATTTTGTTTTATTTTTATATATTCAGTGGTTGTGATATTTCATGGCACAATGACTTAGTTATTTCCTAAATTTAAACTCACTTCCATCGATTACCACTTGTGGAGGTTACACATATAATAGATTCTCATCTTTGAGGACCTAGTGTGAATCATGAAAGGAATATGAGATCAAGAAAAATAATTCCTTGCACTAACCTTGAGAGGAGAATATGCAAAAAAAATTGAACTTGTTATAGAATAATACAAAAACACATACAAGTGAAATCAACATCATTCTATAACACATGATTATGTGTGGAAATCACTTAGAGAGAAAAACCTACACTCTAAAGTAGCTCAATATATCACTAACAATCAACAAATAGTTACAACATAATTGTAAAGCGATCCTTAAAAAGATCATCACCAGTATACCACTAGTAGAAGAACTGGTTTAGAGATTCAGCATATTGCAAAACTCTTTAGCTTACTTAGCTTATATACACATCTCTACAAAGGAGAGAACTCTTACTTGTATATTTTACAAATGCAAAGGAGAAAGGAAAGAGGGTGAAACCTCACATGAAAGAAATTAATGTGCCACCCTCAGTGGGATCACTATTAATGAATTGTGGCATACTTTGTTGTCTTGTGCATAAGTCATAATTGCATCCTCCACTTTCATATGATTCTAAAACTGGGGTTGCACTCACTTTTTTATTTGTCCCCCACTCAAGATAATGAGGTCAACTTATAAATGCACCCCATATCCATCCTTATCATTTTTTACTAAAATTGAATCATGTGAATCACTAAATAAACCCAACTTTATCCCTTAGTGGAGTGGACACCCCACTCCATTCACATTAGCTTTATCTCATGTAGATTTTTGTATGGGCCATGTCAACTCATCTACAATCCACATCATCACCTGAATCACTTTCCACATCTCATGCACATTCTTTTCCAACTAACCACTACCACCTCATCACATGAATGGTGATTATGAATAGTAATGGATAGTGATTCATGAAAAGTAATTTGTGAATAGTAACTATGAATAATGTCCTAACTTGTGAAGGTTGACACACCTCAATTCCCAACATTCTTTCACTTTTGGAATACCTTACAAGACCCAGTGGAACCATAACAACATGAAATTAATTTCTAGGGACTAAGAGGCCCATAGACTAAAAACACCATCTGAGCTTCTCTGTGCTCATGGGCTTAGTCAATGAATCTGCAACATTCATAAAGGTCTCTACCTATATCATCTTTACCCTACCATCCTTGACCATGTATCTCACAAAATGATATTGTAAATTAGTATGTTTCATCTTCACATGAAATGTTCAGGTTATTTGCTAGGAAAATAACACTCTGACTATCATAATGCAATGTCACTCAACCCTAATTCAATCCAACATCACATAATCTGTTAATCCAAATAGATTCTAAATAAGTGTGAGTATATAATATATACTCTTAAAAATTAACCACAACCTATCACTTACTCATTCAATTTATTGCATAGCAAAATAAAGTAAACACATAAGAATTGGTGGATCTTTTCAATGAACATCACTTGCCCAATTTGAATCCACATACCCATGAATGTAAGGAATATGATTATCTCCAATCATATTAATAAAATAAAATAAGGAATACTCTGAGGTACCTTACAAGTATTTAAAGACTCCTTTAACTACATCCCAATGAATTGTAACAGGATTAGACATATAATGGGAAAGAACTCCTAATGCTTGGGTAATGTCTAGTCTAGTATAGAGCATAACATACATTACACTTCTAACTATACTTTGTAAAGGCATTTTTTCTCATGTCTTCCATATTTGATGGGGATGTAGGACATTATGAAATAGATAAATTTATTCCAATGGAAAATATAACACACAATGGTCTGCAATTCTGCATGTTAAATCTATGTAATATTGAATTCACATGCTTACTCGTGTCAAGCCATAGCTTTATGTTCTCTCTATCTCTTCTAATATCCATCCCAATAATGTGTATCACATCACCAAGACATTTCATCTTAAATTTTTCTAAGAGTTTAGATTTAATCTATGAAATCAATACTTTTTCATTGCCAACAAACAACACATCATCAACTTATAAGGAAATAACTAGGAAATGATGACAATCAATTTTATAATAAACATAATGATCAAATTTAGATCTCTCAAACCCCAAACTCAATACATCTATATCAAAATTTATATTACCACATCTTTAGGACTATTTTTTAGACCATAAAAGGATTTATTTAAGTTTTAAACCAAATTTATTTTACCTTTCATCATGTAGTGCTCTAGTTATATCATATAAATCTCCTCTAAATCACCATGATGAAAAGTAGTCTTTGCATTCATTTGATCAATATTTAAATCATAAGACACTATAATAAATTTCAACAATATAATGGATGTCATTTTAGAAACAAGATAAATTATATCACCATAATTAACACCCTTTAGCTCAGAGTAACCTTTTCCAGCCAACTGAGATTTGTACTTTGCAACACTACCATTTGAACCAATATTTTTCTTGAATACCCATTTTTATCCAATGGGCTTATGCCCTTCAGGTAATCGTACAAGGTACCATGTATCATTATTTATCAAAGTTTTTCTTTCTTTTTTGATATCAATCTTCTAAGATTCTTCATTATTCATACTCGAATCTTATTTTACAAATCTCAGTTCATCAATGTTAGTACTCAAAACAAAAAAAATCTCCAATCATCAGGAGAATACCTTTATGGTTTTCTACACCTTATAGACCTTTAATTAAGCGTAGGTGGAGGTTATTGTTCATCTACCTCCTCCTCAAAATATTCAAATATTGATAAGCTCTCATTAACTTCTTGTCTCTATCATGACCTCGACCTAACTTTCTCAGGTGTAGGGGGAAGTGGAATGACTTATTTATTTTTTATTTATTCTACCTAATGTATGGCATAAGAAGACTTAGTTTTTATAAAAGTAAAAATTATATACTATAATACATTTAGTGCTATAGTATCCCAAATCTTGTCTCTTTTAACACTGTAACTATAACCAATGAAGATACATTTCATATCATTGTTCTCCAATTTGGTTTGCTTCTCCTTTGGCACATGTGCATATGCCTCACATCCAAAAACTATAAGATGTCTCAAAAAATTCTTATGGATATACCATTCCTCTATATGCATTTTAATAATAATAGATGATGTGTGAGACCTATTGATCAAGTAGCAAGTAGTGGCTACATCTTTGGCCCAAAATCTTTGTTCTAGTCCAACACCAATGAACATACTCCCAGCCTTATCTATTAGTGTCTTGTTCATTCTTTATGCAACTCCATTATGCTGAGGTTAATATAGATTTGTCTTCTATCTCTATATACCAAAATATTTACAAAATCTATCACAATCATTAGAGTAAAAATTCACTACCATTGTCAGTCCTAAAACACTTAATTTTCTTTCCAGTATACAACTCAACCATTGTTTTAAACACTTTAAAATAATAGAAAACTTCATATTTACTATTTATGAAATAAACCCAAGTCCTTCTAATTTAATCATCAATAAATTAAACATAATATGTGGATTTTGAAATTGAAGGAACATTAGCAGTACCAAGAACATCAAAATAAATAAGATCTAATACACCACTAGGTTTAAGAGAACTCGAGTAAAAATGAATGAAATTTTTCTACCATAAACATAACATTGAAATAAATAAAATTCAATATTACAATATGTCAAACCTTTAAAAAAAAATTATTTGTCAAGGCCTTAATAACTTTGTATCCAATCTGGCCAAGTTTGTGGTGCCATAACATAGTCTTCTCTGTAGGAAATTTTAACTCTATAAAATGAGCACCCTTAAGTTTTCAATAACCATGACCATCCATACAAATACTAATTATGTATTCATCCAATGGTTTTGTCTAATATTTAGTCTTTAAATAAGTATTACAACACTTAATTATGCATGTATCAAGCTGGTATAAAGTGCCAATCCTAACACCTTTAGTTATCACCATAACACCTTTAACCATCTTAAAACATGCTTCAAAAAAGACAACCTGCTAACTGCATCTATCAGTTTGATCATAGATAATAATTTAGGAGCTATATCAAGGATATATAATACACCATCAAATCATTTAATTCTTCCATCTAGAAATTTGATTTTTATCTCTACCATGACCAATAATGGTTAGAAAAAAATCATCAACCAAGTATAGCTTACCTCCATCAAATTATTCATACTTAGAAAACCAATTTTTCTTAATGATATGAAAAAATACACCCGAATCAATTAACCATGCATCATTACTTGCATGGGTTGCCAAGGTTGTAAAGAATACATCACTATGTTCCTTCTCAGATTTATACTGAGAATCATGATCCTTTAAATTTAATTAATATCAAAGTAGCTACACTATTATGAGTGTTTGATAATAAATGTAACACAACCATGAATAATATATTAGTAATGGGGAGTGTCACCCTTGAGACTCTTTCCCTACTGCTAAAGCTTATATCATGTGGTGGTGTTTATGAACATCACTATCACTAGTTAACTATTGAATGTCGGATAAATACTCTCAAGGTCATGGCCTTTGTGTGGGGTGGAGCTTATTATGTTAGGGTATTTCATTAAATTTAATTAATATCACACTCATTATATCATTATGAGTGTTCTATAATAACTGTAACAAAATCATGAAACTTTTTTTAGAAAGGGGGAGTAATATTATTTAATTAATTAAATTAATTGTATAATATTTTGGTTTTTTCACCCTCGAGACTCTTTCCCTATTGGAAAATATTGTCATGTGGCGGAGTTTATGAAAATCACTATCACTAGTTAACTAGTGAATATGGTATAAATCCTCTCAAGGTCCTGGCCTTCTTGTGGGGTGGAGCATACCATGTTAGGGTACTTCATTAAATTTAATTAATATTACCCTAGTTGCACCATTAAGAACGTTTTATATTAACTGTAACACAACTGTGAAGCATTTATTAGCAAGGGGGAGTAATATTATTTAATTAATTAGATTAATCACATGATATTTTGGTATTTTCACCCTTGAGAGTTTTTCCCTATTGGAAAATATTATGTAATGTGGTGGCATTTATGAACATCACTATCACTAGTTAACTAGTGAATGTGGGATAAATCCTCTCAAGGTCGTGGCCCTCATGTGGGGTTAATTTTTTTTATTAGAGTTAAACAACATTATTAGATTTAAAAAAAAATATTATGGATAAAAAAATTATTAGAGTTGAAAAAATTATTAGAGTTAAAAAAATATTAGAGTTAAAAAAAATTATTAGAGTTAAAAAAAATAATTAAATTTAAACAAATTATTAATGTTAAATATTTTTTTATTAGAGTTAAAAAATTCTATTAAAGGTAAAATATTTATATGATTCACTAGCTACTGATAAGGGCAAATAAAAAAAAAGATACGAAGAATAAAATGGAATAGAATAATATAAGATATGAAATAATGTACAAATATTAAACTCAACAATCAAATTTTCAAAAAATGGTTTCACCTATAATAGGCTCATCTATTGGAATGTATTAAATTATGGGAAATGAATACAACATAAACTAGTATATATAGTAGTTGAGGGAGGGAATATTTATAAATTATAGGTCAGAGCAGACCAATAATAAATAATCAAATTCCTCAAAATAACACTAACTTTCAAAATAAATAAGGTGCCTATGTTGGGAAAATTAACAATTAAGGGAAGTCATCCCACCTAGGAAAAAATCCCAAATAAATTGTCCCACATTCCAAAAAAATACAAAGGGATCCAACATGAAAGAGGGATGTAGTTCTCAAAGTGGGATGCCTAGATGGATAAAAATCACACAAGGAAAAAAGATTAAAATGGATGAATAGTTTAAGGCAAGAAAATCAACCTCAAAAATATCAAAACTACTTGGACAAAAATCTGGTCCTCATAAAAAATGAACCAAATTTTTTTATGTTCCTCTAGCAAACTCTTTAAATTGGGATATGTTATAGTGCACAGACTTCTTGGTAAAGCTGATGAAGTGTAGTTTTTAGGGTTACCCCTAAGTTTTAAGCATTTACAGAAGATCTATAATCAATCTTGAAAATAAGGGGGGTCCTCTTTCTCTTTCGAATGCTATAAGACTACACCTAATTGAGAAACACTAACTTATCCTTTTGAGAGATGTTAATGAAGAAATAGAGTAGTAAATGTATAGGATATTCTCTAGCTTGCAATCTCAAATATAAAATCCTCCTGAGGTGGATGAATCCTTCTATATCTAACTCTCTATGAAGGTATTGCCAAAGTTTTCTGATGATGGACTTATTTTAATGCTAAGGATGCCAAAAATAGAATAATGTACTGGTAAGCATTCAACTTCTTTTGATAATACTTACTATGAATCTTACCACTACTACATAAGTTGTCACCTTTGAAGAAATTGATATCCAACTAGTCAAAACAACTAGGGGAAATCAAGTGATTGATCCTAATCTTTAGATAGAAGATATGATATTGCATGAAATATTCAAGTATACACTCTTCACTACTCAAAACATCATCAATGAACCTCCTAAAATAAGCAAGATCAGAGGTTACAAACTAAGTGCCTAATCATCACTCTAAGTGGAAAAGGAAGAGACACACATAAACCATTGAAACGTTACAATCCATGGGAGTTCCTCTGATCTTCTTATAGTATACACCATCAAACATAAAATATTGTTCCCAAAGAAAAAGATCTTCAAGACTCGTGACCAAGTCAATAAATATATCATCTATGTGTTTCTCAACAAAAATTTTTATCATGATATTTTGTAGTGATAAAATACCCTCAATGTTGTGGATATTATGCTAGAGAGACTAAACATCAAAAGCAAAAAAAAATACAATTTGGAAGAAAAATTCTATCACCTAGATCCTAGAGAAGGTTGAGATAATATAAAATATGGTACTTCTACTTTAGGAGAATCAAGAACAAGGGAAAGTGTAGAATCTTAAAATTATGATCCAACATATATTTATAGTAGCTATAAATGGTCCTACCGATAATCATAAGAATATGATTCTTGGGAAGAGATAAAAGCATAAGCTCTGGACAAAGTGAGGGTATTATACCTCAAAAATGTAGAGATAGGATCAAGAAAGGACTTAAACTCTTCAATGAGAAAATTAATCCTACTCCAAATCAATATCAAAGGACCAATATCAACTTGATCATACACCAAGGGTTTAAAGAGGTACTATAAACCCTCTCTAAAATATCAAGAAGCATAGAAAACTATGAGCCCAAGATTCTTATTTGTAGGCTTGATGATGATCAAGCAATACTTTATAAAATATTTAATACTCTTGGTCAGCCTCAAACGAAGTAAATGACATGGAGAGAAAGTTAAATCTATATTTTGACCCTTCAACATGGATTCAACCCTCTAAATGGTATCTTACATTTACATGTTCAACTCATCAAGGTGCCAATAAGGATTAGAGACATGAAACAAGTGAGGGAACACACCCAAAATGAAAGGATGAATTTGAGAGAGGGAAAGAGAGCCAGAATCTTCCTCAACAATAGCATTGGGCCTGAATAAAGCACAGAGATGGATAATTCTAGAAAACACTTTAAACTCGAATAATATAGCATTAATTGGCATGGGAGACAAGTGCTGAATGAACTTTAGTCTAAGATTAATCGAGCCTTTTTGGACACCTATATTGAATTCCACTCAAAAGCTTCATAGAACCATGATGTTTTATTTCTAAAGTAGTTGAGATCTTTATTCTAACCTTGAGAGTGCATGTATTTTCATTTGACAAATTCCTCTTCTTGGCCAATTCTCCATTCCTTCTGAAGAATGGTAATTTCAAGATTAAAAAAAAGTATGAACATCTTTGTAATGATTTTATGATTGATAAATCTCTTAATGAGTTTATGATTGAGAAATCTCTTCAAAAGTTTGATGAACTACTCCTAGTACTCATTTATTAATATGTCTCCCTAATTCAAATTCTAAAAATCTATGAGCTTCTAATTAGTATATAACTATGGAAGCCACCATGATCTAAATAAAGTCACAAACTATTCCCATGTAGTGTTTGTCAAGTTAATATTTATTTCTAACCTTTTTATTGGCCTACCATGTAGTTGGTTCACCACCTAACTGGTAAGCTCTCCAAACTACTTTAGTTACCTTGAACTAGTTTTAATAATCAAAATAATTATCCATCTTAGTTAATGATGGTTTATCTCACATAACCTATAATAGTTCCATTAAACATGAGTGGATTCACTTTTTTCATATCTCTATCTAATTTTACAGTTGCCTATGCTCTTGTATGCTAATTTTTTTCCTATTCAATAAGATGATCTTCAAGTTCTTCTTGATGTTCTTTATCTTCATGGCCATGAACTTCCTAATCTAGAAATATAATTTGATCTCTAGTCTCATTCATGGATGTGAGAATTTAATCCAAATTTTTATCTTTTTTAAAGGTAAATTAGTTAGGATCAAATAGAAGGTTACTATCATTGAGATTTGATGGACCCTCTCTAGATACTCTAGATTTTATCATTCTTGATCCAGGAGCATTCACATTCACTTAAAAATAAAAGTCATAAAATTGTAGATTGAGCATTGGCACAACATATATCTCATCGATATATTTCTAATGGTATGTAGAACTTCAAAAATAGAACTCATATACTTGTTATGTAGTCGATCAAAGTTCTAGTCAAAGCCAATCAATAAGTGGTCAAAGCTGGTCAAACTAGAAAAATTGACCATAATGAAATATTTTTAAACTAGTTATATTATTTATATCTCATTTAAATCTTTCTATCATACTCTATGATTCAAAAAATGGAGTTCATATGTGCAAGTTATGACCAGTCAAAATTACGGTCAACCCTGATGATGTAAGAACAAAGTGAGGTGGCAATATGGCTCGACCCAAGTAACTAATATTTATAAATTCCACCTTATTAAAATAGGGATAAAAAAATTCCATCAAATATTTATAAAAAATTATCATCCCATATTTTTAAAATATAATGGATAATTCAAATCCCATAAAAATTAGGCATGGGATAATTATGAAATATATTAAAATAGATTGAGGATAATCACCACAATAAAAAAAAATGGACCTATGAAAAGTATATAAAGGATTCATAGGAATATTTTATTTCATTCAAAAAAATTAAAATCTCTCATCAAAGCTGAAGCGCTGAGAGCTGATAGCCAGAGATGAAGAGCCAGAGCTGAGAGTCAGAGCCGAGAGCCAGAGCTAAGAGATAAGAGTCAAGAGATAGAGATAGATATGATTCCATCCATATGATGAGTGTATATATTTGAGGTCATTTTTTGCAATTTTTAATGCTTCAAATTAATAATATAGACTGTGTATAGACCATAATAGACCAGTTTACAAAATCTTAAGTTTTAAGGGACTCAGAGATATTTTGACTTCTCAGTGTAAACTAGGAATTTTCCCTAGACTCTGATATGATATTAATGTTATGTTGAAATTTATATAATTATTTTTACAAGGCAATTTTAAAATTCCATTTTCAAGAGCTTTGGTAGAAATCCATAGAATTATGAGTTTGCATTCGCATGACAGTGAGATGGAAGGTCTGTTCGAGGGTTTATCAAGACTTTTTGAAGCTATATTATTTGAATTGTATGCAATCCTAGAGTATCTATTTGAAAATTATGAGGGTTATCCATGTACTTAATTTTCAAAAAAATGGATTAGTTCATACTATAAGTGAATTCAGAGATGTAGGCATTGTTGAACTCTATTATCACATGCTTGTCATGAGTGGATTCGATCTATGCATTTTTTTTCACATTTTAATTAATCTTGTTTATTAATCAATATTAAATGAAAAAATAGCTCAAATAATATAGAAGGTAAAATTTAATTTTAATTTTCTGTGAGTGTTTTTTAAGAAAATGAGTTATTAGACTAAAATATCTAAGGTAAACAATGTTTACATGAAAATAAGTGCCAGTTTATGGATCAAGTTTGGTGTTAGAGTAGTTAGTATGCTCAGTTAGCTTATGATTGTGTGGATTTGATATTAATAAGTTACTAGTATTATTGTAGACTATTTGGGCCTATTAATATTCCATTTACAGTGTGTAACTTGACAAATTATGTTGTTTGTAGGAAATAGAAATCCATGGACAAAGCCTTAAAAATAGATAAGCTACACGAGCTTCAAGTGATTAACCAATAGATCTAGGAAGAGAATGATTTCCTGAGAGCTTGATTGTACTCCTTGGATGAGGAGATTTTCCATTTGATATCAGATTTGTAACTAAGGATGAGCTCCTGGCATAGATTTAGGATAAATAAAAACATTGTCTTGATCAATTACCTTCCACTATAGATATAGGAATTATGACTGATAAATACATTGTAAGTTATTCATCTAGTAATTCCTTTCATTCAAATTTAGATATTTTAGATGTGGCTTTTGGTAGTTTTGAGAAATTCACCAAGGGAATTGGATCTAAATTATTATTAAAAATGAGATTTTATAGAAGGGGCCTTGGTAAGAATGGCCAAGGTATTGTTAACCCAATATAGGTAGAGCATAGATATCACCATGCAAGGTTGGGTTATTTTAGTGAGAAAGTGGATGTTAGAGAGAGTTCTTCCATTTATAAAAGAGGATAAGATCATGATAGCCAAGGTTCAAGGACACTAGCAAATCAAAATTCCTCCCTACTAAGGAATGGTGAACGGTGTAAAAATTTAGGAAAAAGAGGTATTGAGATTGCACCTCCTCATTCTTACATTATAAAAAGAACCAATAGGAATGTGAATTCCAAGACTTATAATTAACTTCTACCATTTAAGAAATTTGGTTTCAATATTTAGATGTATTTTTTTCCTTGTACATTTTATAGATTGAATAACCATTGTGTCGCATATTGTTGGAAAAGACAATCTTTGATGAAGCAACTTGTAGGTGCTAAAGACCACTCTTGTACTATAAAATTGAAAAATTAAAAATGGGTGAGCTATCCCACATAGAATAAATATTTCACTCATTGTCACATGAGTAGACATTGGGTTGAGAAGTTTTGGAAAGTTTAACCATCCCACCATCCTAGTAATGATAAGAAGAAGATGGTTTATAAACTTGTTTATAAGGTAACTAATGAAGTTACTCCTAAATCAATCCATGTAGATGTCAGTAAATCAGCTACGGAAATTAAACACCCTAAACAAGATAATCTGAAAAAGAAGGTTAGTACACAATTTTGTAACTTCATGCTATCATGATTATTAGATTGATATATGCATTTTTGGAGCTACTATGGTGGAAATGCTTAGAAAGAAGTTTATCATGTCAAGTTTTTAATTCTCACACTTGCATTATGATTAGATCTATGTTTGGAATCTCCAATATTGGATTTAGGAGTTTCTTGTTGAATTAATAAGAAATTTAACTCATTGATCAACTTGAGAGATTTGATAGTAGTTGCACAAGTTGTTGGATAGGATTCAGCTTTCCTACAAAACTTGTATAAAAAATAACTACTACTTTACAATGCATTTATTTATGGCATATTTGTGATTGGATGCATGATTAGACCCATTGAAGTAATATATTATGACATGGTCACAACCAGTATTATATTTTGTTTACATCAAAAAACTTGTCTTGTAGTTGCGTTGATGATTATTTCAGTATTTAGTAGTTCACTACTTACAGGATGTGATAGCGGAAAGATAGTTTGATATATTATGACCTTGTTGATAGTTGCAAGATTCAGTATAACTCATGCCTTGTTTTAAATATTTTTACATTTTTTGAGTTATGAATCATATTATTTCACTATTATCTCTATGCTATGATTTGGGTTCTATAATTGATATGTTACAGAGGACCATTTAGTATAAATAGAAGAGATCACTAGGATTATCTTTGTAGAGGTTCTTATGAAGCTGTGTAGTAGAGAAAGTCGTCACATCCTAGTTCTGTGTAGAGGTTATTGATGGTTATGAAGTAGTAAAAGGTATGTGGAAGATGTGATCAATTAGTTATTCCAAAAATTGTAGGTGCAGTTACAAAACTTTAGTAGATCGATAAAAGACCCATCATAATTCTTTAAAATTGACCCACAATTCAAAAAATAAAATTAGGTACAAGATTTTGGTGGACCAAAAGCCCTTTGAATAAGGAGGATTGATCTACGGGGATCCACATTCACTCTAAATAGAACACATTAAATTTTAGATTGATCATCGACATAACACATAACTCATTGAGAGCTTTCTAATGGTATGTGAAACTATGGAAACAAAGCTCGTATGCTCCTTATGCAGCCTGCCAAAGTTCTAGTTAAAGTCAGTCAATAGGTGGTCAAATCTAGTCAAACTAAAAAAATTGACCATCATGGAATATTTTAAAGCCATTTTCATGACATATATCTTGTTTCAAAATTTTTGACATATTTTATGGTTAAAAAAATGGAGTCCATATGTGCATGTTATGACAAGTCAAAGTTATGATCAAACCTTATGCGTGGCAATAAAATGATGTGACAATATGACTCAACTCAAGTCATTAATATTTGTAAATTACACCTTATTAAAAAATCTATAAACATAATTCCATCAAATTTTGAGGAATAATTATCACCCTATATATTTAAAATGTAATGGATGATTTAAAATTCCATAAAAATTAGGTATGGGATAATTATGAAATGTATTAAAATAGATTGAGGATAATCATCTCAATTAGAAAATGTTGACCCCGCGACAAGCATATAAAGGGGTCATAGGTGCATTTCATTTATTTCAAAAAAAATTTAAAGCTCTCATCAAAGCTAAATATCAAAGAGCCAAAGATCTGAGAGATGATATCTAGAGCCAAAGACCTATAATTGTGAACCGAGAGCTAGAACCGAAGAGGCAGTGTCAAGAGCTAGAGTTGAGCCAGAGCTGAGAGACAAGAGCCAAAGCTAGAGACAATTCTAGCCATATGTTGAGTGTCTATATTTGAGGTTATTTTATGCACTTTTCAAATATTTAAAGTGAATAATAGAGTAGACTGTGTATAGGCCATAATAGACCAATTTGTGAAATCTCACATTTTGAGGGACTTCGAGATATTTTCACTTCTTGGTGTAAATTAGGGATTTATCTTAGACTCAGAGACAATTTTAGTGCTACATTGAAATCTTTATGACAAATTTTTTAAGACTATTTTATAAGTTCCTTTTTTATATCTTTGGTAGAAATCCATAGAATTGAGAGATTACATTCACGTGAAAGTAAGGTGGAAAGTTTGTTCATGGGTTTATCAAGACTTTCTAAAGCTCTATTGTTTGAGTTGAGTGCAATATTAAAGTATCCATTTGATAATTTTGAGGGTTGGCTACTTACTCATTCTTCAAGGAAATGGACCAATTTGTACAATAAGCAAACCCAAAGATGTAGGCATTGCCGAACTCTGTTATCACATGCTTGTCATGAGTGAATTCTATCTATATATTATTTTTCTATATTTTGATTAATCTTGTATTTTAATCACTATTGAAATAATAAATAACTATAAGAAGAAGAATGTCAAATTTAATTTTAAGTTTGCTTGAGTGTTTTTCAAGAAATTGAGTAATTTAACTAAAGGATTCAAGGTAAATAATTTTTGCACGAAAATAAGTTCTAGTTTACAATTCAATTCTCCTTTATATGAACATAAGGATATGAAAATATTAGTGTACTCATTAGGTTATAGAGTTTGATCAGTAACTTTGATACTATATGTAACATCTTCACTAGGATCTACCTAAAAATATATGATGTTTTAATAAAAATAACATATTATTTCATTAGATTATACCACAAAAATCTAAGTAGAAATATAGATAAAATACTCTAAGTATAATAATTGTAAGAGAATCATGTGATATCATTCATCAATAACCACAATCATCATAATAAACACATCATTACTTAATATAAAAAGTAATTATAGTTATCCAACCATAACTGGTACAAACATATAAAAACTACTATTAATGTACAACAAGTAATTACAACTCACGAGGATAATTTTTCAATAATAAATGTAATACAATGTATTATAGAAGATAAACGGATTTATGGATCATGATTTCCCTAAAATATATTATCTATGGCAATCTTAATTATCATATATATATATATATATATATATATATATATATATATATATATATATATATATATATATATATAATATAAGTACTATTGTGTAGAGGGAGAGCATCATTTGAGCAAATTTTCACAGTACCTACAGACCATCAATCCCCTACACAATCCCCTATTAGGAACTGGGTCTGACTTCATGGATGAGTAGATATTGATGATGTGGAAATCTATAAAGACTAGATAGTACCTATGTGCTATATAACTTATTAAAACATGCAGTGTACCATAAATAAATATGTTCTAACATGATATCACACAAACATGTAAATCACATAATTGAAATGACAATGTTTAACTAAAATTAATTTGGATAAAGTTTTCAATAGTCATTGATCTCTAGGAGTTGTCAATTTCAACACACCACTCGATCGGATTACCTTCATCAGGTATTTTGATGCTAATTATTTAGTGATTTTTATCTCACTACTTACTCAGTACCAACAATCTAAGATTTGGTTAACATATCATAAATAATATATTAATATATATTACATCCTACTATAAATCATAAAATAACTAAAATGCATACATTTAATCCATCAAACATATGAATGAATCTCATAATATTATCTATCACATCAATAATTGAGCATAATAATTACAATTTATACCATCTAGTAAAATATATATTTAAATTACAATTTTATAATTTTTAAAGGTAGTTTTAAAATATGGCATCCCATAATATCATAGTCCATTGTCCTTCAAGCACAACTACTCTAATACAAAAACCATTCATAACAATTTAAAGAATGAAATGTCTCATGATCATAAATTTTATTTTTCATGACCATGATCTTCCATTTATGTGTTTTGTTATGTTCTTATATATATATATATATATATATATAATTCCTCAAATATATATAATCTTCATTCCTTAAATGAACAATTTATACTCAAATACTGATACTGGTTATGGTAAAAATTATTCATTTAATACTTATCACATACTACCTGAATTTATTAATATTATTTTATTTAACAAATTATGTGGTATATTTATCCACTATAATAATTAGTATCCTAACATTGCTATATTAATACATGGCACATTTAAGGATAACTCACTATAGAAATTAATATTATTATATGAATATTGGAATATCCAAAATAATCATAGATAACTCCTATTTCTAAAAATAATATCATGCTAAAGCATATTTTTTAGACATTCTTAGTTTCATACTAATTTATGTGGTTCACTGGTATATGGATTCATGAAATAAGGCAAATCTTAAACTATGAAGTGAGAGTTTGTTGTGTTAACAAGTTGTTTCCAGGATGTAATAGCCATAATATAAAAGTCTCATTGTAGATTATATATTCTTTCTTAATATCTAACATGTTAACATACAAATTAGTTATGAGCTATACTTACCAGTTAACTATGAGATTTGGTTTTTACTTAAAGACCAAATGTTTCAGCATACTTCTATCCATCTATTTATATTTCTAATTATTTATGTATGTAGATCACAATACCTAAGTAACATCAATTTATTATTATCATCCAAAATTTTATATGTAATATACTCTATTATAATTAGAATCTACAGCTAACACAAGCAATAGTTAACAAAAACCAAAATGAGTGGTATATTTATAGTATTTATATTCACTATGTTTTAATGTTACATCACTAAGTTAGTGTTGCATCCCTTTAATAATATTCATAATGAGTTAACTTGATCTATGTATATATACTTTAATTTCTATATAAAGTGTATGAGACTTTCAAAGTATACCAAGACTAATGTGTGGATAAACAAGTAAATTCAAGTGGGGATTTCTCAATATTTCTCAGTTCACTATGTTATATCACTATCAAAACATAACTATGGAATCTATAGTTAAAAGAATGCAATGCCATACCAAGAAATATACAATGTTCTATTTCTTATTATTTATATATTTCATTAAAGACTTAAACCTATATATGTATGCAGATCACCATACTTTTGTTACTCTATATAAACCTTATTATACATATATGTTAATCAATGGCTTAATCTATAACCTATATCTATAATACAAACATAGGAGCCACTATTATTGTCTTCCAAAAGTTTATTTTTATAAATTTTCTAGTTATCATATATCACTGGACAATAACAAATGGCTATATTATTTAACATGAATACATAGAAATCAATTGCATTACCTACTTGGTAATATGCTCGACTCTCCCTTTTTCTTCCTTATCTTCTCTCCTTCTTATCCAATCTCCCTTCTATTTTGTTTTACATCCCTCTCTCCATTATCTCCTTCCTTTTTCTAATATTATGGTGTTTTTTCCATTTTAAGATTTTTCCTTCCTTTTTGTTTTTCTTTATTTTTATTATTTTATATTCATGTTTTGGTGTATTTAAAATATAATCGATTATTTTAATTATAATTAAATTAGTTTATGTTTTTTATTTCTCTTATGGGGATTTGTTTCCAATTATAAAAATAAATACAATTATTTTATCCATTTTATTCCCTTTTCTAATATTTCCTATTTATACACCTTTTACAATATATTTACTAATTAATAATATTATTAATTAATGAAAAATAATATCCAATATATAATATTAAGTACACATCACATATTATCTATTCCACATAATCATTACACTAAGGTAACCATGCGTAAATGTAATCAATCATATGAAACATACTAGCATATACAATTCTACTATGCATCTAGTATGTAGTAATTAATTTGGTGTGTGCAAGGTTCTAATCATTCCTCTATTTCCATCATAAACTCTATATATATCACTCTCTTTGATTATTCTCTCCCTCAATCATGCTCTGAGGGATGAGTCTCTCCTGTGTGAAACTCAAAACAAGAAGGTAATTAGCTCATAACCCCATGACATATATACATCATAAAATACATCAAAAACAACAACTCATCATGATCATAATGTAAAAATATACACTAAAACTAACTCATATGAACATATTCATGTGACCAAATCAACATTCAACTGTCTTACAAAAACATGTAACTAACAACTTAGGCAAATGATAAAAAATTAAATTGCTAATTGTTGATACCCATGGATAATCATGTAAGTTTGCGTAGCAAGAAATCAAGATGTAATAGTACCTAAACATAAAAGTGGAGGTAGGACAATTCCATATTTATACCATTGTAGAGAACATGTAATGCCAATTTTTTTCAAATAATAATCAAGAAAAAACCATTTAAATCTCATAAATTGAATCTAAATCCTAAGCATTAAGCCTAAATTTAGATATTCATTTATCTGATGTAATTCAAGATCTAGTATGATTATAAAAAA
This sequence comes from Torreya grandis, assembly GCA_037957365.1. NCBI lineage: Eukaryota > Viridiplantae > Streptophyta > Pinopsida > Cupressales > Taxaceae > Torreya > Torreya grandis. The sequence continues at coordinate 677,693 of JARHVA010000107.1, forward strand.
AACCACTAAAAAATTAATTCATCAGCAAAAGAGCCTCAACCATTTTATCCTAGGATCTTATTGTAATGTTTTCTCATTGATAGGGATAATGGGAGGCCTCCATAGAGAATGAGAGTTAATAGATAGGCTGAACATGAAGCCATCCCATTTCAAAATCATCCATAGTTTGATATTTTCACATGATTTCAAGTAAATTTGAAATAAAAATAGTAATATTAAAAATAATTGGGGTGATAATCAAGCTTTGAAATACAAAGTTCCGCAAAAACATTCTTCAATAGGGACACCTACAAGAACTATAACACCTAAGTATAATTTTCTAGGCCCCATGGCCGTCAATGGCTCTAATAATCCATTTGTCACATAGAAAAAGACCTTGTTTAGAAATGTCAAACAACCAAATGCCTCCTACATCTCTATGCTAAAAAAGGTTATCCCATTCAAGTCTATGAAATCCTTTGATGCCTTCAAAATTGGCCCACAAAAAATCTTCAAGCAATTTTTTGATCTTCTTAAAGGCTATTTTCTAGGGGGGACAACAATAAGAATAGTACACATGAGTGGTAGCTAGGACTATGGAACATATTTGAAATTATATAGCTCGAGAGATATGTTTGGTGATCCATAAGGATAGAATTTTATCTACTCTTAGGAAAACATAGTTCTATATGTTTTGAAGAGTGGCTTGAAAATCAAAGGAAGACCTTGGGAATTTTAACATTTCTCCATGACTAATACACTTACATTGGTTATCTCTAAGTCAAATAGGTAAAGTACCATAGCTTTATCTAAAACACTGAGTCTTAGCCCACTAGATATTGGTATGAAAAGGTAGATAAAATGTTTGGAGGCATTCCATGCCATTATGGACAACTTATTTATTCTCTTTAAGTGTGAGAAATGAATCATCAATGAAAAGTCCATTAATAATATGGTTGTTGAGAAGTAGTGGGAATCATTGTCTTTTCTAATCCCTCTAAAAGTAAATCCTTTAATCAAGTATCAAAATCCTTCAGCGTCAAGGACAAAGAGAAGGTTCAATATGACAATTCTATCTAATAGAGTGAAATCTCTCATATTGATGAGCCTTGATAGTAAGGAAACTAAATTCATCTTGGAAGATGGCTTGAATAGAAGGGATTAACTTGGGATCAAACCATAAATATTGAAGCATGGTTAAGATGAAGGACCATTCTATCCTATCATAAAACATTAGTTAGGATTAATCTCTATCTGGGTTAATATTTTTATCTAAAATTTTAAGTTGTGTGTAGGTTTTATGTTTATGTGAATTTTTAAATTAACATAAAGCTGGATTTTATAATGTATCACACATATTTTTTATTTTTAAGGAATATTAAAGTTACTTTCACATCTAGCTCCACCTCCCAACACTTGGCACACACTTCCTCCTCACATTATGGGAAATATCAATATTTGGCACACACTAAGAAGGTGGTGTAAGGTACTAATGGAGTTTCTTGTAACTCCCTTTTTCTTCCTATAGATATATTTAAAAAACCCTCTCATCCTGTCTTCTACACTTGAATTTCTCTCTTATTCTCTATTGTTCTTACTTCTAATATTGTATTTTTATAGTAGTTATCCCCAAGCCCTCTTAATAACACTTGGAGTTTTATTCCATAAAATAAGTTTCCCCACTTCAAAAATTCTGCATAAATCTTGTGGTTTATTTCTTTTGAGGTAACTACATTCCTTTTTTACATTCATTCTTTCATTTTTTCAAATTTAATTTTCATATATATTGGCATAATTTATTCATGGTGCCATAGGATGTTTCTTGTTTAATGTTAAAAGTTAAGTGTGTTCATGCATTTTAGTAGAGAAAACCAGATTTTATTTTCAAGGATTAAACCCTTGCAATTGATTTTAGTACATTTATCCATTTTTAGTGTGTGTGTGTGTGTGTGTGTGTGTGTGTGTGTGTGTGTGTGTGTGTGTGTGTGTGTGTGTGTGTGTGTGTGTGTGTGTGTGTGTGTGTGTGTGTGTGTGTGTGTGTAGTGTGTATTTTATTCATTAAATTGTTTATTATAGTACTTTAGTTAACTACTTAGGTGCTTTTTAAAACTGCAATTATTCAGTTCAATGAACTATTTTGGTTATGGATAGTCATATCCTAACCAAATTCATAATGTATATATATTAATTACCCCTTCTGAATAATATCATAAAATAATTTAGCTTTCTTTCAATCTAGTATCAGAGTGCATACCAAGAGCTGGATCATTTCACAACTGACCTGTAAAAAGTGTAGAAGCACTGAGATAGTTGAAGGAGACCTTGGCATTCCAACCACAAAATCATGGAAAATGCAACCAATTTGGAAGCTAATTGAGTGACCAAATTAAGTCAAAGACCAAAGCCTTTCACCTGCCTGACCAAGCTATGGAAGAAATGATGATTGAGATGATGGTTAGGAAGTTTGAAATGTGTCACTTGAAGCTTGATGTCAGTGCAATCAATAGAGTGATCTAAGAAAATAAGCAACAAAGTTGACTGAGTGATGTCAACATCAAGCAGCCTCTACTGGCACATAAGGGAGTATAGACCCGTGCTTAAGAGAAAATGTGCAAGAACTCACTAGCCACTTTCATAGGGCTCTATCCTTACCAAAATGCTTTAGATGAAGTAGTTCTCACTAGTGCTACTCTGAAACAAGGTGATCAAATAAATATGGGTTTATGCCAATTAGGAATACGTCAAGACTAAATAGAACTCCTTTAGTAACCAAGCCACAATACACTCCCATTGTTTGGGATTTTTATAAGTCTAATCATGCCAGGTAAGGCATCAGAAGGAAATTTGAAGTGGAAAAGTAGAAGCAGAGGATTGTCAACATCATAAAGAAGGAAGAACAATGAAAATCATATGTCTATTGCTCCTAATAAGGCAACTTCTATTACAAACAAATAAAATAAGGAAGCATTTTTTCAAGGTACATTTTTAATACAAAATTTTTGAATCATAGAATACTACTTGATTGTAAATTTTTTGTATAAATAAATTAAAAAAATGTGTCTATACCCAAACTACTCTTGTCCGATGCCCAAATCTTCAAAGGGACAAATTTCACCATTAGTATGAATATGAGCTAACTGAGTTAAAACTGGTAATCTATAATTGGACATGTGTGAACCTAGAGTATACCTATTATATATTTCTAGCCAATATGGATTTCTTTGAAGCTAAGGCTATTAGATAGTAGTTCCATATCTTGGATTATAGCACCATGTTGTGATAGTGTCCCAATTTGGGTGTTAATGTTTAACTATTCTATTTTCTATGCAACTATAAGTAATCTTTGTGTCACTATTTCCCACTATGTTGAGTGGAGTCTAATTTATGTAATCTAATCTTGTATATTGAAAATTATACTCTAAGTGCATTCAAATAGCCTAATCTCTTTGATGAACCCATGTGAATGCCCTCTCTTTTGAGCGGAGTTACTCAACTTATGTAAGAACTATCCTTAAAATAAATAGTTTTAAAAAATATGGGTTAGTCGGATCATATATTATATTTTCATAATAACCCAATATAATATGCATACATAATATCAAAATGTATGTTAATATAAGCATAAGTTTATCCTTCTTTTTTAATTAATAATCGCTACACTTCTCACCTATAATATATTTGACTACTCTTTATCATGATCTATGGTTGCTTCAAGGCTCTACCAGCTGCAGCGATCTTCTTTGCCGACTGTAGCGAATATTTCTTCCAATCTGGCTCTTGCACTACCCAAAATTTTGTTGCGGCTCACAAACGTTGATTTTTTTGCATGTTATTTGCTTTAAGTTAGAAATCTCTTTGATTTTGTGTAGCCCTTTTAAAAAAGAAGAAAGCAAAGTGCTCCGCAAGAAGGCCGCAGGAAAAACCTTCCCCCAAGAGCTCCAAAAAACACCATCAACCGAAAAATAGACTCCAACAATAAATCTGACAGAAACCCCAAGGCTGGACATTGTAATTAATCTAACTAAATTTTTGTCAGACACAGGGGCGTCGACCAGTCTTCAACAGCTACAGCACTCAGTTCGCAGGAAGTTGACTACGCCTCAGACTTTCAACTGCTGCGATCTCCCTGGGCGCTTCTGCTCCTCTAACCTGATGATGTGCCTCCAACCTGAAGCTATGATACCAATTTTGAAGGGAAAAAAATGGAGCAAAAAATAAAGAAAATAACAGAAGTAAAATATGAGATAGACTCAGATTGTTACGGCAATCATGAAAAAGATTTTATTAATCTTCTTGATTTTGTATTACAAAACTGCGACCAAGGGTTACATTAAATAGATTTTCTAAGCTAATCAAACTGAAAGTAAATTAATGTTTGACTTCATGCTAACTAAGACTAAACTAATCTATTACTACTTGAATGAAGTAAACGTTAACTATTATTGTGATGCAGATTGAGGTGCTGAGATAGCATGCAGACTGCGTGCATGAGAGGGAGTCGAACAGTAAGTAGGAGAAATTATCTCTAGTTTCTAACAGAAGGAGGTCAGCTAAAAACAAAATAGAAAATATAAGGAGAAAGTAGCCCCTCTTAATATTACCCCTTTATCTCAAAAATATAATGCATAGATTCATGTTTAGTATTGCGTTGTTTGTTGAAAATCTTATCTTCTTGGCCTATGGTATTGGTTTCAATGTATGGTTTGTTTTAAAGTGATTGGTTTCTCTTACCTTTCCCTTGTTACTTTTTAGCTTAGTAACTTACACCTAATTCATTTGACATTTTTCAATGCTAACTCAATAATTGTATCGAGACTCTTCACAAAATACTTTATATACATATAATTAACACTAAAATTCAAACTAGATACCTATTAGTAAAATTATAGACATCCAAAATTATAGTTTATTCACATGTTAAAAATATTTCAATCAAGTATTTTTCATCTTTTTGTCTTATCTATTATTTGTGCTTTCTATTTTGTGTAAAATCCTGATTGATGCAAGAGTATATGGGTTTAGCACATATCTTCCATCAAAAAAATACATAGATTCAAGTTTTTGTGTGCAGTTGTACACATTTGTGCTATGTTATTCCGCATTTCATCTCTTATGACAACATTGTCATGTCAAGTAATTTTAACATCACCCTAAATAACATCATCACGAGTCTTACTATGAAAGTAAACACATGAAATATGGTTGAAATATTGTTGCATTGATTATAAGGACCCTTTTTTGGAACATGATTAAACTACCAATCCATGCAGGTGGTAGTTTAAAACTACCACTCTATACAGGTAGTGGTTATGAAACCGTCAAGGCAGTTGTTTGACATTTGGTTTGTAACAACTGACAATTTGCTTGCAAGGGAAATAATCATAATGTAATTGCGTAGATAAATAAAATGTATAATGTGGACCATTTTCAAAGATAGAGGGAGCTCAAGGGTTATGATAGGATGTTGGTCTAAGGCCACCAATATTTAAACTAAATGTTTTTAGATCATGGATTGAGAGTCATCTTAATCACACAGAGAAAGAAGATGGAGATTAAAAAAATTGGGGGCTAGAATAATCTAGCTCTAGACTCAAGTAGAACTTTACAGAAGCTCAATGAATGTGACAACATAGTTATGACCCTACTAAGTGATGTACATTCATTATGCCACAATCATTGGACTTGGCTAGTCTTATCATTAGTATAGGGGAATGTAAAGTGTGAAATGTGTATACAATCTATATAATATGTCAGTTGAACATCAATAAAGAGTGTCTTTATTTCTAATTTGAGTATTTTGTTCCTAAGATATTTCTTGAATAAGAGAAGACTATTGGGGATTATGGAAACCATTCGCTTGTCAAGGTCCTCATTCATGTTTGCACTGATTGGTATCAGAACAGTGAAAAATATTATTAGGTTATTGTTAATTTGTAAAAGTTAAACTTTCAATTTGAAGAATAAATGGCAAATAGAGGTAATCATGTTGGAAGGCTAGAAAAACTTATAACACCTAGACTTGTCAGTTGACAAATATGATGAGAGGATTCACAATGAGATCAGATTCAATGGAGATGTAATAGAGAAGTGGAACTCATGTCAACGTAAGGGAGTCATGTCAATAAGTTGAATCACATTATCTATTTCAATTATAAAATAAGTCATGTTGGTGCCAAACTGAAGCCCACTTGAATAAGATATCCTCTCTATTCACACACCCTTTCTAACATATTTATAAAAAAGAGTATGGTTGATTTCGAAGTATCCAATGGGATTCTTTAGTATCATATTATTTTAATTGATGGCCTATGTTCCCCTCATGATCCTCAAAGTTGATATAGATATTCTATATAAATTATTTTTATACCCTTTTTAACATATTTATAAAAAAATGTATGGTTGATTTCAAATTCTACAATGGCATTCTTTATTGTCGTATTATTATTTTTATGGTCTCTGCTCCCCAAATGATCCTAAAATTTGTTATAAATATTATTTGCATATAATTTTTCAATTTTTTTTTCATCATATTTATGAATTGACAAAATTAATGTCTTTAAAAATAGTTGTGTCATGATCCAAAATCACAATCACACACTCACACACACACACACACACACACACACACACACACACACACACACACACACACACACTTTTTTTAAAAGATGTTACACTTACATTCCAAATCTTGTAAACTCATCAAATGGAAGGCTGATCATTGATGTTATCCATGCAATAACATGGAATAATGATAAATGAAATCATATGTGATCCATATAATGAGGTATCAACATGTATCAATATCTCCTAACTGAGTCTCATGGAGGTTGTTATCTATGTTAGATATGTGACAACAAAGTTAAATTTTCGATCCCTTTATGGCATGATTTTCAGCCCACATATTGACAAGAGGTTTGTGGTGGGGAACACCTTCACATCCTTCCCCCCACCTCCTCTTACCACCCCAACTATTTTTGTAATTCCCCTAAAGCTAAAAATTGAGTCAAACCCCCATTTCTAGGAAGATGAATTCCACCAAATTCTATTTTTAAAAGGAATGTCCTAATGGAATTTTCCCACTCTATTTTTAAGAGGAGAAATCCTAACAGTGCTTTGACAATTAGGATTATTTATCTTTATGGAGTTAACATGTAATCTACACAATGAACCCACATATAATATTTTCATCTTGGAATCAATAAAATCTGATATCTTCCACCATAGATGTTTCATTATCTTTGCTAAGGTTTTACCTCATAAATCTTGGGTTTTGTCTCATGCATGTTGAGCATTTTGTTTATTTAATTTTCTATGTTATTGTATTCTATTATTTTTTGTTGTTATAGAGGGATTGGTTCCTAAAAAGTGGTATCATATTGAGGTTATTCTTACAACAACTATGTTCTCAATTTGGTCTTGTTTTTTGTGGCATCTAATGGAAAATAAAATTGAATATGAATTTTAAGGTGGAGAAATTTAATGACAAGAAAAATTTTGAGTTGTGGAAACTCAAATCACATGATTTTATGGTGTAAAGGAGATGCACAAAGCCATAGTAAAGAAACCTGCATGGATGGATGATGAAGACTAAGAAGATTTGGATACAAATGTTATCTTTACAAGATGACTATGTTTAGTGAATGAGGTTATTGTCAACATTACTGGAGAAAAGACTACAATATACTTATGTACTAGATTAAAAATCCTATGCATGATGAAATCTGTAACAAATCATATTTAATTGAAAAGGCATCTATATAGATTATGAATGAGGGAAGGTATGAAAATTGTTGGTCTTTTAAATACCTTCAAAAATTTGTTATGCTAGTGGAGTAGTATTGGAGTAAAAGTGGATGAAGAAGGCAACGCAATCACCTTATTATGTATATTATTGGATTATTATGATCATATAGTAACCTCTATTAGTTTCAGTACTCTTGATGATCTTGACTATGATTTTATTGTGCAAGATTTTTTGGCTAAGGATATGAGAATAAAATCTAATCTATAGACTTATATTCTTGAAGTGATGACTGCTAGGGGAAGATTTAAAGAAAGATATCAAATCTCCAAAGGCACATCAAAATCTAAGTCACAATCCAAGATGAGTAAGGTGAGGAGATGACACTATGGTAAAGTAAAGCATATTAAAAAGGATTATTGGAAAAGAAAGTGAAAAGAAGGAATAATCCACCGAGGAAGTAAATCAAGTAAAAATAAGTGAAGGTATGAATGATGAAGTTTTATCTTTTTTCAATGTTTCCTATTATCATCATGAATGCTTATCATATTTAGGTGCTACACATCACATGTGTCCACATAGGAGTTGGTTTTTGTTTTTACCAAATCCTTGATGGAAGTTATATTTTTTTGGGAAATAGTGTTTCTTGTAAGACTAAAGGAATTGGTAACATTATTAAGAAAATGTTTGATGGTATAGTAAGGACTCTAACATAAGTAAAAAATATACTAGTTAGTATCCCTTTTTCTTCTGTTAGTGATGGAGAAAAGGAGTCTGTGTCTCATGTACCATACACTACTACATCAAGAAGTTTAATGTGTACTATGGTATGTAGCTTGACATTTCACATTTAGTTGGATTTGTTAGTAGATATATGGAAAATATAGGTAAAGAACATTGGGTCGTAGTGAAGTGGGTATTTCTCTACTCGCAAGGTAGAAGTGATTATTGCATCACCTATAATAATAAAGGTGATTCAATTTTTGGATATATTGATTCAAATTTTGCAAGTGATATAAATAAAAGAAGATTGTCTTCTAGTTATGTTTTTACACTTGCAAGTGGACTTTTAGTTGGATGTCAAAGCTTTGAAAGGCTATTGTTGCATCAAATACTAAGGTAGAATATGTGGCTACCTATCATGATTGTCAGGGGGTAAATTGGCTAAAGGGGATATTAGGTGAGTTTAAAAGAGATCAATCCAAAATGAAGGTATTCTTTGATATTCAAAGTGAAATTTATTTGATTAAGAATCCATCTTATCATAGTAGTACAAATCATATTGATTTAAAGTACCGTCTTATCAAACATTTGATTGATAAAGGAAAGGTAACACTTGCAAAAGTTCACACACAAGAAAATAGTTTTGATATGTTCACAAAACTATTATTATTAGAGAAGTTAACATGGTGTTTTTATTCTCTTGGATTTCAAAAAAGCTGATGGGTTGGTCAACAAGATATCGAGTGAAAAATATTATCAAGGTGGAGATTGTGAGATATGTGACAACAAATTTAAATTTTGAATCCCTTTATAGTAAGGTTTGTAGAACTCCCCCCACTATTATAATAGGGGATACAGGGGAAAGCAACATTTTATGGATCCCCCTAGTGGGGGTTCAAGGATTATGCCACTAAATACAAAAATCAAGGAATCAAACCCCTATTTTTAGGAAGATGAATTCCATGAAATTCTATTTTAGAAGAAAATTCCTAATAGAATTTTACACTTGATTTTTAGGAGGAAACCTAATGGTGCTTTGCCAATTAAGTATATTTATCTCTATGGAGTCCACATGTAACCTACACAGCGAGTTCACATGTAATTTGTTCATCTTAGAATTATTAAATCTTGATATATTGCACCATGGATGTTTCCTCAACTTTGAAAATGATTTACAATGTAAATCATGTGTTTTTTTCTCATACATGTGCATTATGTTATTTTCCCATTGTTGTAGATTGATTAGTTTCCTAAAAATCTATGTCCCTTCTTAAATTTTCTCACATAGTTATGTTAATCAAGATGCTAAATCATTACCTTGTGTCAAATGTTCTCATTGATGAAAATATTTCTTGTATTTTTACCTTAAATTCCATGAAACTTTGGTAAAACTAGGAAAACCAAATCTAGATGTTGAGAAGGAAAATGAATGAGCTTGTCTCAGGGATTTGAAACGAATGTAAGGAGTTAAAATAAGTAATAGAGATAAATAGAAATTGATTGATGATATCTCACATATTTAGATGGAGAAAAGTTATTACACTGAATAATAAATAATTATTTATTTATTTTGGTTTGCACAACCCATGAAAAAATAGTTGACTATCTTTCTCATATCAAGATAGTAGATTCTCTAAGTCATCTATATAGAAAATGAAAACTAGGATATTATTCACCAATTGGAAGCTTGAGAATTTATCAGTTGCAAACAAACCACTCCACTGAAAGAAAAAATGGCATCTACGACATGTGAAATATATTTCACTATAGAGAAGCTCTGACAAAGCAAATATCAGAATTGTGATGTGTTTTTTACCCAAATTATGAATATATCTAGTTTGTGAGATAGTGTGAAGACTAGAGCACTAATTTTGTGATTTAAACTCAAGCTAGGTGTTTGATACAATGCCTACAGACAATTTTTAAGTGTTTTGATCAATAAAATTGATAACGTTATCATTGTTTGAAAAAAATTTATTCATTGATGCCTGGAAAACATAATGAAATGGTGTTCACTCATGAATCAAATGTTTTTTGTAGATTCATTTGGGATAGTAAACTTATATTTGTTTCCTTCAATATTAGCATTATATAATTTGTATTTAAATTACTTTCTTACTAGATCAACAAAGTTGTCGTTAATTTTACCCCATATTTTTTACTAAAAAAATTCTCTTCATAACAAGTCATACAACTTCCCATCAAGGTTTTCCTATCAAAAGAGTTGTTATCTCAATGCTCCAATAATCATAGTGATTTGCACTAAATCCTGTAATGGTAAGGGAGTTAGAGTTTGACATGGTCAATCATTATGGATATCTAACATTAAAAACCATAATCCAAACATTGTGTTTTCTATTAGACCCATTTGGGTTTGTTACCTCACCCCCCTCTTCATTTCTAAGTTGATCCCTATTACAAGGCAATAGGCAACACCATGGGAATATTCTAATAGACTGATATTTATGCTTTTCTCTTCTCCTATACTACATTTTCTATAATAAAATGGTAAATATTAATACATCCAATGATTTACTTGCTTATATTGACCTGGTTGTTGAGGATTATGTTTGGACTCAAACCCAAGACTATGAAGATCTACGTTTTTCATGCCACAAATGTTTCAAAACTAGGCACTTGACCTTAGATTGTACTGATCCCAATAAAAGGAAGGCAAAACTAATGTGATTATAATTTTGGTTCAGATTTGAATAGCTAAACTCTAAAAATATGATAGCATAATAAATAAATACAAACACTAATAATAATGTTCTTCATATTGATTCATATTGGATGCCTATACAATAGTAAGAGTGTGCCTACATAGAGGTAGAATCTCCTACAAATGTGGAGTCAACTCTTATCCATAAATCCCTTATCTCTTTCATCTCACCCACAAAATAACTCCTTCAAATCCTCACATAAACCTATCTAAATGAGTTGTTATGCACGTACAACTCAAACACACATAATTGTTTTATTCTCATGCATTAATAATGTATGCACAAATAAATATTTTTATAACATTCCCCACTTAGTGCGAACATGGGGAAGAACAATGCACCATTTAAACTGTAAACAAAATCATATGCCAATGCATAACTTTAGGTTTGCATATTGCTATTTGGATCTTGCTAGATATGATCACATACATATGATAACTTATCCCATTTTCACTTCTAGTGAATTTATTACCAGCCGACCATACTTCCAAGAAGTATAATAGTTAGAGAATCTCAGTAGTCAAGCTACCCTCCTATACAATTGTATACAATGTCAATGATATGAAAATTCTCCTCTTTTCAAACATAAAAAGGGAATGATTGCAATATTTTATCTTTCACACAACACAAAAAACTGAAAAATGAAAAGTGCCACCAAAACAAAACGTGACCTCGTCATTAGTGGCTGATGAAAGGGCTGTTTTAGCCTCCTTCCTCAGATGCTTTCAACCTCTATTTGATTGCTACTTACTTAGAAGATATGATCATGAGGTTTGGTTGCATGTCATTTTTGTAGAAATCCCCTCATAAAGTGGACATCGATTTCAACCAATAATACATTCGTTAAAAAAAAAATTACATTTAACTCTTACAGTTTTAATAACATAACATACATATATACATACACATACATACATACTAAAACCAACTAATAACATTCTATTATCGATAGACAATTTTTAATTTGAATCAGACTAATAACATTATAAATAATACTAAAACATTAAATATCCTGAAACTTATTACCAAAGTCTTATAAACAAGACACTTAAAGCAACATACACTATTCAACTGTCTAAAGATTCTCAAATATAAAAATACGAATTTAAGATTCTCAAATATGAAACTTACTATGGACTTAATCTGAAAGATCATTAACCCAAAATATATATATATATATATATATATATATTAAAAATCATAATTCGTATATAAACATCTAATCGACCCGAAACTAAATCTAGTTGACCAATATCACATAAGATATATACTGACTTTTAATATGACGAAATGAAATTGTCGGTTATGGTTTTGAATGGCGGAAGGACTGGCGTCAAATATGCAGAGGCGATGTGGCAGATGGTAGACCTGTTCAGATAGCTTGCTGTATTATTTATCTGGCAGTGGATAGGGAGTCGAGTTGTAAGCTGAGTTGCTGAGCTGCTGAACTGAGCTGCAATGGGGATCAAAGGTCAATTCCGTCAAAGTACGTCTGGGAATTATAAATGCACGTGGCCTTTAGAAAATAATTGACAGAAATTACAGTCAGACGTCTAATGCATGATACAACCCAAGGTTTGTATAGACGAAGAAATACAACACGGGATCGAAGCATTTCAGCTAAACTGAAGATGAACGAATGTCAATGAATTCAGATCCAATGCGTTGAATAATGTGAACAGGTGTCAGGATCCACCAATCAAGCCGTTCAATGCAACGTAATGCCCAGATAAAGCTGCAGGAATGTCATTTCGTATTAAATAGGTCACAAACAGGTGCACGTTGACGTCAAATCTGTCATTGATGCCAGAAATGGCAGAGATTCACTCTGTCAAGACTCTCATTGTCGCCTGCTCTGATTTGAATAGGTAAACGTTAAAAATATGATAGCACAATAAATAAATACAAACACTGATAATAATGTTCTTTAATATTGATTCATACTAGATGCCAATACAATAGTAAAACTATACATATATATAAGTAGAATCTCCTACAAGCGTAAAGTCTATTCTTATTGATAAACCCCTTCTCCCTCAACTTCCTTTCGAAATCTCTCTTACAAATCTTCATATAAATCTATTTAAATGAGTTATTACTCACATACAACTCAATCACACAATTGTTTTATTCTCATACATTAATAATGTACGAATTAATAAAGATTTTCCCAGCAGGGAGGATTCTCTCCTGCAAACTTCTGACAGTGTTTGGAATCGGATGACTAGAGAGCGAAGCTTCAGAAGAGGATGCTTCCTCTACATCAAGTGAAGAATTTTATATCCAATAGTTTTTAACAATGTTCAATAGTTTTTAACAATGTTCGGTCCATTACATGTAAGTGAACATGTACACACACCACCTTAATAATACCTATATTAACAAGCATTTTGGTATAGGTTGTATGTCCCAAATTTTTCATTGTAAAATCCACTTCATAAAATTCATCTAATAAGTATTTTATAATCTAAAATAAAAAAGTAATCCAAAATAAATATAAATAAATAAAATGATTAAATCCAAATCAATTTGAAATTATTTTTTTTAATAAAAAAATTTAATATAAAATACCAATAATTTATCAAAAGCATATACTTTCTATTTAATTCTCACACCCAAAAATATTCATCAAATTATCTCCCTATCCTTATTTGAATAAAAAAAATAACAATAAAAATTCTTTTGACACATGGATGAATTTTAGTATTACCCAATATCAAAATATTCCAATGCTAAGAGATCCATTTGTGTAGATTTGGAAGAGAAGGCCAAAGCCCTTTAAACCAAATTTTGATCCATATGTTCATTACACCTATTGACATAATTACATTTACAACTTTTGATGGATATGTTCATTTTTTTCATTACATATCATTTTTTTCATTAAGTAATTATTGTTCCTAATCTTGTTTAGCAAAGAGAACATAAATTTTTCATACTTTGTAGATGATAAAGGGATCCAATCACATTAGCTAATAAGTAAAATATTTTAAAAAAAATAAAGAGGGTTGGGATATTAATAAGTAAAATATAAAAATAATTTCTAAGAGGGTGGTGATATTAAATAATTCTTTTTAAGAATTTTTCTAACATAAAAAAAAAAGAGCATATCTAAAGACAGAATTTCCTTAATCAACTTCAAGATAAAAATAATAATACAATTGGATAAACTAAATTGGAGTTTAGTTTCTTTAAAATTTTATATTACTTTAATTAAACATATTTTCAAATCCTCAAAAAATAAGTGGTAATAAGGTAGTATGAGAACATGCTTTGATCTTCAACACAATAAGTTATTAAACAAAAGAAAAAAAGAACTTTTAAACATAAGAAGTATATAAAATCATTTTCTAGAAAATATAAATCAAAAAATTAAGCTTTGATAATAAAGTGTTCAGTAATAAGTAAAATATTTTGATCATCTAATTTGCCCCATCTAATATTTCATAGGTTATCTATCTTAGAAAATAAATCTAACATATTGTTTACAGTATTTATTTCAGGTATGTTTTATTTAGTACATGTTTGAGTGTCGTATGGAGTGGTTCTTGGGCGAAGGTGGTAGACCATAGATGCAAAGATAGGGAAAGGGATGAGATTGCTAGATCCAAGCATGAGAACTTGTGAGACAAAGGAAGAAGAGTGCAATTACTATGTTAAGTCAAAGCGAGTGAGTTCTTCATCATAGAGACTAGCCAAACTAGATGAGAGAGTAGAAATATTATAAAATTATACTATACCCTCTCCCCTAAAAGGGTTTTAAATCTTGGATGTGAAGATGGAGGCAAGTGAGAAACAATGTAAGGCACATTTCCCATTTGTACAACAACAACTAAAGATGTGTCACATAAGGAATCATTCTCGTTGCCACTCTCATACTTAACTTGAGTGGTCATTGCAACATAAGTATTTACCTCTACTAGTGTAGCATGAAAATTGGGTTCCTCCTCCCCCTGTGCATTGTGATGATTAGTCCCATGTTCCTTTATCTGACAAGTTTGTACCTTGCTCTAACAAATTTTCTTCCAAAAAATATAGTGAATAACTCACTCAATATCATTGAAGAAAATATGAAAGAAATGCACAATATAAAAACTAGTTGGAATCCCTTATCTTATAAAAGATAACACCTGCTTATTTTTTGTTAAGACAAACCACATAACCAGTATGCATTTTCCGGAGATCTCTTTATTATAACTACATAAATGTTTATTAATATAATTCTGTTTTTTTAAACCAAAAAAAAAATGTTTTAAAATAATTATACTTTGAAGATGGTGATTATAAACCACAATCAACGGAAGAGTCCTTGTCTATATACAATATTTTATACTCTAATGGCTGTCCACATCAGTGTCTTTTAGGAGAAGTCGTGGTATAATGGCATCCATTACATTCATTCAAGGATTTACAGTTTAGTTATGTCCTTGTCAACTCGTGGAAGCTTTTTTCAACTAATATGTACATCACGTGGGTGCGATATATTAAATTTGATAGAGAAATGGTTTACTATTGATAACAATACAATGCGAATCAGATGCACACGGCCTACCACAAAACTTACATAATTTACAAATTTAAAAAACTACATACAACATAAGATAAAGATTTTAGTGAATTAGTTTACCTCAAGTCAAGTCAAAATGGTGAGGCGGCTGCACGTTCAACAATATCTCACATTCTGAGCATTTTGCATTTAATATTTAATATCTCTACTAGTCATGTTTCTTACATTAAAAATAGTTTATTGTCAAAAAGGAAGTGTTCTAAAACTTTACGTAATGTATGAAATATTCAGTTCTCATTTTTTAATATATATACTTCAGATAAAATGGATTCTATAAAAATCGTAATGTTTAATTTGTCTGAGAACTCTTCAATGTTTAGTCTCTTAACTCACCATTTATATATTATAATTTATTTAATTTAACTTTTTATAATACTTATGTATTAATTATAAAAATACTTAACAGAATACCTTTCAGAGACAAGTTGAAAACTTGTTTTAGAGTACAATTATAGACCCCATATAAGTACAACTATACTACACTCATTGCAGTTTTGTTCAAAATAATGATATCTTAAATAAATGAGTATGGTTTTATGTTCATCTTTTGGTCTTAACATTTATTGACATTTCATTTTAAGTACACAAATTAATAGTTTTCTAGTTTTCATTTGGTTTTTTAACTTAATTTTTTTAGGCATTATATGTTAAATATGAGTTGAAGACAAAGATAATATAGGAGTGGCCCATTCTGAACCATATATCTATTCACCAGAAAATTTTATGACCTCCTTGTTACATTTTAACTTAATATCTTATATTTAATTTATTTAACATTTTTCAATGTTAACTCATTTATGCTATAGAGACTCTTCTAAAAAATACATTTTAAACATATAGTTAGCAATACAATTCAAACCATATACCTAGCACTAAAATTATAGATATTAAAAAATTACAGATCATTAGCATGTCATCTATATTACAATCAAGTAATTTTTTTAGCATTTTTGTCTTAACCATTATTTACACTTAGTGGTTTGGGAAAAATCTTAATTGATGCAAGAGCATACAAATCTGA
Organism: Torreya grandis; assembly: GCA_037957365.1. Taxonomy (NCBI): domain Eukaryota; kingdom Viridiplantae; phylum Streptophyta; class Pinopsida; order Cupressales; family Taxaceae; genus Torreya; species Torreya grandis. Next base: position 694,450 of record JARHVA010000107.1, read on the forward strand.
AACTTATATTTTATTATTTAAAAACAAGGAGTAAATTTTTCATGTGTACCTTGCACATTTATGTTATGTTGTACCACATTTCATCCTTAATGATAACATTGTGCATGTGAAGAGATTCAGTGAAGCTAAAGAACATCATCAAGATTATTACAAGGAAATGAAATGCACGAAAGATGATTGAAATCATGTTGCATTGATTAAAAGGACCCTTTTTTGGAACGTGATGAAACGGCCACTTCATGCAATTGGAAATTTGAAAATACTACTTGTGTAAATAATTTTTTGACCTTCATTCTACAACATTCAACAATTTCTCTCGCATTGGAAAGATTCACAATATAACTACCTAGATAAAATAAACATGACACATGGAACATTTTCCAAGGCAATGAAAAATCGATGGTTATCATAACATGTTAGTACAAGACCACTATGTTTCAACATCAATTTTTGTACAGCATGGGAGAGTCATCTTAATCACACAAAGAAAAGAGATGGAGATTAATAAAGTGGGGTTGTGGGAGAAAAGTGGGGTTGTAGGGGAGGCGGGTAATGTATTGAGGAGTAAGGAAACCATTTAATTGGCTGCCTCTTCTATTTGAATAAATTTGTATTAGAATAAGGTTTTCCTTGTTAAGTTATGTGAGAAAATTCTTTTGGGTTATTGTCAATTTATGAAAATGAAACTTGAGTTTTGGAGTAGTTATAGCATGTAAAGATAATCCCTTTGAAAGTGTAGAAACACCAATAGCACCTATAGTATCAAACTTGGTAGATATGATGAGAGGATTCACAACGAAATTGGATGCAATAGAAATAAAATAGAAAGTAAAAATCATCTTAACGTATTTTTAGATATGATGAAAAGATTCACAACAAAATTAGATGCAATGAAAATAAAATAAAAAGTAGAAATCATCTTAAAGTAAGGGAATCCAACTAATGAGTTGAACAACAATGTTCTCATTCCATGAAAAAATAAATCATATTAGTTCAAAATCGAGGCTCACTTGAAAGAGATACCCTCTCTATCCACACACCCTTTTTAACGTATTTATAACAAAAAGTATGGTTGATTCAGAAATTTCCAATAGTTTTCTTTATTATCACATCAAGTTTTTATTCATGGCCTCTGAGCCTACAAGTTACTACAAATATTCTCTACATTTTTTTTTTCCAATTTTTTGTTTCACCATAATTAAATTTTTAAAATCTTATATCTTTAAAAATAACTGTCCTAATCCAAAATATCTTAAAATAAAAAAAAAAATTTAAAAACGTTTACTTACATTTTTAAGATGACTCCATGTGTCCAAATCTCATCAACTCAATGCATGGATCGCTGCTCATTGATGTTCTTGGTTTTTATCTTGCAATCTACTCCATGCATCAGCAACATGACAAATGTCATCTTCTCAGATTCCTTTCTTTTTAAGGCCTTTTCCTTGGTATGAAATTAGATGTGCTCCATGTAATGAGATATCAACATATATAAAGATCTCATAAACCAGTCTCGTGGAGGTTGTGATCTTTGTTTCTCTCGGTAACATTTTTCACTCACTTATATGAAACGAGATGCTAACACATGGCTTCAACTCACGTGTTTTCATTGATCATTATTTTTCCTACGGTTTTTACTTTAAATGCCACGAAACTCTGTGGGAACCAAGAAAACCAAATCTGGATTTTGAGAAGGGAAATGAATGAGTTTATCTCAATGATTTAGAATGAACGTTAGGAGTTAAAAGGAATGGATCAATCTATCTTAGGAGTCGGTGTGAAGACTCCAGCATAGACATTGTCACTGAAGCTCTTGTTAGGTGTCTGAGTCTTTTGAGTCTTTTTTTCGAGTCATTGGTCGTTGGAAAACAACATCGAATATTGTTAATTCTCGATTCGGATGTTTGTTTTGTTTCATTTCGCTTAATAAAACAATATTCGTAGTATTGAAGATACACTATAATATGTTTTGTAGTGAAATTGCCGTCTTACAAAAAAGACATATTGTCGTTAATCTGACCCTATATTCCTGACTAGCAAAATTCTCAAGTAAAATAATCGATTGAATCACCGTCTTCCATAATACATGAAGGAAATAATGAGTAGTATGCTTTCGGAATGGCTGCTGCTTCTCCTCAATAGAAATTGATTTTCGTAGTATATATTGAAGATTATTTAATGAATTAAATATTTCACTATACCACAAAAATTGAATATAAATAATAAATAACTCATAACCAGTATGTCATACACAGTTTAGAAAATTTTGACCAACACACTCTTTTCATTATTTTTTATTTTTATTTTTTTAGTTTCTTTTTCTCATTCTCTGCAATAAAATTAATCTAATACATCGTATTTATAAAATCGTATGTAAACATATTTTTCATAAAAAATAGATTATTCTAAATCTATCTAAATAATAAAAATTATAACTATTTAAACCAAAACAAACTAATTTAATATATAGCCATTGCATGGCTTTATCATTTTAAAAATAGCTTAAAGACACAACAATCTTATCTAGAGACATTAGATGACTTTATTTTGTCTAAAATTGGTTCTCAACAACTATCTAACATTATCCACCTTGATGTGGAGCAGAATAACAATATAATCTCGAAGATTGAACAACTAAACTTTCACAATAATATTATTGAAGATATCTTCAAGTTGTTCTTGAGTATTCATATAGTTCAATTCTACCTCTTTCTTCTGAACCAAATCTCAAATAAAAATGTAAATCAAATAAAAATATTTTGCCATGTTGTAATGGACTAGATTCTTGACCCATTTTTAACAATTACATTATCATAAAAAATCATTGTATGTTTATTTTATTTTTTCCAATTTTTTGTATAACTTTTCAAAGCTATAATGTCTATGTACCCATTAAAGTGACTGCACTGTATTTTAAATTTTGTATATAAAAAGGGAAACTGAACTTTGATTATATGAATTCCATGTAACCAAACCTGAACCAAGTTAAAAATAATTTTTGGATGTTGACTTTTAGTCATTTATATCTTCATATGCTCATACAGATACCTTGAAATAAGAGAAATTGAATAATAAATATCTAGTATTTTGTCAGTTAGAAACATCAAGCTTCCAACGATACTTATATAAGTTCTCTCATTTGTTGTTTTAGCACCATCTTCACGACATAACATAACTCCATGAGGAATTTGAGTAGAGACTAGTTTACAATCATCCATATTGAATTTATTCAACATATCATTTTCATACTTTGTTTGAAAATTGAATATTTCATTCTTACTTTGATAAACCTCCATCCCTAACAAATATTGCATGCAACCTAGATCTTTCATTTTAAATTCATTCATCTTAGAATTTCTTCCCATATATGATAAATCATTAACATACAAACTTACATAAGGATATCATTACCTTCTTTCTTGTAATAAAGAGTATGCACACTCTTGCTTCTTTTATATCCAATATGTTGAAAATACCCATCAATTTGGGCAAAGAATGCTCTTAGTGCTTGTTTGAGGCCATAAAACACCTTATTAAACTTGTATACTTTCTCTAATGTACCCTATACTACCAAACCTTGTGGCTGATGTATTTATAATTCCTCTATTAGGAACCCATTCAAGAAGACACTTTTTACATCCATGTGTTGTATGCTTTATTTCTTTCTAGTTGCTAGTGAAATTACAATTCTACTAGTCTTTTATCTTGCCATAGGTGAAAATGTTTCTTCATAATCTATATCATATATTTGAATTGATACTTTTTCAACTAGACATGTTTTATTTCTTTCACCACTACCATCACTATTGTACTTAGTCTTTTAGACCCATATAGTAGCAATACACTTCTTGTTGTGCAGAAGTTCTATAAGTTCCCAGGTATCATTCCTATGAATGAAATTCTTTTAATCTATAATTACTTGCATTCAAACATCCTTAGTACATGCATCTTCAAAACATGATGGCTCAAAATCATCTTGTGTAAATAAATTATAATTTATTATCTTATCTCTTTGACCTTATTCATGTGCTTGACTTCTTGTACTTTGATAAATTTCACACAGGGTTCTTACCTTCCTTCAACAACTAGGACTTAAAGTTTGAATTGTACTCTAAATACATTAATTAGATGAAGGGATGCTTTGTGGTTTTTTATCACTCAGAGTTGAAGTAACAATGGGATATTCATCATAAATACCATAATTAAAAATAAATTTAGATTTGTTAATATGACCTTTATCTTTGTCATGACCATACCCTCCCCCTTCATCAAAATTAACACCTCTTGAAACATTAATTGTGTTAGTGATATGATTATAAATCCTTTAAGCTTTTATATTCACTATACCCAAAAAAATACAAGACTCACTCTTTAGATCTAACTTCTTTATTTTATGATTAAATACAATAAAATAGGATAAACAACTCAAAGCATTGAAATATTTGACAATAGGTTTTTATGCATACTAGATGCTTCATATGGATTCATCTTTTCAAGTGCACTAATGGTATTCTAATTGAGAGTATATATATTGATGTGGAAACTACATCACCTAAAAGAGAGTTGCTCAATCCTTTTGATTTTTCTAAAATTATTGATAAAAAGGGTTTTGACATGGACACCACCCTTTACAAGGAGAGATAAAAATAATAAAATATCAATGAAGCTTCCTCTGCAAGTGGAAAAAAAAAATTAAACTAAAGAAAAGCTTAAAATATATTGTAAACCTACCGAAACAAACATAATAAATCAAAAAAATATATAACCCTCTCATATTAGTTTATTTTGAGACTTGAGATCATATTCAATGGTTTTACATATGTCTTATCCTTTCCTCTTATTTTATTGTTCAAGCCCTTTGTTTGTAACATGTTCCTTCCTATTTCAATAATTTTACTATTCTTCATTTCATATAAACCATTTTTTTTAGGATTGTTTAAAGTTTTGAACTACCTTTTGATCTCATTCAAATCAAAATATTCCATAAAATATATATATTTTTTTAAAATCACCTCCATGGTCAGTCCCTAACAACTTTATTCTATAACCACTTTCATTCTCAAGAAGAACTTAAAATAGCTTAAATGTATCAAATATTTCATTCTTTTAGCTTTAAAAATAAACAAAACACTTCCATGAGTAATCATCAATAAATGTAATGAAAGATGATTACTTATCCAAATGTTTTATTTGCATAGGACCAAAAATATCAAACTCAACCAATTGAAGTGGATGATGATCCTTCCATGTACTGCATTTTGTAGACATTTCTCTTAAATATTTTCCTTAAACATGATTTTAAAAAAAATCCAGATGCTTTTTAACCTTTGCCAAATCATATACCAATTACTATGATGTTAATAAGTTCAAACTTTTAAAATTCTAGTGTCCATACCTGAGATGCAAAAAGTATTTATTATCGTCATATGCTATATTGGCGAGCCTAATAAATTTTTATCTAAACTTTAATGGGGACATCTAATTATTATACATAGGCAAAACTATAAAATCATTGTTTCCTTGATTCTTTTATTATATTTTACATTGTTTATCATCAAAATGACATTATAGTTTTTTTCACATTGTTGTCTAATACTCAACAACTTATGTTTTAACTTTGAGTTGTAATCAATATAATTAATACACTTTTCACATTATATAGTATTCACCTTCATAGTTCCTTTTTATGTAACTTAAAATCATTTGGGATTATCAACTTTGATCTTTGTTTTGAAACTTCTATCTATTGTCAAAAATAATGCATTATTTTATGAAAAATGATTTGAACAACCTAAATCTAGGTACCAAATATCTTTATGATTATTATAGGCTTTATCATATAAAAAGAAAAAATTGTGTAGAGAAGCATCCTCATCCTCATTAGCATAATTAACACTTCTACCTAAATTTATTACTTTTAATCTCTATTCCCATTCAAAATAAACTTATATGTCACAGTAGTAGCATTGAATATTTCTATTATCAAGTCTTTATCTATCTATTCCTCTTGCAACTAAACCACCTCTTATTCAATTATTTCCTCTTAAATAATTAGGATTATTGACGTTGGTTGATTTTTTTATGCCTTTGAATTATACTTTGTTGATTTTGTTTCTATTACTAACACCTTCACTCTTTGTGATCATTGATTTTGAGGAAAAAGCCTTCTCATCATTTTCTTCAGATGTGTCTTTTAATCTTTCTTCATGGAACATAAGATATCCAACTAGGTGATTACACTAAAGAGTAGTGAAATATTTACTTTCATATATGATATTAGCAACATGGTTCTATCTTGGTGTTAGATACCGTAGCACACTTTTCATCACAACCTCTTTAATCAACATTTCAAAAAAGTTACCATATTATTGACCACATATTTTACTCTTAAAATCAATCACTCATACTTTAAACTTATCCTATCCTCTAATTATCTCTCCAAAGTTTGTAACATAACCACCTTTACCTATTCACTACCTTGGTAAATATCTTGTAGATTATTCAAGGCATCCTTGGTTATATTTGTACATGCAATTCCTAGTACTAGGATCTTATCTAAAGTTGTTTGAATATGAAACAAAGCTTTTAAGTTATCCTTTTTAGCTTCCATCCTGGTTTTTCTATCATTAGCTAGAACATGATCCAATTAATTATCTCTTCATAACCATTTTATCTAATGTCCCATAAGACTTTTATTGTCAAAAGAGTCATTATCTTGGTTCTCCAATAAGCATATGAAATGGAGAATCAGACTTTAATGATAAATTAGATAGCACAAAAAAGATATATATACAATGCCAAAGAGCAGTCGGTTAGCAACTACCCTACAACCAACAATAACTAACCCCAATGTGGCACCTACATTAATCTAAAAAAAATGAATTAAACAATGTAATATAAATTATGCTAAAATTCCCCCCTTTATTACATTGCTTTTATAAATTTACCCCTAGAATAGACCAAATTTCACCTTGCTAAGAGACTTGGTGAGTATATCTTCTATTAGTGAATCCATCAAGTAGTACTGGAGCTGAATGTGGTGGTTCAAGACTTTTTCTCTGATGTAATGACACTGAACCTCAATGTATTTGGTTTGTTCATGAAATACTAGATTCTTCACAAGCTTCAACACACCTTGATTATTCTAGAATAGAATGGGTAGCTAATCTTTAGGAATCTCCATATCAGATAGAATGTGATGTATCCATATTACTTTGTTCATAGCTCCTCATGTACCATGATACTCTGACTTCATGGATGAGAGAGAAAATACTGATTATTTTTTGTTGATCCATGAAATGGGTCTAGATCTGAGATGAAAAATGTATCCTAATGTAGATTTCTTGTTATCAATAGATCCAACATAGTCTTATTTTATGTATAACTATAAGAACTAAATATTCTTCTTGTATTTTAGACCATACTCAATTGTACGTCAAACATATTTCAAAACATGTTTTGCTGCAACCTAGTGGCATTTCTTCAATTCCTGCATAAATCTTGGGAGATAGCTCACAAAAAAACATATGTTTGTTCTAGTGTAGGTAAAGTAGATGAGACTCGCAATGAGTTGTCTATAGAGAGTTACATCCACTTGAGGGGAATCCTAGAATAGAGAGTTTTAAACCTTTTTCCATTGGTGTTTAAAGAGGTTTACAATCTAACATTACATAATTTTTTAGTAGTGTCTCAGCGTATTTCATCTAGGAGATAAAAATGTAATTATATTTCTACCATATTTATAAGCCAAGATAGTAATGTAGTAGCCCCAAATCATTCATATTAAAGGATTTCTTCAAGTCATTCTTTACTACATCAACAAGATCACTTGAACTACCAATGATCATGAGATTATCCACATACAAGAAAAGAATTGCAATATCTGTACCTACCTTCTTGATATACAAATTAGAATTAGATGAGCTATGAATGAAACCATGCTACAATAGGTGATCATCTATTTTTATGTACCATGCTAGAGTTGATTTTCTAAGTCCATAAAGTGACTTAACTAGATGACATACCTTTTTTAGATGTTTGTCATCAATGAAACCTTCTAGTTGGGTCATGTATACTTCTTCTTTCAGATCACCATTTAGGAAAACACTCTTGACATCCATTTTCTGATGTTTCCATCCATACTGTGCTTCTAGTGCACAAACAATTCTAATAGTCTTGATCTTCATAGTGGTTACAAAGGTCTCCTCATAATCAATGCCTTCTTGTTGAGTATAACCCTTTATAACAAGTCATGATTTTTGTTTGTCGATGGATCCATCTACCTTGTACTTTATTTTGAAAATTCACTTGCAACTAATGGATTTCTTCCCTATAGGTAGACCAACAAGTTCCCACATCTTATTTTTTATAAGGGCATCATAATCAACATTCATGGCTTTCTTCCACTAAGGTTAACTTAAGACCTCTTGAACTATCTCTGGTTTAGTTTTGTCAACTACTGAACTCATGATTGCAAGTTTGACTTCATGTCTCACCTATCTTCTTGTTCAAACTTTTGATGAAGTGTCTGGAGGAGATATTAGGTGTGAGTCCTTGATTATGGAATCTATCCATTTAGGATGTCGATTCAGCTACTAGCTAGATGAAGAAATGCCTTATAGATTACCAAGATCAATGAATAATTCTCCTTCTTGTAGCTCACCTTCTTCATGCTCATCATCTAACTATGGAAAAAGTTTGTGATAGGTGGTCTGGTATGTCTCCTTTTATGCCAATGAGTCAAATGATGACTCATAACTAACCACATCATGACTTTCATAAAACTTATTCATCTCAAGATTCATGAGATGATATGCTTTGGAGTTAGTGTTATACCCCAAAAAAATACACTGGAGGTTCTTTCGTTCAATTTTCTTCCTCTTTTTAACTAGGACATGCATATAATAAGTACAACCAAATACTCTAAGATGGGAAATCGATGGTTTACAACCACTCCATACCTTTTTCAAAGTCTGATCTAGAAAGATCTTTATTATTGCTTTATTGAGAAGATAGATAGCCATTTGTATTATTTCTACCCAAAATTGTGCCATCATCTTTGTAGTGGATAGCATGCAATGAGATATCTCCATGATTGAGAAATTACATCATTTTGATATTCCATTCTGCTAAGGCGTATAGGGAGAAGTTAGGTGCTGCTTGATATGGTGTTGCTTCAGGAATGCTAAAAACTCTTTTGATGTGAATTCCAACCGTCGATCTGAGTGGAGGAGTTAAAGTCACTTCCTCGACTGTGTAACAACATGTTGATGGAAGGCATTGAAATATGCAAGGGATTTACTCTTCTTTTTGAGAAAGAACACCCAAGTCTTGTGAGAAAAATCATCAACAAACAATTAAAAGTACCTAAATCCTCAAAGGGATGTTGGTAGGGATCAGCACAGATCAGTATGCACCATAGCAAAATGTTCCTTGGAATGAGAAGAAATTGGCTCGAATGGAACCTGATGTTGTTTTCCTACAAGATAACCAAGACACATCAGCTAATAATGAGAAAGCTAAGGAATTCCACATACCATTGCCTTAGAATTGAGATGGAAGAGGGAACCATCAGATAGATGCCCATATCGATAGTGTTAAAGTGCAATAAATTCTAATGTAGAGGTAGCAAATGTAATGAAAGATGATTAATACTTCCATGAGTAATCATCAATAAAGAACTTTATTCTATAACCATTTTCATTCTCAAGAAGAACTTAAAATATCTTAAATGTATCAAATATTTCATTCTTTTAGCTTTAAAAATAAACATAACACTTCCATGAGTAATCATCAATAAATGTAATGAAAGATGATTACTTATCCAAATGTTTTATTTGCATAGGACCAAAAATATCAATCTCAACCAATTGAAGTGGATGACGATCCTTCCATGTACTACCTTTTGTAGACATTTCTCTTAAATATTTTCCTTAAACATAATTTTTAAAAAAAATCCAGGTGCTTTTAAACCTTTGCCAAATCATATACCAATTACCATGATGTTAATAAGTTCAAACTTTTAAAATTCTAGTGTTCATACCTGAGATGCAAAAAGTATTTATTATCGTCATATGCTATATTGGTGTGGCTAATACATTTTTATCTAAACTTTAATGGGCACATCCAATTATTATACATAGGCAAAACTATAAAAACATTATTTCCTTGATTCTTTTATTATATTTTACATTTTTTATCATCAAATATGACATTATAGTTATTTTCACATTGTTGTCTAATACTCAACAACTTGTGTTTTAACTTTGAGTTGTAATAAATATAATTAATACACTTTTTACATTATATAGTATTCACCTTCATAGTTCCTTTTGATGTAACTTAAAATCATTTGGGATTATCAACTTTGATCTTTGTTTTGAAACTTCTATCTATTGTCAAAAATAATGCATTATTTTATGAAAAATGATTTGGACAACATAAATCTAGGTATGAAGATCTTTATGATTATTATTGCCTTTATCATATAAAAAGAAAAAAATTGTGTAGAGAAGCATCCTCATACTCATTAGCATAATTAACACTTCTACCTAAATTTATTACTTTTAATCTCTATTCCCATTCAAAATAAACTTATATGTCGTAGTAGTGCATTGAATATTTCTATTATCAAGTCTTTATCTATATATTCCTCTTGCAACTAAACCACCTCTTTTTCATTTATTTCCTCTTAAATAATTAGGATTATTGTCGTTGGTTGAAGTTTTGATGCCTTTGAATTATACTATGTTGATTTTGTTTCTATTACTAACACCTTCACTCTTTGTGATCATTGATTTTGAGGAAAAAGCCTTCTCATCATTTTCTTCAAATGTGTCTGTTAATCCTTCTTCATGGAAATAAGATATCCAACTAGGTGATTACACTAAAGAGTAGTGAAATATTTAATTTCATAAATGATATTAGCAACATGGTTCTATCTTGGTTTTAGAGACCTTAGCACACTTTTCATCACAACCTCTTTAATCAACATTTCAAAAAAGTAACCATATTATTGACCACATATTTTACTCTTAAAATCAATCACTCATACTTAAAACTTATCGTATTCTCTAATTATCTCTCCAAATTTTTCAACATAACCACCTTTACTTATTCACTACCATGGTAAATATCTTGTAGATTATTCAAGGCATCCTTGGTTATCTTTGTACATGTAATTCTTAGTACTAATATCTTATCTAAAGTTGTTTGAATATGAAACAAAGCTTTTAAGTTATCCTTTTTAGCTTCCATCTTGGTTTTTCTATCATTAGCTAGAACATGGTCCAATTAATTATCTCTTCATAACCATTTTATCTAATGTCCCATAAGACTTTTATTGTCAAAAGAGTCATTATCTTGATTCTCCAATAAGAACATGAAATGGAGAATCAGACTTTGATGATAAATTAGATAGCAAAAAAAAGATATATATACAAAGCCAAAGAGCAGTTGGTTAGCAAGTACCCTACAACCAACAATAACTAATAGTAAACTGCCCCTATGTGGCACCTACGTTAATCTAAAAATAATGAATTAAATAATGTAATATAAAGTATGCTTAAATTCCCCCTTTATTACATTGTTTTTATAAATTTACCCCTAGAATAGATCAAATTTCACCTTGCTAAGTGACTTGGTGAGTATATCTTCTATCTGTGAATCCATCAAATAGTACTGGAGCTGAATGTGGTGGTTCAAGACTTTTTCTCTGATGTAATGACACTAAACCTCAATGTATTTAGTTTGTTCATGAAATACTAGATTCTTCACAAGCTTCAACACACCTTGATTATCATAAATAGAATGGGTAACTAATCTTCAAGAATCTCCATATCAGATAGAATGTGATGTATCCATATTGCTTTGTACACAGCTCCTCATGTACCATGATACTCTGACTTCATGGATGAGAGAGAAAATACTAATTATTTTTTGTTAATCTATGAAATGGGTCTAGATCTAAGATGAAAAATGTATCCTAAAGTAGATTTCTTGTCATCAATAGATCCAACATAGTCTTATTTTATGTATAACTATAAGAACTAAAAATTCTTCTTGTATTTTAGACCATACTCAACTGTACATCAAACATATCTCAAAACATGTTTTGCTGCAACCTAGTGACATTTCTTCAGTTCCTACATAAATCTTGGGAGATAGCTCATAGAAAACATATGTTTGTTCTGGTGTAGGTAAAGTAGATGAGACCCCCAATGACCTATCTAATGAGAGTTACATCCACTTGAGGGGAATCCTAGAATAGAGAGTTGTAAACCTTTTTCCATTGGTGTTTAAAGAGGTTTACAATCTAAGATTACATAATTTTTTAGTAGTGTCTTAGCGTATTTCATCTACGAGATAAAAATGTAATTATATTTCTACCATATTTATAAGCCAAGATAGTAATGTAGTAGCCCCAAATCATTTATATTGAAGGATTTCTTCAGGTCATTCTTTACTACATCAACAAGATCATCTGAACTACCAGTGATCATGAGATCATCCACATACAAGAAAAGAATTGTAATATCTATACCTACCTTCTTGATATACAAATTAGAATTAGATGAGCTATGAATGAAACCATGCTACAATAGGTGATCATATTTTTTTATGTACCATGCTTGAGGTGATTTTCTAAGTCCATAAAGTGACTTAACTAGATGACATACCTTTTTTAGATGTTTTTCATCAATGAAACCTTCTAGTTGGGTCATGTATACTTTTTCTTTCAGATCGCCATTTAGGAAAACAGTCTTGACAACCATTTTTTGATGTTTCCATCCATATTGTGCTTCTAGTGCATAAACAATTCTGATAGTCTTGATCTTCATAGTGGTTACAAAGGTCTCCTCATAATCAATGCCTTCTTGTTGAGTATAACCCTTTACAACAAGTCATGATTTGTGTTTGTCGATGGATCCATCTACATTATACTTTATTTTGAAAATCCACTTGTAACTATTGGATTTCTTCCCTATAGGTAGACCAACAAGTTCCCACATCTTATTTTTGATGAGGGCATCATAATCAACATCCATGGCTTTCTTCCACTAAGGTTAACTTAAGGCCTCTTGAACTATCTCTAGTTTAGTTTTGTCAACTACTGAACTCATGATTGCAAGTTTGACTTCATGTCTCACCTATCTTCTTATTCGAACTTTTGATGAAGTGTCTGGAGGAGACATTAGGTGTGAGTCCTTGATTATGGAATCTATCCATTTAGGATGTCGATGCAACTACTAATTAGATGAATAAATGCATTATAGATTACCAAGATCAATGAATAATTCTCCTTCTTGTAGCTCACCTTCTTCATGCTCATCATCTAACTATGGAAAAAGTTTGTGAGAGGTGGTCTGGTATGTCTCCTTTTATGCCAATGAGTCAAATGATGACTCATAACTAACCACATGATGACTTTCATAAAACTTATTCATCTCAGGATCCATGAGATGATATGCTTTGGAGTTAGTGTTATACCCCAAAAAAATACACTAGAGGGTCTTTCATTCAATCTTCTTCCTCTTTTTAACTAGGACATGCATATAAAAAGTACAACCAAATACTCTAAGATGGGAAATCAATTGTTTACGACCACTCCATACCTCTTTCAATTTCTGATCTAGAAAGATCTTTATTGGTGCTCTATTGAGAAGATAGATAGCCATCTGTATTATTTCTACCCAAAATTGTGCCATCAGCTTTGTAGTGGATAGCATGCAATGAGATATCTCCATGATTGAGCAATTGCATCATTTTGATAATCCATTCTGCTAAGGTGTATAGGGAGAAGTTAGGTTTTGCTTGATATGGTGTTGCTTCAGGAATGCTAAAAACTCTTTTGATGTGAATTCCAACCCTCGATCTGAGTGGAAGAGTTGAAGTCACTTCCTCGACTGTGTAACAACATGCTGATGGAAGGCGTTGAATTATGCAAGGGATTTACTCTTCTTTTTTAGAAAGAACACCCAAGTCTTGTGAGAAAAATCATCAACAAATAATTTAAAGTACCTAAATCCTCAAAGGGATGTTGGTAGGGATCAGCACAGATCAGTATGCACCATAGCAAAATGTTCCTTGGAATGAGAACAAATTGGCTCGAACGGAACCTGATGTTGTTTTCCTGCAAGATAACCAAGACATATCAGCTAATAATGAGAAAGCTAAGGAATTCCACATAACATTGCCTTAGAATTGAGATGGAAGAGGGAACCATCAGATAGATGCCCATATCGATAGTGCTAAAGTGTAATAGATTCTAATGTAGAGGTAGCAAGTGTAACTTCACTAGTTGATACTACATCTAAGGCAAATAACTGATCCTTCAAGAAGGCTTTAGCAAGAACCTAACCTTCTCAAGAAATGAGATAGGATTTGAAGCCTTGCTGGACTAGAAACTCCACTTTTATCTTGTGATTCAAAAGCTGATTGACATATAAGAGATTTGTTGTCAAACCAGGGACATAGACTACCTTTGTGAGAACATGTCTTGTCCTGAGAGGAATGGTGACACATCTAATTCCTTCTATAACATATTCTTTATCATCAGCAATTGAAACTTGATCTCCAGTTAGGTGAGTTGTCAGCAAATCAAAGAGTTCCTAACATCCAGTCATGTGCTTACTGGCACCAAATTCTATTAACCAAACTTTTCTCACTACTATCAAGGTTTGGGAGACTAGTACCAGCTCATCATGGGATCCATATGTTACTTCTTCTACTACTTCATCATCAGATGCATTTTCCTCTTGCTTTTGTAATGCTACATGCCCTTTCTTCTTCCATTGTTGAATACGTCTCTTAGATTTATGTGAATCTTCTTTACTAGATGAGCCCTCTCGACTGGATTGGCCTTGAGCCAAGGCATTATACCAGCAATGATTAGTATCATCCATGTGGATTTTGAAAATGTAACACCATTGCTTCAGCTTCTTAGTCTTTTGTTGTTGTTGATGTTGTTGTGGTTGCTTTGGTGCTCCCTTCTTGCATTTTGGACCTCATTGCTTGGAAATCAGGGCTTTGTCCTCAAATTCTTCATGCATAGACTAAATTGCTTCCTCTTGTTTAAGAAAGTTGACCAGTGCTTTGAAAGATACTACTTTCTTGGTAATGTTGAGTGTTGTAACGAATATGTAAAACTAAGATGGGAGAGATCTCAACATGATTAGAACCAACATCTTATCCTCGATCTTTCCTCCAAGCACAACAAGTTTTGCTCATAATTCTTCAACCCGATGTAAGAACTCCTCAACCTTTTCCCCTGATTTCATATTGAATGTATGAAGAAGCAATTGCAGATGTAGGATTCTAGTCTAGTGCTTCGCCTCATAAATTGTGGAGAAAATGTCCAATGCCTCTTTGGATGTCTATGCATCACGAACATATAGTTCAACTTCATCAGTAATAATAAGAGTTATCAGCATGAACACTTTTGCATCAGACTTATCAATCTTCAGATGGGTTACTGTTCCAGTGACGATACCCATTAATTCTTCAAATTGAAGAGTTACCCGCATCTTCATCTTCCAAGTGAAAAAATTTGGCCCTTTCAAGAGCTGGGCATCTGACAATAACGACTTAGGTGCAGACATTTTCTAACGATTTCCTTACTTATGTAAGAAAATACAAGCCAAAACAAGAATGTATAGCTTCAAAGTTTCAAAAAAATTGTATTTGAAATGTACCTTGCAGAATTGTTGCCTTCTTCAGAGGATTCTACTTTTGCGTCTCTTCATTGATCACCTTTGGCTGAGAAACATTTTCAAGCTTTGAATGCTCTGATCAGACTGCTTCCATGCTTCTATAGCTTTGGACTTCGACTTCACTCTCTTCCTACTGCATTTCACTTTCTACCAGGCTTAGTAGCTCTACGGCTTTTTAGGTATGCTATATCATTTCTGCTCTTTTTCTTACTAGGCGATGATTAACTTTCAACGGACTGTTATCTCCTTTGTTGTAAGTCACTACTATTGTCTAATATGTGGCGATCATACTTAAGGCTACACTTTGATATCTACTTTCAATGGACCTGCATCCTGCCACCTTTAGCTTGGCTACATCACAGTTGCACCTTCATGCTTCCTTCACATGGATCGCTTCACCATCCCAGGCTACTTGGCATCGATCAAAACGATCAGACTTTTCCAGGCATCTTTCTCTACAAAATTCTTTCCCACGCTTCTGCTGCTGCACTTTCCTAGGCGTCGTAGCTTTGCACTTGGTGTTGGTAGATGTAGGCTATGATACCAGAGTGAAATAGAGAATGAAACTTTGATGATAAATTAAATAGCAGAAAAAGGATATATATACAAAGCCAAAGAGCAGTCCGTTGGCAACTACCCTGCAACCGATAATAACTTACAGTAAACTACCCATACGTGTCACCTACGTGACTCTAACAAAAATGAACTAAACAATGTAATATAAATTATGCTAACATCATAGTCCTTTCCATTATTTTTTTGGGTACGAAAGAGAGTTAGAGCTTGATATAATCAATTGTTAGAGAGACGTCAAACAGAAACTCCAACGCAAACCTTGTTTTCATACTAATTGAATAGTTTTTAATAAATTAAATATTTCATTGTTTATAAAAACCAAATTTAAATAAAAAAATAACTCACAACTAATACGCCATATATAGGGTAGATCATTCATACTAGCAAATTTTTTCCTTTGTTTTTTTTTTTTTTCTTCTTCTACTTCTATTTCTCATTTTCCTTAATCAAAATAATCTAATACAATGTATTTATAAAATTACATGTAAACATTATATATATATATATATATATATGCAAACATTTTTTCATTAATATGTGTGTGTATGTTTTCTTTATTTATCCAAAAAGATAAAAAATAAAAATTAGATTTCCATTTTCCCTTATGTGTTTAATAACTTAAAGTTTTTCTTTGTTTTGTGTTGATTTATACGAGGTATTTTTATTCTATGTTGGTAGAGATGAAAAACCATATATTATAATTCTAAAATATGAACCATTAGGGGAGATGTCTCATAGTAAACTATACTTTGCATGCTTTGCAACACAGATGAGCATTGATAGGTTAGTAACTTCAATTTTTTGAAACCCAATGATTGTTTACAAAACTTACATATATCAATACAGTTTTAATTATGCTTAAAAAACTTTATGATGATTAACAAACCAAAATTTTCCAAAATTTTTCTCTTTCTTATTTTCACACAATATAGGTTGCCATTCTTCTATTTCCAACCTATAAAAATAGATGACCATGCATTCAATACATTCTTTGTGCTTGTCACGTGAATTCTCTTTCAACCAAGAAAGTAAGTGTTCCTAGCATTAGAATTATGTGTGTCATGTTTCATATAAATAAGTAAAAGCCATTAAATAATATTTGGTTATGGTTGCTATATAACATTATAAAAATTTGTCTTCTCTTAAATTTGAGATATTAACTAAGTTCTACCAAACAAATTGGTTAAAGGTATTTAATCTAAAATGGCTATAATATATGTTAGGATTGTGGTGGTGAAACTTTTCGTTCATTGTTTCTTGTATCCCTTATAGTGGTCACGTAAGTGATTTGAAGCTTTGTTTTTGTTCCTTCTAGCTTAATCCTTCTTTTATATTTGATAGTTGTCTTTTGAGTTATTTGGATCATTGGTTTTATCTAGACTTGTGACTAAAAATACCCGTTAGTTTCATATTATATTAATTTATTCAAATATTAATGTATTTATCTTGTCCTTTAGGTCTTTAAAGTGCTCCATCATTGGACCCATCAGGGTAATTTTGCGAGATTCATTTTGTTTTGTTGAATGACTATATTTTTAGTAATTCAACTATATAATATATTTTATTATATTTGAAATCGGGTGGATAAAGAGGAGCCTTTCCAAATCCACCACCTCCCCCATAATGCATCTTTAAACCCAAGCTCTTTGCATCCCTCAAATTATCATAACCATTTTTCATAGTACCATTGATTATAAAAATGTTTATCATGTTTGCTTTTAAGTTCATCCTTGGTCCGTACACAATGATGAAAGGGAATACAAGGTTCATTAGTTAGAGAAGGATAAAAATATATACATTTGATAAAATAATGATGTAGATCTTGTGATAAGATGGCCCTTGGGGTGTTGTTCAAGAAAGATGATACTTTTTAAGAATAATATAATTCAAACCCAAAATATATTTTAAAAATGAGTAAAATAATCATTAAGTTAAATTTGCATTTATTGTTACATATCTAACGATATAGTCATAAACTATAGAAATTGAAGTGAGATTTGTCTAGAGTGAAAATTTATGTGTTGCAACTAGGCACAACTTCAGCTCTTTCATATCCAGTTTAGTGATTCCAGCTTAATTGGACACAAATGTATGTACAAAATAGTTTTGAATGTATTGCATGTCATCCAAGAAAGCACTCTACTATAAACTAACTACGTTTATTACACTTTATGAGACTATAAGCTACTTAAGTATCATAAAGGCTTGTAATTAATCTCCCATTCCTAATGAAATCTTCTGACATGAAAAATCTAACATTTGGTAACCCAATCTATAGTAGGCATAACTAGTTGGAATTTGTTTACATAAATTTAAAGGTCTTTACATGATAATGTCATTATCCAAGGATATTGTACAATTTATACTTGTAGAAAACCAACCTCATAACAACATAGAGGCATCCATATTTGGTTTAGAAGACATTTGGTGCTAGTTTATTGTAATGTAAATGAATTATAGTGACAAATATGTTACACAAAAGATCTGGACATAATTCCCCTATGTCATAATTTACACATTTATTTATTTTATTTTCATATACTATATTCTTTTCTTGCTTTTATGTATGTTTGAATTAAAAATGTGTTATCAAATATGTATTTACAATTTGGATATGTACCTTTTCAAAATTATTTTTGGGAATACTCACCCCTGATGAAAGATTAAGGCTATCTACTAACCCATGTAGGTGAGACACGTTTATTTCCTCATAAAAAACAAGTAAATTAGCATACCAGTTATGATCACCTCATGAAAGATCAAAATATTTTCTACTTTAGCATCCTCATATGCAAAAAATATGGATTATTAAAGCACATATTATGTTTAGATTCTAGGATGACTCTAGACAATACCATTTATTATTATTATATCAAATCACATAGGTTCCTCTCTCAACCCATCTTGATCCCTATTTTATAGGTAATTTGTCACTTCCTCCTATATGTTATATTTAAAATAATAGTTAATATCATTTGTCTACATTTCATATCCCATAAACATCTCTCTCTACATGTCTTCCTCCATATTTTGTGGGAAGTTTGTTATTTCTTCCTACAAATATTATTTCTTAAAAGATTCAAACTTTTTTATTCATTTCAAATATTATAGATGTCTCTCTTAACTCCTTTTTTCATATTTTATGGGAAGTGTATGCAAGAGAAAGTGAAGCTTATCTAAAAATCAGTCCTAACTTGAAGAAGATAAATCAACTAACTATATTGTTAGTGATACTTAGACAATCAAATTCATGATAAATATAAATCTACTAAACATACCTAAGGGGTCTATTATCATATAATATGGATAGAGAGGGTTTAAAATCCTCTATTCAAGCAACACTACATAGTAACCCTAGCTAAGTTTGATAATAATTCAATAATAAAGTAAATCTAATATAGTTCTCACAAAAATTTGTGGCACAAATGGGGGATAAACATGGACAATAAACACAAAAAGTGAAATTATACTCATGTCAATGTAGAGATAATCCTAAGCAAGGAGATACAATACATTAATTAGCCCTTATTCATGTAAATATATATACTAAACTAGAATAGTAAGAGTTAGGAATACTTACCTTGAAGATAAGCCCATCGAGCCTCAACCTCCCCCTTGGCCAATGTTGTTTTTCAATAGATTATTGTGTATTATTAAAGAATAATAAAGATAGACAATGGAATATAGTCTAGGCAAAAATCTCATAGCGAATCTCAAACTTTCAAAATACAAAGCTTCTCCTCTAAGAAGCATGAAACCCTAAGCAATGAATCATCAAGTATAATGGTAGAAATGTAGATAAATAAATAAAAATTTATGATTCTCTCCTTTTAGAAATGAGGTGAAAGAGGGGTATATATAGCCTAATTTGACTATAACCCCTTTTGTAAATTTAGCCAACACAGTCAACCTGATCAATCTTGTTAGGAAATAAATAAAGTTAATAGGTCCCAAACTAAGTTGACCTATGCCGAATCAATCCCATAACATGCACTATTCCCAAAACTAGGTCGACCCAATCAACTATGTTTAAAAAATTGTAAAATTTGGTTTTGCTAAGGTAGGGTCTATCTGAGGTATTGAACTGCTTATAAAATCATGTGAGTCAGGTGTCAAATCTTAGGGAAACATATATGAGGGGTATGTATTAGTTTTAGGTGGTAGTATAGGGAAAAAAATATTACAAAGTACCAAAGGTCTACACATCCCTTTCTCGGTGTGCCCTTTATGGTGTGCACTCAAAGAGATTGAGACTCAATGGGTTCCTGTAAGACATAAATCATTAATAGATAAATTTTTAAAATATTGTGTGTATGGATATTACCCACTTGAAGCTCATCATGTTTCACAAAAGTGTAACATGGGATGGTACTTTGAGAAAGAACATAGCAACACATGAAAATGAGCTAACTAAAAATGAAATATTTTATATGTAAAGGATGAGCTTATCAGAGATTTAACTCATATAATTACATAAAGAGAGATACAAAATAGTACAAAAAGATTTTTAATTACACATGATAATATTATGATATGTTCTAATTAATTAAATCATTCAAACATACTTACAAATATATAGGACACTAATCCCTATTATTGGGGATTTTAATATCCACCAATATCTCACCTATAAAACCTCCAAACCTATTTACGTGATTTTAGTTTTACAACCAAATCTCACATAAATAATACAATAACAAACATATTATTGTTACATAAAAATAATATAATATTTACTAACTTACATAATCATAAGTACTATTTGTTTTACAATAAATACCAATTTTTAAATACTTAAACTCACTAATGTAAAATATAGATTTCCTAACACTCTCCCCATAGTTTTAATATGCTATAAAAACATTTGCACTCTTATTTGTAGTATGCTCACCCATTTTAGCATGTCCTATTTGGCTCATGATATTGATATAAAGAGATCCTCACTCCTCTAATGGTTTTACAGGTTTACCATAAACCTTGACATGAATAGGAACACCATCTGTATCTAAGAATTGGCATAAATAGAACTATATACCACTCCATATGCATAGGTCTACATACTACTGACACAATATTGCTACACATTGTCACTATTATGCAAAAGAACACATCGCATATTTACTTGACATGACCGCAATAGACATATCACTAAGGCTAATCTCTATAAAGAAGTAAGGTAGTCATAGGATATCTATAATAGTTGATCTCCTAACTGTTGCTAAAACACTATTCACCTCATATCATTTTCTAGATCTCTACCATAAACCCTTTTAAGATCCATGAACTAACTTGCATTGGTGATTTTTTCCTTTCGTAATGTCTTCACATTAGGGAATCATGTTTAGAATTTTCACACAAATTACATTATATAAATAGGCATTATTATTCTATTCTTATTTTGAAAATCACACAATCAAAATGAAAAAACTCACACATAAAAGTCACCACATCATTGGGATGGCCCTGTCATTAGCAACTAACAAATGGTTACTATAAGACCTCCTTCCTTTTTGTATCGTACAACCTCTAGTAAAAGAAGCTACTTATTCAACTGCAATGTCTTTAAGATGCTCTAATGGTTTTGATAGGTTCTTTATTGCTTTCTTCCATCTAAATCGGAACCTCCCCATAATATGGACATTGTGTACAAATGATAATGCATTTGTTTTATTATATTTTTAAAAAAATTGACAATAATGATTTACTAAAATAACTTTAGCACTTTTGAGATTCTTGATGACAATATAGACTCTTAAGACACTTTTGATTCTTATAAAAGTGACTATATTAGATTTTGAGACCTAATTGACAACATAATAAAAACACAAAAAACTTTTGACCAAACTTAAAGTACTTGACACTCTATTTAATTAACACTAGATTCATATTAACATTTTAAAGACTTAATAAACACTATATTAAAACTTAATATGACTGATAGATCTGTGACCAACATGTCTAACTTCAAATTTTTTTAAAAAATATAATGATAAATACTATTGTGAAATAGTAATATGAAAATAGAATGACAATGTAATAACAACTCAATGAGATTATATCTCATATGACACAAATATAAACCTAAAAGTATGACACAAATATAAACATAATAAATCTATAACAACCAAATTAATAATAAGAAAAAATTAAAGTATGACCTAAGATGATTTTTATTGGAAGAATACCGAGTCTAAGAAGAGTACTAGAAGCTAAGCTTGTAATGTTCAAGCAGTGACAACCTCTATTAGATTTGAAAAATTTGGAGAAGGTGAGATTGAGCTTGACGTAAATCTTGAATGTTGCTTGAATATCTCAAATACTTATGTAGAGAAATTTTGTTGCACATTTTATTAATTAGAGGAAATGTAATTGGATGAAAATTCATCAATGATTCTTTAACTTTGAAAAACAATAACATACATCTACCAGTATTTACCAAATCCTATGAGGTGATACAACTAAAAAATCTTCAAATATAATACAAGCCAATAATAGTCTAAGGTGAGTCTAAATGATTCATAGGCACTATAATGATAATTATCAGTCTAAGGTGAATCTAATAATTATTAAATAGAACACAATGATGAAAATTACTACACATTACTCTTTTAACTAAAATATGTTAGGTTCATGAACATAATGAAAGACATATAGATTGTTATCTAGTATATCTAAATGTATATTTGTAGAAATGGAGGATGTTTGATAGATCTGATGTGGCTCAAGATAAAATAGAACTAAACATCTCATATACTCAAGTTGGGGCAAAGAGGATTAGAGAAACTACATGAGAATGACAAATCCATCCAAGAATTAGTTGCATAGTTTACTCACAGATTGAGACATATTTAAATTACTAGAAAGACTCTCATAATAATTAGCTAATAATTAATATAGATCTTATACCAATGATAGGTAAAGGATGAGCTTATTAAATATTTAACTCATACAATTACACAAAGAGAGCCAAACATAGTAAAAAATATTTTTAATTACACATGATAATATTCTACTATGTTCTAATTAATAAAATCATTTGAAAATACTTACAAATATATAGGGAACTAATCCCGATTATTGGGGATTCTAATATCCACCAATATCTCACCTATATAACATCCAAACCTATCTACGTGAGTTTGGTTTAACAACCAAATCTCACACAAATAATACAATAACAAATGTATTATTGTTACATAACAATAATATAATATTTACTAACTTACATAACCATAAGTACTATTTACTTTATGGTAAATAACAAATTTTAAATACTCAAACTCGCTAATTTCCTAAAGGCTAGATTTCCTAAAAATTCAAAATTAATTATGAAATGAAATGACAGTAACTAAAAATACCATATACATACCTTAACTTACATTTTCATTGATTGACTACATGAAATATCATAGTCTTGATCATGGAAGGTGTAATACCTATACTTTAGAAACCCTAGGGATATAAAACTAAAAATATAAGTAATGTGTGCATACATAGGATAGTTAAATTAGCAATGAATAACTTTAAAAACTAATTAAATTACTAAAAAAACTAAGCAAACTAGGATTGCTAAGTCTAGGTTAGAGCTAAAATATCAAGCATGTAAATAGCAAAATGATGAAAAATGAATGTATGAGCACACTCAATCATTTTCAAAATCATGTAAAATATAAGTCATAGAAAAGAATGTAGAACCTATTAAATCAAGTTGGGAAGCATGTAAAACATGAAATGACAAAAAGGAATGTAAAACATACTAAATCAAGTTGAGAAGCATGTAAAACATGAAATGAGAAAAATAGATGTATAACATACTAAATGACGTTGGGAAGCATGTAAAACATAAATTATAAATAGAAAATCAATGTAATAAATTTTTTAAAATGGTGTATATAAGTGAAATATATCCTTATGTAAGATAATCATGTCAAATCAAACATAAAGAAAGCATAAATGACTACAAAATGAAATGTAATTCAAAACAAGCATTTCAAGTCATACATAAATAAAAACATGTAAGTATACAAAATATCCTATGTAAGATAAGTTAAGTCCATAAAACATCACACAAGAACATGATAGATAGATGAATCCAAATCTCTTAAATATAACAACTTAAAACTTAGTGCTTATTCTAAGATAAAATATAAGAAGTTACCTAACTAATGACATGACTAAGATGATAATGAGATATTTTCGTAATAAAATGGTGTAAGATTATTTGTGAATAAAACCTGGTCCTATCAAAGGTATTACAATACAACTCACAAACTAAAAACCAAGAGGAATAATAAGGAAAATGTGATCAAGGATGTGATCAGCTAAAATCAATATCCAACAAGAGGAATATAAGGAAAATATGATGTAAATAAGTAATGTGAGGCACCACATGGGTGATATAAACATCCTTAGTAAGAATGAGACACACTAGACAAGCAAGCAAGGCTAAGAACTATCAATAACAATGACTTATGACACTTTGACTAATGAACACAAAGCTTGGACCAACTAGAGAAGTACATAAATCATCCCATGAAGGCTATACACATGAAAATCAAAATGGACCTACTTTCCCAAAACATGTTCCACATTCCTTAGAACCCCTTATAGATCCATCAATCTACTACAAAGATTGGGTACTCATGTGATAAAGTAGGTACCACTATGAGTATATGATATAATTAAACCACCTACCATAGTCTACTATCCTATTGCACCCCAACGAACCTCAGATCTATCATGAGGCCAACTATGGATTTTTAGCTTTGACTAAGATAGAATATGTGCCAAATAAATATCATGTCTTTTAGTGGGATCTAACTTGTAATATTGATTTTCCCTTTTGTTTATTTATTATTTTTCTTTTGAATGTTTTGATTTTTTTTATTCCTCCTCCTTACGGATTTAGAGAATCAATCATGAGTAAAATATATGATGAACACAAGAGATCTTACACCTGGTCACTATAAAAAAGGACCTAAAGGCTAATGTGTCTAAAGACTCCAAGGCACAAGTAAGTGTGAAATCTCAAATTTGACCTATGTTGCCTCATATCAAAGGAAATAAGATAAAGATGAGGATCATGATAGATATGTCCATGTAATAAGTGATATAATGATGAGTATGATCGTAGTTAATCATAAGTAGGCAAAACTAGTGCTATGAATGGGAGGGGGCTTTGTTATGATAGTCATGTCACTAAGAAAGTCATAATAACCTATCAAATTTATAGAACAAGCACCAATGAGAGTATTAGTCATCCCAAAAGAGGTGGAAAAGTAAATATTCATTGCAAAAGAGGTGGAAATTAAATGATCATCCCATGAAAGGGGGAAAGTAAATAAGAGTCAAATAGCCATAAATCTACTAAGCCAAATAATGATATAAATAGTTAAAATTGTACCTAAGAATAATAAAGGAAACAAAGGCCAGATGTCATAAAACTAAATAACCAAAAATGAAACAATGGTTCTAATAAATTTAAATAAATCCAAATAACCCAAATGAAACAATAGTGCTATTAAAGTGTTTTTTTGAGAAAGACCTAGTCCTATCTAAGGTATTATAGTGTGATTCACAAACTATAAAGTAAAATAAAACCATTGAACCCAAAGGAAACAATATTGTATGTAAAATAAAATAAATGAAATAAAGAGCACAAAAATAAAAAAATATGAGAAAAACATAACAAGCAAAATCTATGATAGCATATATATCAAAGGTGAGGATGTGAAAGTAAAGCTTATGTGTCTCAGAAGGTTTCTTAAAGTTGAATTTTTTTATTATGCTATGTAGAATTAGATTGGGCATTATAGAATGCCCCAAAGGGTAAGTGGATGTATGGATGAACATCACAAGATGCCCCAAAGTCTAAAGTGATATGTGGATTGGCATCGCAAGATGACATAACATGTGATATGGAATGAGGTGAAGCTAAGCTATCAAAATGAGTTGCATTGGGTTGGTAGGTGCATTTAGAGATAGGTAAATGTGTTGATATGTTAAATTTTTAATATGTTTAAATTGAAATAGGATTTTTTAGAGAGGTATGAATATGTCTATAAGGTAAAATAGCACCATGTATGTTGCATTTTTTGGTGGGCATTTTAACTAGGTGCTCCTTGGGTTTGTATGACTGAAGAGGCTAAGGATTGAAATATTCAACTACCCATTTAAAGTTTCTCATAGTAGATATCCTTTGATTATTAGTGTAAGAATAAGGATCATCTATGGTTTGAACAACAATAGTATATGATGTGAACATATGGGGTAATTATTGTTGATCATTAGGTAGGTGATGTTGATGAGATTCTTTAGATTAGATTTGTAATTTGTGAAGATAGCCTTGATAACATTGTTTTGTTAGAGTATAAAGATTGAAATGTAGACCAAGAAAATAATCAAGAATAAATCACTAAATATCATGATAACCATCATTGGAATGACATATCATAGCATGCCACCAACAAAACTTATGAGGATTGTATCATTTTGGAGGAGGTTTGGAAGGATCAAACTTCATGGGTGTAGAGGGTGGTAATTTCTTCTTAAGCTATTCTAGACCCAAGGGAGGATGGGTGGTGTTAAAATTGGTTGAATTGGATGTTTCCTTTTGATTTTGGGGAGGCTTATAAGATTCAATGTCATGAGAAAATGATTGCGAAGGTTCCTTACTATTTTCTTGAGTTGATTCAAATTGAGTTATAATAAATTCTTTCCTTTTTACTTGGCCTAAGACTTATTATAATATTTTATGGGAAAAGATCCAAAAAATTTATTGAAGAGGAGCTTTAAGAGTGATAAAAATATTTTTAAAATATTTTCAACATTCATGTTAAGGTTCACTTTATGATCTAGAGACTTCCATCATTTGATGAAAGTGTGAACAGATTTTTTAGGAAGTTGTTTGGCATTGACTAAGTGGATAAGGTAATTTTCAGGAAGGTCATTATGTTGGAATTCCTTCACTAGATCATTGGCTAAATCCTCTATTTTTGTAATGGAATGTCATGTATGTTTATTGTATCATTCAAGTGCATCAAAAGAAGAAGTTTTGGCTAAGAGTTTGGTGGTATCAAATGTGTTAGTTTGGATCCATTCCTTATAGAGATTACCCAAATATTTAATAAGGGTAGTGGGCTCTATATCTCCATCATATGTGATAGTTGGAGAGATATTTCCAAGGTCTATGGGTACAATGAATGGATGTAAAGGTTCATTTTGAAGATGTTGAAGAATTTTTTTATGCAAAGGATGTTGAGGCATGAAATTCCTATTGGTATCTCTAAGAGGGGGGGATAAAATTATGATTTTATCGATTCATGATGACTTGAGGGGATTTAATATCCATTTATAATATTTATACTACATTTTATTCATTTGGGAATCAATATTTATTTTCTTAACATTCATTTTTTGAATCATTTGAGCAAGAATTTAAGTTGTAGAGGATTTTGGATGTTAGTGGTAGGAGGTGGAATGTTAGGGTTGGTAGGATCATTCCCTATATTGGTAGCATAAAATGGATTGTTGGTTCGAGGATTCCCAAAATTAGTAGGAGGAGGAGGACTAATATTAAGAACCTCAACTATATTACGTTGTATGTTAATTAGTTTAGGATTAAGAAGGCATGAAGGAAGGAATTCAATAAATTCATATGAAGTGATAATATAAGTGAGGTTATGATATAAATCCTTAATTATTAAATTTTATTTTCTAATTATAGGTATAAAATATTACATCATTATTAAATAAGACTCAATAGCTAAAAATAACAAGAAAAAAGTAAATTACTAATCTATGAAATTGAAAACAGAATTAAAAAAATGAAGTAATTGACAAAATTAAAATGCTAAGTAGGTAAGAATAAAAATATAAATTAAAAAATCCAAAGCAAGTCAACTTGGTCTATTTATAAATCTAAAAATATATAATTGAAAATGAGTCATCCAACTTAACGTAGTCCTATACAAGCAAAAAACTAAAAACATGGAAAATGAACTGGGTCGACCAACTTGACTTAGTTTCTTGAAAGTGAATTTTTTTTTTAAAGAGACAAAAATGAACTAGGTCAACCAGAAAGACTTAGTTTATTGAAACTAAAAGTGAAACTTTTAAAAACATATAAAATGAACTAGATTGACTGAAATGACTTAGTTTGTTAGAACTGAAAGTGAAAAATTGCAAAACAAAATTGGGTTGACTAGCATGAATGAGTTTCTTAGTTGAATATAAATTAATAATCTAAAAAAAAAAATATGTAATTGAGTTGACCATCTTGACCTAGTTGATTATAGAATTAAAAAACTATAAAATACTGTAGAACTTGGTCGACAAGCTCGACCTAGTTTGAAAACCTACATACATAATGTTAAATTAGGTTGATAGGTTCAGTCGAGTTGACTCTAAATTTAAAACAAATCATGAGTTAGATTCACATCAGGTTCACCAAAATGTATTCAAGATAAATTTAATCTGATCTACACAGTAATCCTAACTCATAGAAGATAAATAAGCTAACTATACCACTAGCGATACTTAGATAATCAGGGTCATAACCAATATGGATCCGTTAAACCTAGCTAAGGGATATCTTATCATATAATATGTATAGAGAGTATTCTAAAGCCTCTAGTCAAGAAACACTTAATAATAACCTACTATGTGTAATATTTATGCAATAATAAAGTAAATTTAATCTAGTTCTCACTAAAGCTTGTGGCATAAATGAGGGATAAACATAAAAATAAACATGCAAAGTAAAACTCTACTCAAATCAATGTAGAGGTAATCCTAAATAATAAAATAAAATATATTTATTAATCATTATTGATTCAAATATATCTACTAAAATAGAAGAGTAATAGTTACAAATATTTACCTTTAAGATGAACCCTACGAGCGTCAACCTCTCCCTTGGCCAATGGAACTTTACCAGAGGGTGGTGTGTATTCTTGAATAATCTAAGGATGGACAATGTACTATGGTCTATCCAAGGACCTCGTAGTGAATATCAAGTGTTCACAAGATAGAGGTTATCCTCTAACAAGCATGAAACCCTAAACAATGACTCCTAAAGTAGAATAGTGAAAATAAAGATAAATAAGTGTAAATGAATGATTCTTTATCCTTGTAAATGAGGTGAAAGAGGGGTATATATATCCTGATTTTACCCTAAGTCCTTCCAAAACTTTATTTAACTCAGTTGGCTTGGTTGACCTTATTATGCGATAAATAGAGCCATCAACTCATTCATGTAACATGTGTTATTCCTAGAACTAGGTTGACCAAATTGATTATGTTTGGAGAATGATAAAAATTTGTTTTGCTTAGGTAGAGGATATTTGAGGTGGTGAATTATTTATATAATCATGTGTGTGAGTTGTCAAATTTTAGGGATACTTATAAAATGGGTCAATATTGGTTTTAGGTGGTGGTATAGGGAACAACAATTTTATGAAGGACCAAATGTTTACCTACCCCTTTTGCAGTGCACCCTTTAAGGTTGGCAAACACTGAAAGACATTGAGACTCGAAGGGTTACTATAAGAGAGAAATAATCAATAATTGGTAAATTTTAAAAAATATTATGTGTATACAAGTAGTTTATCACTTCTTCTTGAAAGTAATTTTAGATAGAATAATATCAATTAAGAATCTTTTTTGCATCAAAATTTGGCCCATATTTAGAATTAAAATTTCAATTTTATCTCTTCATATTGATGTGGAGAGAGAACTTTCGGAGGCCATAAATTATGATTCATAAATATATTTGATATCCTATTTTCTCTAAAAATATAGTATCAAAAAACATAATTCAACCAACCTACCATGTTTAGTCATAGATGTATCAAGAACTCTTTGGAGGCCATATGTTACCATCTAAGGGTTTAAAATTGCATTTTAATATATTTTTGTGTTTTTGTGTTTTTTTTTTTTTTTTAATAATAATAATAAATACGATATTTTTTTACCTAGACATGAACTTGAGTTGAATTTCATATATTCTATTGATTATAGTGTTTATAATATATTTGAATATTTTTTATTTCTATCTGATCTTATGTACAAAAGTTACTAAAAATAGCTATTAAATTTTTCTAGAAGACGAAACTTGCTAAAAATAGTAATTTTCTAAAAATTAAATGGGTCAGTTAACTCTAGGTATATTTTTATTTATTTAAATTTTTTTAATTATGCATTTCAACTCCAATTTCAAGTTGATCTCTCTTTAAATGATCTTAATTAATATTTTATTCATTTAATGAGAACTAAAAAAGAAGATTACTTTCATGCAATTTCTAATTTTTATGCATAAGGATATTTTTCTTATCTAATATATGTTTTAATCTCTCTCACACAAAAACACATTAAGAAAAATAGCATTAGGTTCCTTAATATAAATAATTCTCAACCTCCTATATGTCTTTGAAGGGTTCCTATTTTCATTTGCATCTAGCATTTCTCCATTATATGTTTTAATCTTCATATTAATATTTTTAATTTGTAGGTTCTTCTTGGCATAAGGACATGCATGCATACCCCTTTTGATAAATTTGTGATACATGAAATAAATCAAATTAAAAATAATATCCATATTAAATCCAAGGGCATCTTCATGAAACCATTCTTTAAAAAAAAGACATTGATCATAAGAAACTATTTGTAGTATTGTAGGAAAATATATTATGACACTAGCACTTTCAATGAAATTACTATTTGATGTTTGTCCATGTCAATTAAACTTATATGGTCACAAATAATATGCTTAAATCCTATCATTCAGCCATGTAATCTATATTTCTAATAGATAAATATACTTCAATATTTGATAAAGTTATGAAATCATGAACCATGGATATCATAGTCTATTCATTACTCATCCAAATGGGCATTCCCACAAACCTCTTTCTATGTATCCATATCACATGCTTCTTGATATATACACTAAACTAAAAACCATTGGCATGGAAAATCGATAAAGTTAAAATATTGCTAAATGATTAATAATAGTAAAATATCAACCAAGTTGATCTACCTATATCATACATGTACAATATTTACATCTAATAATTGCATGCCTCGTAGAAAATAAAAAACATAGGTATTATACATTCCTCCATGCTACTCTCAAATGAAATAATAATTGTCTTGCCTAAATATCTTTCCTAATTCATTAATTACATTTTTTCCCCCAAAATACCATCCAAAAAAGCATCTCCTTTTATTTTTTGAACCATGGAATTCATAACATTATTAATCTTATCTTTGACAAAATACCATCAAAAAACATGGTCTATTGAAAGTATGTTATACAAAAATTGGGTTTGTTGAGAAACTAGTGCCAACATGGGATCTTTAAAATAAGGATGTAGGTCTCAAAAAATAATCAAACACATTTTTTTTACCATTTTATCTATTAGATCATATGTAAGGAGAAACTTTGGGCATTGTGTAAAAACTATAAAGGGTTATAATAAATATATATTGTCATTGATGTTTCTTTGTTTTGCTATGAACTATACCAGCATTTGAAGTTAAATGTTAAATAAATTGAAGGTAAGTTTAGATAAAGAATTATCATCATTTTTTTTACATTATTGGTAGGGTTATCTATCAAAATTTCTCTTTGTGGGCACATGCATGAGGCACATGAATAGTTTGACATAATATCCCAAGAAATGTGAGGACTACAAACTGTGTCAAAATTCCATGAGGAAACACACCCTGATTGTAGTAGTATTTTAGCTATTTGGCATAATTCACCAAAGAAATTAAACCTTACTGTCAATAGCTTAGGCATGATAATTTCATGCACAAGGAAATTCTAAACTATAACAAGAGTTAATGAGTTTTGGTTTAAATGAAATAGATAACTTAGGTAATGTTGGACATTAAAGTGGGGATGATAAAGCACACTACACTAATTGGTAAAATTGGTCTACTAATTTAAAGAGGAAAATAAAAAAATCAGAAGAAGGGGATGACCCGTATCCCAATCCTAATCATAGCGCACTCCCTACCTTGACCATTTCCATTAATTATCAATCAAATACCAGAACCCATTTTCATATGTGGAGATAAATTTGAGATTTAAAATATGAGAACATGTCTATGTTCTACAGATTATCTCCTCTAGTTATCATATGAAAAAACTTAAGCTATGAATTTTATTTACTTATTAAATTTTAAGGAAAGAAGAATAATCCTTCTTCTATTGAAATTAATAAATAAATGATTACTCAGTCATACATATAGGCTCACTCCTATAAAATAAAATAAATTGAGAATGATATTCATATATTATTTTTTTACATTATAACATGCAACTATTTACCATAATTAATAATTTTGAGATGATTTTTTAATTTGTAATAAATATATGGGTTTCTTGGTTTGTAAAAAAAAAACAATACCTTCTATAAATATTGAATATAAAAAAATAAAAAAAACATTGAAATTTATATTAAAAATTAAGAGATGGAATAGAAAAAGTATGGTTATCTTAATCAAAGTGATATAGTTTAAATTTTATATAATAAATAAAAGTTATTATATTTTTATTTTAGGTGTTTTTAGCCCAAGGGATGATATCATATTTTAAGTAGTTTACATTATTTTAATAGGTCACATTCCATATTTTTATGATTTCATTAGGAGGACTATTTTTAATTCAAATTTCCTCTAATGGGACATTTGTGAGTGGTCACCCTTATTTTATTTGAAATCCTGACATAATAGTGTGCATAAGAAACATAGGTCATATTGGTGACCCACACACACTCAACCACCCTTTATGTTGATTTCACTTGTGATTATGTCCTTTATATCCTAAAAATGACATTAAAATACCATATATAATTATGATCAATGTAAATGCAAACATTTTATAACACATTTTTTCACCATCACCCAATTTCTCTTCTTATTCAAGAAACAAAGGTGTCATTATGGAATAATGTGTCGCATTATGAGACTTGCACATTCAACCACAAATTTATGTTGATAGTATTTTTGATTAGTTCCTTATAGCACAAACAACACTGTATCCACTTGTGACCAAGGAAATATAAACAATTTTAGGCACATTTGTTCATGATCACCCCAAGTCACTTAAAATTCAAGACAAAGTGTTGTGATTTCAAAAATGCAAGTTGCATTGGTGACCTATACACACCAAACCACCTCTTTATGTTGATTTCACTCGTAATTAAGTCCCTCATATGAAATTATACTCATAACAACACCATATCCACTTGTGATGATGATAAAAGCAGATGGGGCACACATATTTGTGATAAAACCAATTAAATTTGAAATCAAGCCAAAGTGGTATGATTGAGGTAACATGGGTCATATTAGTGACCCATACATATCCAACCACCCATATTTGTAATTTTTACTTGAAATTATGGGGATTATAGAGTAAAATCAACATAACAACACTATATCCATTTACAACCAAAAAAATTCATGCACAAATACATTAATACATTCTTCCTGGTCACATAAGAATATTCATCCATTTTTTATTGACATAGCATGCCAAAAACATTATCTTTATAACTTGCTGAAATCTTATGTCAATTAATTTTGATGACATTGAAATTAAGGTTTGTGCACCATTCTTATACCTTGACTATTTTGAATCCAACTATTCTACCTTGAACCTCCTCCTTTAAATTCACCTTTCAATCTAAATCAATCAAGCCCCTTCCTTATTTATATAGAGGCAAGGACAAGATTGGGTATGGTATATGTATGGATATGGCCATAATGAATTAATTCATATCCATATCCCATATCTATATAGTAGAGGGTCATGTCAAGCTAGCGAATCGACGTGAATATTATGAAAAACATAATATGATGATCATTCGATTGTAAAATGTATGAATGAATGATATGGAAAAGATTTTCCCAGCAGGGAGGATTCTGTTCTGCAAACTTCTGACAGTGTTTGGAATCGGATGACTAGAGAGCGAAGCTTCAGAAGAGGATGCTTCCTCTACATCAAGTAAAGAATTTTATATCCCTTGAGAGTCATTGGAGGAATTTTTGAGTGGATGAAACATGGTGGTGGAAGAAGCTAGGATGGAACCTGTCGTCTTTCATCCTAAAGCCATCCATCCTAAAGGAAAAGATGAAGGGTTTCAGGGCATTAACTTGTTAGAAGGTTTTTTATCTATCGATTCAGATTTGGGAGTAGAGGATAAGGAGGATTGGATGGTAGTGCGAAAGAAAAAAAGGCACATCTTAAGAAGGCACTTGATCTAATGAACATGACCTTGCACTCTCATAAAGGAGTGAGAAAGGGAGTTTCTTAGGGGAATCCGAGTCAGTGGCATGTTTCGTTGTTTTTTCGGCAGCCCGTTTGGTTTTATGGTTCTTGGTTGATTGGTAGTGGAATTGTTTGTTGAGCATTGACAATTTTTTCATGATTTTTGGGTGTCACACGTCAAGCGATCTTTTGCAGAAGGTTTATGGTTGGTTTTTAGTTTGATGTTTGCCTTGGTTTTGGCTAGTCGTTAGTTTATCTTGTTTGATCTTACTTTGTTTTATCTCCCTATTTAAAGTTTTTGTACAAAGTTCTGGTGGCCTTTCAAAACACTATTATTTATCAATATCAAAGAAAAAAGACAAAATTTAAATAACAAAGAATTAACAATCAAATTTAAATAACAAATAACTAACAATCAATATGCTATACATGATGTAAAAAATTCAAACCTCTATATTCTTTTCATCATTTTTTTTGTTTCTTCTTATTTTTCTTTCTCCTTAATAAAATTGTATGTAAAATATAAAAATAAAAACCACTTACATTAAAAGAAAAATAAAGTAATCTAATATATAACTATTAAGTAGTTTTATTTCTCTAAAAACAGTTTAAAGACACTAATCTAATCTAGAACCATTCCAGGGCTTTATTGTTTAAATCAGAACTCAACAATATATGTAATTAAAATGAACTTGCAGATTTTATGCTTTTACTGTTCATATAATTGAAATTGGTTTTTGGGGAAATTGTGTGAAAAATTTTGACCTCAATATTTTGGATCACCACCTTTGATCATGTCTTTCCTCTGAAGAAAGATCACAAGAAGTGATTTGAAAGGTTGAGATCAAAATTCTTCACATAATTTCCTTAAAAACAAATTTCAAAAATGAAATCATAAAATATATAATTTCACTGAGTTTAACTATTTCTTATAAAGATATGTAACTAGTTCGATCGCAGAACGTGACAGCACAATTTGAAATACGGGCAAAGGAAAGTTTCCTTTTAAATATCAAAAAAAATATTTGGATTTTACTATTTTAAAAATATTGGATGCGCTATAATAGTGTTTTCAGATGTCTTTGAAGAAAATGACATGCACCAAAGTGGTTAATCAGTGTAGGCTTATTTGTTCAATCCATACTGATAATTAAACAATTATTATTCAAACTATCAAATACATGCAGGTGTCCTTGTCTTGGACATTACTACAGAAAAGGATGACAACGGATAATTCAATGCAAACTCGACGCTACCCTTCACCAAAAAATGTATTTTGATTGTGATGTGTAAAATTGTGGAACAAAGGCACACGTCATAGCAAATAGTATGCAACCGCACAAATATTAATCAAATTATAATCTTATTTTTAAGATAATTTTAATGCATAATTCACTGCCAAAAAGAAGTAATCAATTTATAGAGTTTTGAAGGTAAAATAAGGAGCAGAAACAAAGAAAAATAACAGTAATATAAAACTGCCTTTGATTGCTACGGCAATTTTGAAAAAGATTTTTTTATTGATCTTCTTTTTCTTGTTCTTACAAAGTTACGCCCAAGAGATCTTTAAATAGATTTTATTGGCATATAAAACTGAAAATAAACTAATCCTTAACTAATCTAAAACTAACTTCACGTACTACTGCATGCAAGCTGAGCAAGAAGTAAGACTTGTTTAACTGTTTGCACTAACTAATCTCCAACTGTTTGTTAACTGTTGTGCATGCATGAGAAGGAGGGAGGTGGAGCAGGCAGTTAAGTGTCAAGTGGAGAAATTATCTCCTGTTAATCTTCAGTTTCTAACACTCCCCCTTAATTTCTACCACTAACAACTTCAACATTTACAATACCTAAATTTTGTCTTAGATAATCAAAGGTCTCCTTTGCTAATGCCTTTATGAATATATCTATCAATTGGTCTTTAGATCTGTAGAATTTCAAATGGATTTCTCCATTGTTCACTAACTCTCTGATAAACTGAAATCTTGTATCAATGTGCTTGCTCCTCTTATGAAAAACATGATTTTTTGATAATGCAATTGCTGATTTGTTGTCACAAAATATTGGTGTTGACTCCTTTTGTGCTTGTACCAAATTTGTCAATATTCTCCTCATCCAAGTTGCTTGACATGCTGTTGATGTGGCTGCTACATACTCTGTTTCAGCTAATGAAAGTGTCACTATAGGTTGTTTTTTGGATGCCCATGTGACCACACCTGTTCTTAAAAGAAAGGCATGTCCAGAAGTAATCTTCTTGTCATCAATGCTACCTACAAAATCACTATCAGTATAACCAATCAAACTAAAATCGTTAGTTGTGAAATATAAAATTCCATATTCTGTTGTTCATGCCAAATATCTCAATATCCTTTTTCCAACTCGCCAATGTGAGTCTTTCGGTGACTCCATGAATCTAAAAATTAAACTGACCCCATACATGATATCTGGTCTTGTAGCTGTAAGATACATCAAACTGCCAACTAGTCTTTTGAATGTTGTCGAATCAACATTAGACCCTTGGTCTTCTTTGCTAAGTTTGGTCCCTTTAGCAACTAGTGTAGGTGTTGGTTTACAATTCAGCATCTTAAACCTTCTTAACACAACCTTTCCATATTTAGTTTGACAAATAAAACTTTATTTCTCTGATTGTACAACTTCTATGCCCAAAATGTACTTCATTAATCCCAAATCTATTATTTCAAATTATTTCTTTATTGTTGATTTAAATGTGTCTACAGACAAATTTCCAGTGGAAATCAAATCATCAACATACAAACACACAATCAAAATCTGACATTCTTTATTGATTTTTGTGTACAAAGTAGGCTCACTATTGCTTCTGCTGAATCCATTTTTTGTCATGTATGAATCAATCTTGCTATACCATGCTCTTTGTGCTTGCTTGAGACTATACAGGGCCTTCTTCAATCTGTAGACTTTTTCTTCATGTCCTTGCACTTCATAACCTAGTGGTTGTTTCACATATACTTCATCTAGGAAACCATTCAAGAAAGCTGATTTGACATCCATTTGATATACATACCAATTATTTTTAGTAGCTATTGCTAAAACCATTCTAATAGTATCAAGTATAGCAACTAGAGAAAATGTTTTATTATAATCAATTCCATGTTCTTGTGCAAAACCTTTTGCTACTAACCTTGCCTTGTGTTTTTTAACATTTCCATCTACATCAAATTTGGTCTTATAAACCCATTTGACTCCTATACAATCTTTACCTTCAGGTAGATTAGTTAGATCCCATGTTTGATTTCTTTCAATAGCATTCATCTCTTCATCCATTGTTTTTAACCAATGTTCCTCATTAACTGCTTCTTCATAATACATAGGATCATGAGAGAAAAGAGCAAAATTTGAACACAAATCTAACTTCTCTTCTTCTTGATTATAAATCTCATTCAAGTTTCTCATTTTCTTATCTTTAAATCTTGATCTTAAAGCAGTAAGAGTTGGATCTGATTCATCACTTACTTGTGAATTTGGAGTAGGATGACATGCATGACCAGATGATTCACCTTGTACTAAGCTCGTAGGTGTTCTTATTGGAGTGCTTGTTCTTGCTTGTGGAGAGGATTGATCTCCTTACAAATTTTGTTCTTCAGATTCTTCTTCATTTTGTGGAATTGGTGCTCCAATTGTGATGGTGCTACCATCCCATGCTTCTTCTTCTTTTAATTCAACATCTTTGCTAATAATCACTTGCTTTGAAATAGGGTTATATAACTTATAAGCCTTTGATTCTTCACTATAGCCAATAAAAATGCATTTCTCACCTCTATCATCAAGTTTTATTCTCAATTTAGATGGTATAAAATAATATGCAATACAACCAAAAATTTTAAAATGATGTACACTATGCTTCTTACCACTCCACGCTTCTTGTGGAATTCGATCTTTGACACTCCTTGTTGGGCTTCTATTCAGAATATATACTGCACATGCCACTGCTTCTACCCAATATTTATTTCACAAGTGTTTGGCCTTCAACATGCTTCTAGCCATCTCCATGATTATTCTATTCTTTCTTTCTACTACACCATTCTGCCATGGTGTGTACCTTGTAGTCAATTGCCTTTTGATGCTATGATATCTGCAAAAATCTTGAAATTCATTAGACATATATTCACCTTCTCTATCTGATCTAAGTACCTTGCTGTAATGACCACTTTGATTTTCAACCATAGCCTTGAATTCTTTAAACTTTCCAAAGGCTTCAGACTTATTTTTGAGAAAATATATCCATGTCTTTTTGCTAAAGTCATCAATGAAGGTTAGAAAATAAGTACTACCTTCAAATGATGGAACTTGCATTTGGTCCACATAAATCACTATGGACTAGGTCTAATAATACCTTTGCTCTATATGAGGCTCCTACTAGAAAGCTCTCTCTATGTTGTTTTGCCAGAATGCAACTATCACATGAACTTCTTGGCTATTCTATTGGTGGTAATCCATTCACCATATTTTTATTTTGTAACAAATTCAAACCTCCAAAATGTAAATGTCCAGACCTTAAGTGCAATAGCCATGATTTGTCTAGATGCATGGTTTTGAAGTGGGCTTCCTCTTCTCCTTGGATGCACTGAATTCGAAGAGGGAACATCCGATTCTTGGTCATCTCCACTTTTCCTATCAACCTGTCACTTGGAAACTTGTCCAGTATTATGCAAACATTATCCATAAAAGATACTTTGTAACCTTTTTGTACTAACTGTTGAATACTCATAATATTATGCTTTAGTCCAGGTACAAAATAAACATTAGGTATAAACCTTATTTCACCATTTGTTTTCAAAACATTTATTACACCTTTACCCATTACATCCACTTTGTTATCATTTCCTAATTTAACTTCAGATTTTACAGAATAATCAAGACTAGCTAAAAAAAGTTATTCCCTGTCATATGATTACTGCATCCACTATCTAAGAACCAAATATCTCTAGCATTTTCTTGAGCAACATGACAAGTGATAAATAAGCTTCCAGGATGAGAACTAGATTCATTTGTGTAATTAGCATTCTGCTTGTCCACATATCCTTGTTTCTTTCTGCATTCACTTGCATAATGTCCATATTTCTTGCAGTAATAAATTGAATATTAGATTTATCAAACTTCTGTAAACTTTTCTGGAAGTGATTGTTGCCATGTCCTCTATTGTTGTAGTTTTGATTACTATTTTCACCTTGATCTGGATTGTTCCTTCCAGTTTTGCCTCTGCCTCTTCCTTTGAAGTTTGACCTTTCTCTTCCTCTACCAAATGATATCTGTGACTTGAAAGCATTCTCAAGAGAAGTATTGTTATTCCTATTCATTTTGGATTCATGTGTTAACAAGGAACCCATTAATTTATCTACTGATAACTGTTCTGAATCCTTGGTTTCCTCAATAGCTACAACTATTGCATCAAATTCACTAGCTAAATTCCTGAATATTTTTTCTATGATCTTCTGATCCGTTATTGTTTCTCCATTAAATCTAATTTGATTCACTATATTCGATACTTGACCCATAAACTGGTCTATTGAATCTAAACGGCTCAACGGCTCTTTCTTTACTACCTATGCTCTCAAAAAACCTTCACTCTCATAACCTGTGTGATTCTTTAGACTTCTGTTGCGATCTGGGATAACCACGCTTCAGATGAATAGCGCTGCAAAAGGCTATGGAAGAATGTTGACTATTGTGCTTTTCCTTCACATGACCTATCTCCTTTGGCTATGCTTCACTCCTTTCTTGTTGGGCACCTCTCTTTGGTGCTCCCTACTGGCTCTCCACGTCCCTCAGCTTCACACCTGTGCTCTCATAGCTGCGCTTCTTTCCCACGCACTTCTTTCAATATTTTCTTCCTCACACCTGTGCTCTGATACCAAATTGAAGGAAAAATAAGGAGCAAAAACAAAGAAAAGTAATAGTAATATAAAACTACCTCTTATTGCTATGGTAATCTTGAAAAATATTTTTTTATTGATCTTCTTTTTCTTGTTCTTACAAAGCTACGCCCAAGAGATCTTTAAATATATTTTCTTGGGAAATCAAACTAAAAAAAAACTAATCTAAAACTAACTTCAACTGCTACTACATGCAAGCTGAGCAAGAAGTAAGACTGTTGTTTAACTATTTGCACTAACTGATCTCTAACTGTTTGTTAACTGTTGTGCATGCATGAGAAGGAGGGAGGTGGAACAGGCAGTTAAGTGTCAAGTGGAGAAATTATCTCCTATTAATCTTTAGTTTCTAACAAGTTTTTAATAAAATGAATCAGACCAAACAACTCATAAAATGTTAATATACAACTACATGTTCTAAAAAGCCTTCCAAAAGTTTATTTAATAGTTTTTCTATCGCTCTTGCTTTTGACTGTGAACGATCCAAAAGGATTATCCCTTAAGATATTGTAGACATATTCAAATGGACTTTAAGACTATATAACTCTCAATACTACCAACAAATTTCTCAAAGTATATGAGTATTTTTAAATAGTGATTTATATAATAGAGATTATATTTGACCCAAAAAAATTGATTATAAAGTTTTATTTTTTAGATGTTACGGATGTTTTGAAATAAATTATTAGCTTTAGTTTTTCTTAGTTTTCATCCATGATTTTCTTTAGTCTAGAATCATCTTCAATAAATACAAAATCCTTTTTGTTTTCAATAGGAGCTGCCAACGGAGACTATGGAATCACATCTACACTAGTAACTACATTATCTCGTGTTTTATTAGAAACTATCATTCTTCCACTAGATATTTCCCTTTTATGATTAAAGTACGGACAATTATAAACCAAATGGCTAGTTTTAAAGAATTTATGACATCTAAATGGTAAACCTTTATAGTCGATAGTTTTTAACAATGTTCAGTCCATTACATGTAAGTGAACATGTACACACACCTTCTTAATAATACCTATATTAACAAGCATTTTGGTATAGCTATATTAACAAGCATTTTGGTATAGGTTGTATGTCCCAAATTTTTCATTGTAAAATCCACTTTATAAAATTCACCTAATAAGTATTTTATAATTCAAAATAAAAAAGTAATCCAAAATAAATATAAATAAATAAAAATGATTAAATCCAAATCAATCTGAAATTATTTTTTTTAATAAAAAAATTAAATATAAAATACCAATATTTTATCAAAAGCATATACTTTCCATTTAATTCTCACACCCAAAAATATTCATCAATTACCTCCCTATCTTTATTAGAATAAAAAAATAACAATAAAAATTCTTTTGACACATGGATGAATTTTAGTATTACCAAATATCAAAATATTCCAATGCTAAGAGATTCATTTGTGTAGATTTGAAAGAGAAGGCCAAAGCCCTTTAAACCAAATTTTGATCCATATGTTCATTACACCTATTGACATAATTACATATACAACTTTTGATGGATATGTTTATTTTTTTTCATTACATATCATTTTTTTCATTAGGTAATTATTGTTCCTAATCTTGTTTAGCAAAGAGAACATAAATTTTTCATACTTTGTTGATGATAAAGGGATCCAATCACATTAGCTAATAAGTAAAATATTCAAAAAAAAATAAAGAGGGTTGGGATATTAATAAGTAAAATATAAAAATAATTTCTAAGAGGGTGGTGATATTAAATAATTCTTTTTAAGAATTTTTCTAACATAAAAAAAAGGAGCATATCTAAAGATAGAATTTCCTTAATCAACTTCAAGATAAAAATAATAATACAATTGGATAAACTAAATTGGAGTTTAGTTTCTTTAAAATTTTATATTACTTTAATTAAACATATTTTCAAATCTTCAAAAATAAGTGGTAATAAGGTAGTATGAGAACATGCTTTGATCTTCAACATAATAAGTTATAAAACAAAAGAAAAAAAGAACTTTTAAACATAAGAAGTTTATAAAATCATTTTCTAAAAAATATAAATCAAAAAATTAAGATTTGATAATAAAGTGTTCAGTAATAAGTAAAAGATTTTGATCATCTAGTTTGCCCCATCTAATATCTCATAGGTTATCTATCTTAGAAAATAAATCTAACATGTTGTTTACATTGTTTATTTCATGTATGTTTTATTTAGTACATGTTTGAGTGTCGTATGGAGTGGTTCTTGGGCTGAAGGTGGTAGACCATAGAGGCAAGGATAGGGAAAGGGATGAGATTGCTAGATCCAAGCATGGGAACTTGTGAGACAAAGGAAGAAGAGTGCAATTACTATGTTAAGTCAAAGTGAGTGAGTGCTTCATCGCAGAGACTAGCCAAACTAGATGAGAGAGTAGAAATATTA
This sequence comes from Torreya grandis, assembly GCA_037957365.1. Classification (NCBI taxonomy): domain Eukaryota; kingdom Viridiplantae; phylum Streptophyta; class Pinopsida; order Cupressales; family Taxaceae; genus Torreya; species Torreya grandis. The sequence goes on from JARHVA010000107.1 coordinate 737,325, forward strand.
TAAAATTATACTATACCCTCTCCCCTAAAAGGGTTTTAAATCTTGGATGTGAAGATGGAGGCAAGTGAGAAACAATGTAAGGCACATTTCCCATTTGTACAACAACATCTAAAGATGTGTCACATAAGGAATCATTCTCGTTGCCACTCTCATACTTAACTTGAGTGGTCACTGCAACATAAGTATTTGCCTCTACCAGTGTAGCATGAAAATTGGGTTCCTCCTCCTCCTGTGCATTGTGATGATTAGTCCCATGTTCCTTTATCTGACAAGTTTGTGCCTTGCTCTAACAAGTTTTCTTCCAAAAAATATAGTGGATAACTCACTCAATATCATTGAAGAAAATATGAAAAAAATGAACAATATAAAAACTAGTTGGAATCCCTTATCTTATAAAAGATAACACCTACTTATTTTTTGTTAAGACAAACCACATAACCAGTATGCATTTTCCAAAGATCTCTTTATTATAACTACATAAATATTTATTAATTGTAATTCTATTTTTTTAACCAAAACAAAAATGTTTTAAAATAATTATACTTTGAAGATCGTGATTATAAACCACAATCAACGGAAGAGTCCTTGTCTATATACAATATTTTATACTCTAATGGCTGTCCACATCAGTGTCTTTTAGGAGAAGTCGTGGTATAATGGCATCCATTACATTCATTCAAGGATTTACAGTTTAGTTATGTCCTTGTCAACTCGTGGAAGCTTTTTTCAACTAATATGTACATCACGTGGGTGCGATATATTAAATTTGATAGAGAAATGGTTTACTATTGATAACAATACAATGCGAATCAGATGCAACGACCTACCACAAAACATACATAATTTACAAATTAAAAAAAACTACATACAACATAAGATAAAGATTTTAGTGAATTTATTTACCTCAAGTCAAGTCAAAATGGTGAGGCGGGTGCACGTTCAACAATATCTCACATTCTGAGCATTTTGCATTTAATATTTAATATCTCTACTAGTCATGTTTCTTACATTAAAAATAGTTTATTGTCAAAAAGGAAGTGTTCTAAAACTTTACGTAATATATGAAATATTCAGTTCTCATTTTTTAATATATACACTTAAGATAAAATGGATTCTATAAAAATCGTAATGTTTAATTTGTCTGAAAACTCTTCAATGTTTAGTCTCTTAACTCACCATTTATATATTATAATTTATTTAATTTAACTTTTTATAATACTTATGTATTAATTATAAAAATACTTCACAGAATACCTTTCAGAGACAAGCTGAAAACTTGTTTTAGAGTACAATTATAGACCCCATATAAGTACAACTATACTACACCCATTGCAGTTTTGTTCAAAATAATGATATCTTAAATAAATGAGTATGGTTTTATGTTCATCTTTTGGTCTTAACATTTATTGACATTTCATGTTAAGTACGCAAATTAATATCACAAATTAATAGTTTTCTAGTTTTCATTTGGTCTTCTAACTTAATTTTTTTAGGCATTATATGTTAAGTATGAGTTGAAGACAAAGATAATATAGGAGTGGCCCATTCCGAACCATATATCTATTCACCAGAAAATTTTATGACCTCCTTATTACATTTTAACTTAATATCTTATATTTAATTTATTTAACATTTTCCAATGTTAACTCATTTATGGTATAGAGACTCTTCTAAAAAATACATTTTAAACATATAGTTAGCACTACAATTCAAACCAGATACCTAGCATTAAAATTATAGATATTAAAAAATTATAGTTCATTAGCATGTCATCTATATTACAATCAAGTATTTTTTTTTTTTAGCATTTTTGTCTTAACCATTATTTACACTTAGTGGTTTGGGAAAAATCTTAATTGATGCAAGAGCATACAAGTCTAAAACTTATATTTTATTATTTAAAAACAAGGATTAAATTTTTCATGTGTACCTTGCACATTTATGTTATGTTGTACCACATTTCATCCTTAATGATAACATTGTGCATATGAAGGGATTCAATGAAGCTAAAGAACATCATCAAGAATATTACAAGGAAATGAAATGCACGAAAGATGATTGAAATCATGTTGCATTGATTAAAAGGACTTTTTTTTGGAACGTGATGAAATGGCCACTTCATGCAAGTGGAAATTTAAAAATACTACTTGTGTAAATAATTTTTTGACCTTCATTCTACAACATTCAACAATTTCTCTCGCATTGGAAAGATTCACAATATAACTACCTAGATAAAATAAACATGACGCATGGAACATTTTCCAAGGCAATGAAAAATTGATGGTTATCATAACATGTTAGTACAAGACCACTATGTTTCGACATCAATTTTTGTAGAGCATGGGAGAGTCATCTTAATCACACAAATAAAAGAGATGGAGATTAATAAAATGGGGTTGTGGGAGAAAAGTGGGGTTGTAGGGGAGGGGGGTAATGTATTGAGGAGTAAGGAAACCATTTAATTGGCTGCCTCTTCTGTTTGAATAAATTAGTATTAGAATAAGGTTTTCCTTGTTAAGTTATGTGAGAAGATTCTTTTGGGTTATTGTCGATTTATGAAAATGAAACTTGAAGTTTGGAGTAGTTATAGCATGTAAAGATAATTCCTTTGAAAGTGTAGAAACACCAATAGCACCTATAGTATCAAACTTGGTAGATATGATGAGAGGATTCACAACGAAATTGGATGCAATGGAAATAAAATAGAAAGTAAAAATCATCTTAAAGTATTTCTAGATATGATGAAAAGATTCACAACAAAATTAGATGCAATGAAAATAAAATAAAAAGTAGAAATCATCTTAAAGTAAGGGAATCCAACTAATGAGTTGAACAACAATGTTCTCTTTCCATGAAAAAATAAATCATATTAGTTCAAAATCGAGGATCACTTGAATGAGATACCCTCTCTATCCACACACCCTTTTTAACGTATTTATAACAAAAATTATGGTTGATTCAGAAATCTCCAATAGTTTTCTTTATTATCACATCAAGTTTTTATTCATGGCCTCTAAGCCTACAAGTTGCTACAAATATTCTCTACATTTTTTTTTTTTCCAATTTTTTGTTTCACCATAATTAAATTTTTAAAATCTTATATCTTTAAAAATAACTGTCCTAATCCAAAATATCTTAAAATAAAAAAATTAAATTTTTTTTAAGAAACGTTTACTTACATTTTTAAGATTACTCCATGTGTCCAAATCTCATCAACTCGATGCATGGATCGCTGCTCATTGATGTTCTTGGTTTTTATCTTGCAAGCTACTCCATGCATCAGCAACATGACAAATGTCATCTTCTCAGATTCCTTTCTTTTTAAGGCCTTTTCCTTGGTATGAAATTAGATGTGCTCCATGTAATGAGATATCAACATATATAAAGATCTCATAAACCAGTCTCGTGGAGGTTGTGATCTTTGTTTCCCTCGGTAACATTTTTCACTCACTTATATGAAACGAGATGCTAACACATGGCTTCAACTCACGTGTTTTCATTGATCATTATTTTTCCTACGGTTTTTACTTTAAATGCCACGAAACTCTGTGGGAACCAAGAAAACCAAATCTGGATTTTGAGAAGGGAAATGAATGAGTTTATCTCAATGATTTAGAATGAACGTTAGGAGTTAAAAGGAATGGATCAATCTATCTTAGGAGTCAGTGTGAAGACTCTAGCATAGACATTGTCACTGAAGCTCTTGTTAGGTGTCTGATACAATGCCTATAGACTGTTTTTCACTGTTTTTATCAATAAAACTGATAGTGCAATAACTGTTTTGAGTCTTTTTTTCGAGTCATTGGTCGTTGGAAAACAACATCGAATATTGTTAATTCTTGATTCGGATGTTTGTTTTGTTTCATTTCGCTTAATAAAACAATATTCGTAGTATTGAAGATACACTATAATATGTTTTGTAGTGAAATTGCCGTCTTACAAGAAAGACATATTGTCGTTAATCTGACCCTATGTTCCTGACTAGCAAAATTCTCAAGTAAAATAATCGATTGAATCACCGTCTTCCATAATACATGAAGGAAATAATGAGTAGTATGCTTTCGGAATGGCTGCTGCTTCTCCTCAATAGAAATTGATTTTCATAGTATAAATTGAAGATTATTTAATGAATTAAATATTTCACTATACCACAAAAATTGAATATAAATAATAAATAACTCATAACCAGTATGTCATACACAGCTTAGAAAATTTTGACCAACACACTCTTTTCATTATTTTTTATTTTTATTTTTTTAATTTCTTTTTCTCATTCTCTGCAATAAAATTGATCTAATACATCGTATTTATAAAATTGTATGTAAACATATTTTTTCATAAAAAATAGATTATTCTAAATCTATCTAAATAATAAAAATTATAACTATTTAAACCAAAACAAACTAATCTAATATATAGCCATTGCATGGCTTTATCATTTTAAAAATAGCTTAAAGACACAACAATCTTATCTAGAGACATTAGATGACTTTATTTTGTCTAAAATTGGTTCTCAACAACAACTATCTAACATTATCCACCTTGATGTGGAGCAGAATAACAATATAATCTCGAAGATTGAAAAACTAAACTTTCACAATAACATTATTGAAGATATCTTTAAGTTGTTCTTGAGTATTCATATAGTTCAATTCTACCTCTTTCTTCTAAACCAAATCTCAAATAAAAATGTAAATCAAATAAAAATATTTTGCCGTGTTGTGATGGACTAGATTCTTGACCCATTTTTAACACTTACATTATCATAAAAAATCATTGTATGTTTATTTTATTTTTTCCAATTTTTTGTATAACTTTTCAAAGCTATAATGTCTATGTACCCATTAAAGTGACTGCACTGTATTTTAAATTTTGTATAAAAAAAGGGAAACTGAACTTTGATTATATGAATTCCATGTAACCAAACCTGAACCAAGTAAAAAATAATTTTTGGATGTTGACTTTTAGTCATTTATATCTTCATATGCTCATACATATACCTTGAAATAAGAGAAATTGAATAATAAATATCTAGTATTTTGTCAGTTAGAAACATCAAGCTTCCAACAATACTTATATAAGCTATCTCATTAGTTGTTTTAGCACCATCTTCTCGACATAACATAACTCCATGAGGAATTTGAGTAGAGACTAGTTTACAATCATTCATATTGAATTTATTCAACATATCATTTTCATACTTTGTTTGAAAATTGAAAATTTCATTCTTACTTTGATAAACCTCCATCCCTAAGAAATATTGCATGCAACCTAGATCTTTCATTTTAAATTCATTCATCTTAGAATTTCTTCCCATATACGATAAATCATTAACATACAAACTTACATAAGGATATCATTACCTTATTTCTTGTAATAAAGAGTATCCACACTCTTGCTTCTTTTATATCCAATATGTTGAAAATACCCATCAATTTGGGCAAAGAATGCTCTTAGTGCTTGTTTGAGGCCATAAAACACCTTATTAAACTTGTATACTTTATCTAATGTACCCTATACTACCAAACCTTGTGGCTGATGTATTTATAATTCCTCTATTAAGAACCCATTCAAGAAGACACTTTTGACATCCATGTGTTGTATGCTTTATTTCTTTCTAGTTGCTAGTGAAATTACAATTCTAGTGGTCTTTTATCTTGCCATAGGTGAAAATGTTTCTTCATAATCTATATCATATATTTGAGTTAATACTTTTTCAACTAGACATGTTTTATTTCTTTCACCACTACTATCACTATTGTACTTAGTCTTTTAGACCCATATAGTAGCAATACACTTCTTGGTGTGCAGAAGTTCTATAAGTTCCCAAGTATCATTCCTATGAATGAAATTCTTTTAATCTATAATTACTTGCATGCAAACATCCTTAGTACATGCATCTTCAAACATGATGGCTCAAAATCATCTTGTGTAAATAAATTATAATTTATTATCTTATCTCTTTGACCTTATTCATGTGCTTGACTTCTTGTACTTTGATAAACTTCACATATGATTCTTACCTTCCTTCAAGAACTAGGACTTAAAGTTTGAATTGTACTCTAAATACATTAATTATATGAAGGGATGCTTTGTGGTTTTTTATCACTTGGAATTGAAGTAACAATGGGATATTCATCATAAATACCATAATTAAAAATAAATTTAGATTTGTTAATATGACCTTTATCTTTGGCATGACCATACCCTCCCCCTTCATCAAAATTAACACCTCTTGAAACATTAATTGTGTTAGTGATATGATTATAAATCCTTTAATCTTTTATATTCACTATACCCAAAAAAATACAAGACTCACTCTTTAGATCTAACTTCTTTATTTTATGATTAAATACAATAAAATAGGATAAACAACTCAAAGCATTGAAATATTTGACAATAGGGTTTTATACATACTAGATGTTTCATATGGATTCATCTTTTCAAGTGCACTAATGGTATTCTAATTGAGAGTATATATATTGATGTGGAAACTACATCACCTAAAAGAGAGTTGCTCAATCCTTTTGATTTTTATAAAATTATTGATAAAAAGGGTTTTGACATGGACACTACAATTTACAAGGAGAGATAAAAATAATAAAATATCAATGAAGCTTCCTCTGCAAGTGGAAAAAAAATTAAACTAAAGAAAATCTGAAAATATGTTGTAAACCTACTGCAACACACATAATAAATCAAAAAAATATATAACCCTCTCATATTATTTTATTTTTGAGACTTGAGATCATATTCAATGGTTTTACATATGTCTTATCCTTTCCTCTTATTTTATTGTTCAATCCCTTTGTTTGTAACATGTTCCTTCCTATTTCAATAATTTTACTATTCTTCATTTCATATAAACCATTTTTTTTAGGATTGTTTAAAGTTTTGAACTACCTTTTGATCTCATTCAAATCAAAATATTCCATAAAATATATATATATATATATATATATATATATATATATATATATATATATATATATATATATTTTAAATCACCTCCATGGTCAGTCCCTAACAACTTTATTCTATAACCACTTTCATTCTCAAGAAGAACTTAAAATAGCTTAAATGTATCAAATATTTCATTCTTTTAGCTTTAAAAATAAACAAAACACTTCCATGAGTAATCATCAATAAATGTAATGAAAGATGATTACTTATCCAAATGTTTTATTTGCATAGGACCAAAAATATCAAACTCAACCAATTGAAGTGGATGATGATCCTTCCATGTACTGCCTTTTGTAGACATTTCTCTTAAATATTTTCCTTAAACATAATTTTAAAAAAAATCCAGGTGCTTTTTAACCTTTGCCAAATCATATACCAATTACCATGATGTTAATAAGTTCAAACTTTTAAAATTCTAGTGTCCATACCTGAGATGCAAAAAGTATTTATAATCGTCATATGTTATATTGGAGAGGCTAATAAATTTTTATCTAAACTTTAATGGGGACATCCAATTATTATACATAGGCAAAACTATAAAAACATTATTTCCTTGATTCTTTTATTATATTTTACATTGTTTATCATCAAATATGACATTATAGTTTTTTTCACATTGTTGTCTAATACTCAACAACTTATGTTTTAACTTTGAGTTGTAATCAATATAATTAATACACTTTTTACATTATATAGTATTCACCTTCATAGTTCCTTTTTATGTAACTTAAAATCATTTGGGATTATCAACTTTGATCTTTGTTTTGAAACTTCTATCTATTGTCAAAAATAATGCATTATTTTATGAAAAATGATTTGAACAACCTAAATCTAGGTACCAAATATCTTTATGATTATTATAGGCTTTATCATATAAAAAGAAAAAATTGTGTAGAGAAGCATCCTCATCCTCATTAGCATAATTAACACTTCTACCTAAATTTATTACTTTTAATCTCTATTCCCATTCAAAATAAACTTATATGTCGCAGTAGTAGCATTGAATATTTCTATTATCAAGTCTTTATCTACCTATTCCTCTTGCAACTAAACCACCTCTTATTCATTTATTTCCTCTTAAATAATTAGGATTATTGACGTTGGTTGATTTTTTGATGCCTTTGAATTATACTTTGTTGATTTTGTTTCTATTACTAACACCTTCACTCTTTGTGATCATTGATTTTGAGGAAAAAGCCTTCTCATCATTTTCTTCAAATGTGTCTTTTAATCTTTCTTCATGGAACATAAGATATCCAACTAGGTGATTACACTAAAGAGTAGTGAAATATTTACTTTCATAAATGATATTAGCAACATGGTTCGATCTTGGTGTTAGAGACCGTAGCACACTTTTCATCACAACCTCTTTAATCAACATTTCAAAAAAGTAACCATATTATTGACCACATATTTTACTCTTAAAATCAATCACTCATACTTTAAACTTATTGTATCCTCTAATTATCTCTCCAAAGTTTGCAACATAACCACCTTTACTTATTCACTACCTTGGTAAATATCTTGTAGATTATTCAAGGCATCCTTGGTTATATTTGTACATGCAATTCTTAGTACTAGGATCTTATCTAAAGTTGTTTGAATATGAAACAAAGCTTTTAAGTTATCCTTTTTAGCTTCCATCTTGGTTTTTCTATCATTAGCTAGAACATGATCCAATTAATTATCTCTTCATAACCATTTTATCTAATGTCCCATAAGACTTTTATTGTCAAAAGAGTCATTATCTTGGTTCTCCAATAAGCATATGAAATGGAGAATCAGACTTTAATGATAAATTAGATAGCAGCAAAAAGATATATATACAAAGCCAAAGAGCAGTCGGTTAGCAACTACCCTACAACCAACAATAACTAACCCCAATGTGGCACCTACATTAATCTAAAAAAAATGAATTAAACAATGTAATATAAATTACGCTAAATTTCCCCCCTTTATTACATTGTTTTTATAAATTTACCCCTAGAATAGGCTAAATTTCACCTTGCTAAGGGACTTGGTGAGTATATCTTCTATCAGTGAATCCATCAGGTAGTACTGGAGCTGAATGTGGTGGTTCAAGACTTTTTCTCTGATGTAATGACACTGAACCTCAATGTATTTGGTTTGTTCATGAAATACTAGATTCTTCACAAGCTTCAACACACCTTGATTATTCTAGAATAGAATGGGTAGCTAATCTTCAGGAATCTCCATATCAGATAGAATGTGATGTATCCATATTACTTTGTACATAGCTCCTCATGTACCACGATACTCTGACTTCATGGATGAGAGAGAAAATACTGATTATTTTTTGTTGATCCATGAAATGGGTCTAGATCTGAGATGAAAAATGTATCCTAAAGTAGATTTCTTGTTATCAATAGATCCAACATAGTCTTATTTTATGTATAACTATAAGAACTAAATATTCTTCTTGTATTTTAGACCATACTCAACTGTACGTCAAACATATCTCAAAACATGTTTTGCTGCAACCTAGTGGCATTTCTTCAGTTCCTGCATAAATCTTGGGAGATAGCTCACAAAAAAACATATGTTTGTTCTGGTGTAGGTAAAGTAGATGAGACTCCCAATGAGTTGTCTATAGAGAGTTACATCCACTTGAGGGGAATCCTAGAATAGAGAGTTCTAAACCTTTTTCCATTGGTGTTTAAAGAGGTTTACAATTTAACATTACATAATTTTTTAGTAGTGTTTCAGTGTATTTCATCTAGGAGATAAAAATGTAATTATATTTCTACCATATTTATAAGCCAAGATAGTAATGTAGTAGCCCCAAATCATTCATATTGAAGGATTTCTTCAAGTCATTCTTTACTACATCAACAAGATCACTTGAACTACCAGTGATCATGAGATTATCCACATACAAGAAAAGAATTACAATATATGTACCTACCTTCTTGATATACAAATTAAAATTAGATGAGCTATGAATGAAACCATGCTACAATAGGTGATCATCTATTGTTATGTACCATGCTAGAGTTGATTTTTTAAGTCCATAAAGTGACTTAACTAGATGGCATACCCTTTTTAGATGTTTGTCATCAATGAAACCTTCTAGTTGGGTCATGTATACTTCTTCTTTTAGATCACCATTTAGGAAAACACTCTTGACATCCATTTTCTGATGTTTCCATCCATACTGTGCTTCTAGTGCACAAACAATTCTGATAGTCTTGATCTTCATAGTGGTTACAAAGGTCTCCTCATAATCAATGCCTTCTTGTTGAGTATAACCCTTTACAACAAGTCATGATTTGTGTTTGTCGATGGATCCATCTACCTTGTACTTTATTTTGAAAATTCACTTGCAACTAATGGATTTCTTCCCTATAGGTAGACCAACAAGTTCCCACATCTTATTTTTTATGAGGGCATCATAATCAACATTCATGGCTTTCTTCCACTAAGGTTAACTTAAGACCTCTTGAACTATCTCTAGTTTAGTTTTGTCAACTACTGAACTCATGATTGCAAGTTTGACTTCATGTCTCACCTATCTTCTTGTTTGAACTTTTGATGAAGTGTCTAGAGGAGATATTAGGTGTGAGTCCTTGATTATGGAATCTATCCATTTAGGATGTCGATTCAGCTACTAACTAGATGAAGAAATGCCTTATAGATTACCAAGATCAATGAATAATTCTCCTTCTTGTAGCTCACCTTCTTCATGCTCATAATCTAACTATGGAAAAATTTTGTGATAGGTGGTCTGGTATGTCTCCTTTTATGCCAATGAGTCAAGTGATGACTCATAACTAACCACATCATGACTTTCATAAAACTTATTCATCTCAAGATTCATGAGATGATATGCTTTGGAGTTAGTGTTATACCCCAAAAAAATACACTGGAGCTTCTTTCATTCAATCTTCTTCCTCTTTTTAATTGGGACATGCATATAATAAGTACAACCAAATACTCTAAGATGGGAAATCGATGGTTTACAACCACTCCATACCTCTTTCAAAGTCTGATCTAGAAAGATCTTTATTAGTGCTCTATTGAGAAGATAGATATCCATCTGTATTATTTCTACCCAAAATTGTGCCATCATCTTTGTAGTGGATAGCATGCAATGAGATATCTCCATGATTGAGCAATTACATCATTTTGATATTCCATTCTGCTAAGGCGTATAGGGAGAAGTTAGGTGCTGCTTGATATGGTGTTGCTTCAGGAATGCTAAATACTCTTTTGATGTGAATTCCAACCGTCGATCTGAGTGGAGGAGTTGAAGTCACTTCCTCGACTGTGTAACAACATGCTGATGGAAGGCATTAAAATATGCAAGGGATTTACTCTTCTTTTTGAGAAAGAACACCCAAGTCTTGTGAGAAAAATCATCAACAAACAATTAAAAGTACCTAAATCCTCAAAGGGATGTTGGTAGGGATCAGCACAAATCAGTATGCACCGTAGCAAAATGTTCCTTGGAATGAGAAGAAATTGGCTCGAACGGAACCTGATGTTGTTTTCCTACAAGATAACCAAGACACATCAGCTAATAATGAGAAAGCTAAGGAATTCCACATACCATTGCCTTAGAATTGAGATGGAAGAGGGAACCATCAGATAGATGCCCATATCGATAGTGTTAAAGTGCAATAGATTCTAATGTAGAGGTAGCAAGTGTAATGAAAGATGATTAATACTTCCATGAGTAATCATCAATAAATAACTTTATTCTATAACCATTTTCATTCTCAAGAATAACTTAAAATATCTTAAATGTATCAAATATTTCATTCTTTTAGCTTTAAAAATAAACATAACACTTCCATGAGTAATCATCAATAAATGTAATGAAAGATGATTACTTATCCAAATGTTTTATTTGCATAGGACCAAAAATATCAATCTCAACCAATTGAAGTGGATGACGATCCTTCCGTGTACTGCCTTTTGTAGACATTTCTTTTAAATATTTTCCTTAAACATAATTTTACAAAAAAATCCAGGTGCTTTTAAACCTTTGCCAAATCATATACCAATTACCATGATGTTAATAAGTTCAAACTTTTAAAATTCTAGTGTTCATACCTGAGATGCAAAAAGTATTTATTATTGTCATATGCTATATTGGTGAGGCTAATACATTTTTATCTAAACTTTAATGGGCACATCCAATTATTATACATAGGTAAAACTATAAAAAAATTATTTCCTTGATTCTTTTATTATATTTTACATTTTTTATCATCAAATATGACATTATAGTTATTTTCACACTGTTATCTAATACTCAACAACTTGTGTTTTAACTTTGAGTTGTAATAAATATAATTAATACACTTTTTACATTATATAGTATTCACCTTCATAGTTCCTTTTGATGTAACTTAAAATCATTTGGGATTATCAACTTTGATCTTTGTTTTGAAACTTCTATCTATTGTCAAAAATAATGCATTATTTTATGAAAAATGATTTGAACAACCTAAATCTAGGTACCAAAATCTTTATGATTATTATTGGCTTTATCATATAAAAAGAAAAAATTGTGTAGAGAAGCATCCTCATACTCATTAGCATAATTAACACTTCTACCTAAATTTATTACTTTTAATCTCTATTCCCATTCAAAATAAACTTATATGTTGTAGTAGTGCATTGAATATTTCTATTCTCAAGTCTTTATCTATCTATTCCTCTTGCAACTAAACCACCTCTTATTCATTTATTTCCTCTTAAATAATTAGGATTATTGTCGTTGGTTGAATTTTTGATGCCTTTGAATTATACTATGTTGATTTTGTTTCTATTACTAACACCTTCACTCTTTGTGATCATTGATTTTGAGGAAAAAGCCTTCTCATCATTTTCTTCAAATGTGTCTTTTAATCTTTCTTCATGGAACATAAGATATCCAACTAGGTGATTACACTAAAGAGTAGTGAAATATTTACTTTCATAAATGATATTAGCAACATGGTTCTATCTTGGTTTTAGAGACCGTAGCACACTTTTCATCACAACCTCTTTAATCAACATTTCAAAAAAGTAACCATATTATTGACCACATATTTTACTCTTAAAATCAATCACTCATACTTTAAACTTATCGTATCCTCTAATTATCTCTCCAAAGTTTGCAACATAACCACCTTTACTTATTCACTACCTTGGTAAATATCTTGTAGATTATTCAAGGCATCCTTCGTTATCTTTGTACATGCAATTCTTAGTACTAATATCTTATCTAAAGTTGTTTGAATATGAAACAAAGCTTTTAAGTTATCCTTTATAGCATCCATCTTGGTTTTTCTATCATTAGCTAGAACATGGTCCAATTAATTATCTCTTCATAACCATTTTATCTAATGTCCCATAAGACTTTTATTGTCAAAAGAGTCATTATCTTGATTCTCCAATAAGAACATGAAATGGAGAATCAGACTTTGATGATAAATTAGATAGCAAAAAAAAGATATATATACAAAGCCAAAGAGCAGTTGGTTAGCAACTACTCTACAACCAACAATAACTAATAGTAAATTGCCCCTATGTGGCACCTACGTTAATCTAAAAAAATGAAATAAACAATGTAATATAAATTATGCTAAAATTCCCCCTTTATTACATTGTTTTTATAAATTTACCCTTGGAATAGATCAAATTTCACCTTGCTAAGAGACTTGGTGAGTATATCTTCTATCAGTGAATCCATCAAGTAGTACTAGAGCTGAATGTGGTGGTTCAAGAATTTTTCTCTGATGTAATGACACTAAACCTCAATGTATTTGGTTTGTTCATGAAATACTAGATTCTTCACAAGCTTCAACACACCTTGATTATCATAAATAGAATGGGTAACTAATCTTCAAGAATCTCCATATCAGATAGAATGTGATGTATCCATATTGCTTTGTACACAGCTCCTCATGTACCATGATACTCTAACTTCATGGATGAGAGAGAAAATACTGATTATATTTTGTTAATCCATGAAATGGGTCTAGATCTAAGATGAGAAATGTATCCTAAAGTAGATTTCTTGTCATCAATAGATCCAACATAGTCTTATTTTATGTATAACTATAAGAACTAAATATTCTTCTTGTATTTTAGACCATACTCAACTGTACATCAAACATATCTCAAAACATGTTTTGCTGCAACCTAGTGACATTTCTTCAGTTCCTACATAAATCTTGGGAGATAGCTCATAGAAAACATATGATTGTTCTGGTGTAGGTAAAGTAGATGAGACTCCCAATGACCTATCTAATGAGAGTTACATCCACTTGAGGGGAATCCTAGAATAGAGAGTTGTAAACCTTTTTCCATTGGTGTTTAAAGAGGTTTACAATCTAACATTACATAATTTTTTAGTAGTGTCTCAGCGTATTTCATCTAGGAGATAAAAATGTAATTATATTTCTACCATATTTATAAGCCAAGATAGTAATGTAGTAGCCCCAAATCATTTATATTGAAGGATTTCTGCAGGTCATTCTTTACTACATCAACAAGATCATCTGAACTACCAGTGATCATGAGATCATCCACATACAAGAAAAGAATTGCAATATTTGTACCTACCTTCTTGATATACAAATTAGAATCAGATGAGCTATGAATGAAACTATGCTACAATAGGTGATCATATTTTTTTATGTACCATGCTTGAGGTGATTTTTTAAGTCCATAAAGTGACTTAACTAGATGACATACCTTTTTTAGATGTTTTTCATCAATGAAACCTTCTAGTTGGGTCATGTATACTTCTTATTTCAGATCGCCATTTAGGAAAACACTCTTGACAACCATTTTTTGATGTTTCCATCCATATTGTGCTTCTAGTGCACAAACAATTCTGATAGTCTTGATCTTCATAGTGGTTACAAAGGTCTCCTCATAATCAATGCCTTCTTGTTGAGTATAACCCTTTACAACAAGTCATGATTTGTGTTTGTCGATGGATCCATCTGCCTTATACTTTATTTTGAAAATCCACTTGTAACTATTGGATTTCTTCCCTATAGGTAGACCAACAAGTTCCCACATCTTATTTTTGATGAGGGCATCATAATCAACATCCAAGGCTTTCTTCCACTGAGGTTAACTTAAGGCCTCTTGAACTATCTCTAGTTTAGTTTTGTCAACTACTAAACTCATGATTGCAAGTTTGACTTCATTTCTCACCTATCTTCTTATTCAAACTTTTGATGAAGTGTCTAGAGGAGATATTAGGTGTGAGTCCTTGATTATGGAATCTATCCATTTAGGATGTCGATGCAACTACTAATTAGATGAATAAATGCATTATAGATTACCAAGATCAATGAATAATTCTCCTTCTTGTAGCTCACCTTCTTCATGCTCATCATCTAACTATGGAAAAAGCTTGTGAGAGGTGGTCTGGTATGTCTCCTTTTATGCCAATGAGTCAAATGATGACTCATAACTAACCACATGATGACTTTCATAAAACTTATTCATCTCAGGATCCATGAGATGATATGCTTTGGAGTTAGTGTTATACCCCAAAAAAATACACTGGAGGGTCTTTCATTCAATCTTCTTCCTCTTTTTAACTAGGACATGCATATAATAAGTACAACCAAATACTCTAAGATGGGAAATCAATGGTTTACGACCACTCCATACCTCTTTCAATTTCTGATCTAGAAAGATCTTTATTGGTGCTCTATTGAGAAGATAGATAGCCATCTGTATTATTTCTACCCAAAATTGTGCCATCAGCTTTGTAGTGGATAGCATGCAATGAGATATCTCCATGATTGAGCAATTGCATCATTTTGATATTCCATTCTGCTAAGGTGTATAGGGAGAAGTTAGGTTTTGCTTGATATGGTGTTGCTTCAGGAATGCTAAAAACTCTTTTGATGTGAATTCCAACCCTTGATCTGAGTGGAAGAGTTGAAGTCACTTCCTCGACTGTGTAACAACATGCTGATGGAAGGCGTTGAATTATGCAAGGGATTTACTCTTCTTTTTGAGAAAGAACACCCAAGTCTTGTGAGAAAAATCATCAACAAATAATTTAAAGTACCTAAATCCTCAAAGGGATGTTGGTAGGGATCAGCACAGATCAGTATGCACCACAGCAAAATGTTCCTTGGAATGAGAAGAAATTGGCTCGAATGGAACCTGATGTTGTTTTCCTGCAAGATAACCAAGACATATCAGCTAATAATGAGAAAGCTAAGGAATTCCACATACCATTGCCTTAGAATTGAGATGGAAGAGGGAACCATCAGATAGATGCCCATATCGATAGTGCTAAAGTGTAATAGATTCTAATGTAGAGGTAGCAAGTGTAACTTCACTGGTTGATACTACATCTAAGGCAAATAACTGATCCTTCAAGAAGGCTTTAGCAAGAACCTAACCTTCTCAAGAAATGAGATAGGATTGGAAGCCTTGCTGGACTAGAAACTCCACTTTTATCTTGTGATTCAAACGCTGATTGACATACAAGAGATTTGTTGTCAAACCAAGGACATAGACTACCTTTGTGAGAACATGTCTTGTCCTGAGAGGAAAGGTGACACATCTAATTCCTTCTATAACATACTCTTTATCATCAGCAATCGAAACTTGATCTCCAGTTAGGTGAGTTGTTAGCAAATCAAAGAGTTCCTAACATCCAGTCATGTGCTTACTGGCACCAAATTCTATTAACCAAACTTTTCTCACTACTATCAAGATTTGGGAGACTAGTACCAGCTCATCATGGGATCCATATGTTACTTCTTCTACTACTTCATCATCAGATGCATTTTCCTCTTGCTTTTGTAATGCTACATGCCCTTTCTTCTTCCATTGTTGAATACGTCTCTTAGATTTATGTGAATCTTCTTTACTAGATGAGCCCTCTCGACTGGATTGGCCTTGAGCCAAGGCATTATACCAGTAATGATTAGTATCATCCATGTGGATTTTGAAAATGTAACACCATTGCTTTAGCTTCTTAGTCTTTTGTTGTTGTTGATGTTGTTGTGGTTGCTTTGGTGCTCCCTTCTTGCATTTTGGACCTCATTGCTTGGAAATCAGGGCTTTGTCCTCAAATTCTTCATGCATAGACTAAATTGCTTCCTCTTGTTTAAGAAAGTTGACCAGTGCTTTGAAAGATACTACTTTCTTGGTAATGTTGAGTGTTGTAACGAATATGTAAAACTAAGATGGGAGAGATCTCAACATGATTAGAACCAACATCTTATCCTCGATCTTTCCTCCAAGCGCAACAAGTTTTGCTCATAGTTCTTCAACCCGATGTAAGAACTCCTCAACCTTTTCCCCTGATTTCATATTGAATGTATGAAGAAGCGATTGCAGATGTAGGATTCTAGTCTAGTTCTTCACCTCATAAATTGTGGACAAAATGTCCAATGCCTCTTTGGATGTCTATGCATCACGAACATATAGTTCAACTTCATCTGTAATAATAAGAGTTATCAGCATGAGCACTTTTGCATCAGACTTATCAAACTTCTTTTACTTGTCATGTCCGACAAGATGGGTCACTGTTCCAGTGACGATACCCCTTAATTCTTCAAATTGAAGAGTTATCTACATTTTCATCTTCCAAGTGAAAAAATTTGGCCCTTTCAAGAGCTGGGCATTTGACAATAACGACTTAGGTGCAGACATTTTCTAACGATTTCCTTACTTATGTAAGAAAATACAAGCCAAAACAAGAATGTATAGCTTCAAAGTTTCAAAAAATTTGTATTTGAAATGTACCTTGCAGAAATGTTGCCTTCTTCAGAGGATTCTACCTTTGCGTCTCTTCATTGATCACCTTTGGCTGAGAAACATTTTCAAGCTTTGAATGCTCTGATCGGACTGCTTCCATGCTTCTATAGCTTTGGACTTCGACTTCACTCTCTTCCTACTGCGTTTCACTTTCTACCAGGCTTAGTAGCTCTACGGCTTTTTAGGCAATGAATGAAGGAGCCATCGGCTTAGGTATGCTATGTCATTTCTGCTCTTTTTCTTACTAGACGATGATTAACTTTCAACGGACTGTTATCTCCTTTGTTGTAAGTCACTACTATTGTCTAATATGTGGCGATCAGACTTGAGGCTACACCTTGATATCTACTTTCAATGGACTTGCATCCTGCCACCTTTAGCTTGGCTACATCACAGTTGCACCTTCATGCTTCCTTCACATGGATCGCTTCACCATCCCAGGCTACTTGGCATCGATCAAAACGATCAGACTTTTCCAGGCATCTATCTCTACAAAATTCTTTCCCACGCTTCTGCTGCTGCACTTTCCTAGGCGTCGTAGCTTTGCACTTGGTGTTGGTAGATGTAGGCTATGATACCAGAGTGAAATAGAGAATGAAACTTTGATGATAAATTAAATAGCAGAAAAAGGATATATATACAAAGCCAAAGAGCAGTCCGTTGGCAACTACCCTGCAACCGATAATAACTTACAGTAAACTACCCCTACGTGTCACCTACGTGACTCTAACAAAAATGAATTAAACAATGTAATATAAATTATGCTAACATCATAGTCATTTCCATTATTTTTTTGGGTACGAAAGAGAGTTAGAGCTTGATATAATCAATTGTTAGAGAGACGTCAAACAAAAACTCCAACGAAAACCTTGTTTTCATACTAATTGAATAGTTTTTAATAAATTAAATATTTCATTGTTTATAAAAACCAAATTTAAATAAAAAAATAACTCACAACTAATACGCCATTTATAGGGTAGATCATTCATACAAGCACATTCTTTCCATTGTTTTTTTTTTTTTTTTTTTCTTTTTATTTCTCATTCTCTTTAATCAAAATGATCTAATACAATGTATTTATAAAATTATATGTAAACATTTTTTTCATATATATATATATATATATATATATATATATATATATATATATATATATAATAAAATGTATTTATAAAATTACATGCAAACATTTTTTCATTAATATGTGTGTGTATGTTTTCTTAATTTATCCAAAAAGATAAAAAATAAAAATTAGATTTCCAATTTCCCTTATGTGTTTAATAACTTTAAAGTTTTCTTTATTTTGTGTTGATTTATACGAGGTATTTTTATTCTATGTTGGTAGAGATGAAAAACCATATATTATAATTCTAAAATATGAACCATTAGGGGAGATGTCTCATAGTAAACTATACTTTGCATGCTTTGCAACACAGATGAGCATTGATAGGCTAGTAACTTCGATTTTTTGAAACCCAATGATTGTTTACAAAACTTACATATATCAATACAATTTTAATTATGCTTACAAAACTTTGTGATGATTAAGAAACCAAAATTTTCCAAAATTTTTCTCTTTCTTATTTTCACACAATATAGGTTACCATTCTTCTATTTTCAACCTATAAAACTAGACGACCATGCATTCAATACATTCTTTGTGCTTGTCATGAGAATTCTCTTTCAACCAAGAAAGTAGGTGTTCCTAGCATTATAATTATGTGTGTCATGTTTCATATAAATAAGTAAAAGCCATTAAATAATATTTGGCTATGGTTGCTATATAACATTATAAAAATTTGTCTTCTCTTAAATTTGAGATATTAATTAAGTTCTACCAAACAAATTGGTTAAAGGTATTTAATCTAAAATGGCTATAATATATGTTAGGATTGTGGTGGTGAAACTTTTGGTTCATTGTTTATTGTATCCCTTATAGTGGTCACGTAAGTGATTTGAAGCTTTGTTTTTGTTCCTTCTAGCTTAATCCTTCTGTTATACTTGATAGTTATCTTTTGAGTTATTTGGATCATTGGTTTTATCTAGACTTGTGACTAAAATTACCCCTTAGTTTCATAGTATATTAATTTATTCAAATATTAATGTATTTATCTTATCCTTTAGGTCTTTAAAGTGCTCCATCATTGGACCCATCAGGGTAATTTTGCGAGATTCATTTTGTTTTTTTGAATGACTATATTTTTTAGTAATTCAACTATATAATATATTTTATTATATTTGAACTCAGGTGGATAAAGAGTAGCCTTTCCAAATCCACCACCTCCCCCATAATGCATTTTTAACCCCATGTTCTTTGCATCCCTCAAATTATCATAACCATTTTTCATAGTACCATTGATTATAAAAATGTTTATCATGTTTGCTTTTAAGTTCATCCCTGGTCCGTACACAATGATGAAAGGGAATACAAGGGTCATTAGTTAGAGAAGGATAAAAATATATACATTTGATAAAATAATGATGTAGATCTTGTGATAAGATGGGCCTTGGGGTGTTGTTCAAGAAAGATGATGCTTTTTAAGAATAATATAATTCAAACCCAAAATATATTTTAAAAATGAGTAAAATAATCATTAAGTTACATTTGCATTTATTGTTACATATCTAATGATATAGTCATCAACTATAGAAATTGAAGTGAGATTTGTCTAGAGTGAAAATTTATGTGTTGTAACTAGGCACAACTTCAGCTCTTTCATATCCACTTTAGTGATTCCAGCTTAATTGGACACAAATGTATGTACAAAATAGTTTTGAATGTATTTCATGTCATCCAAGAAAGCACTCTACTATAAACTAACTACGTGTATTACACTTTATGAGACTGTAAGCTACTTAAGTATCATAAAGGCTTGTAATTAATCTCCTATTCCTAATGAAATCTTCTTACATGAAAAATCTAACATTTGGTAACCCAATCTATAGTAAGCATAACTAGTTAGAATTTGTTTACACAAATTTAAAGGTCTTTACATGATAATGTCATTATCCAAGGATATTGTACAATTTATACTTGTAGAAAACCAACCTCATAACAACATAGAGGCATCCATATTTGGTTTAGAAGACATTTGGTGCTAGTTTATTGTAATGTAAATGAATTATAGTGACAAATATGTTACACAAAAGATCTGGACATAATTCCCTTATGTCATAATTTACACATTTATTTATTTTATTTTCATATAGTATATTATTTCTTGCTTTTATGTATGTTTGAATTAAAAAAGTGTGATCAAATATGTATTTACAAGTTGGATATGTACCTTTCCAAAATTATTTTTGGGAATACTCGCCCTTGATGAAAGATTAGGACTATCTACTAACCCATGTAGGTGAGACACGTTTATTTCCTCATAAAAAAGAAGTAAATTAGCATACTAGTTATGATCACCTCATGAAATATCAAAATATTTTCTAATTTAGCATCCTCATATGCCAAAAATATGCATTATTAAAGCACATATTATGTTTAGATTCCAGGATGACTCTAGACAATACCATTTTTTATTATTATATCAAATCACATAGGTTCCTCTCTCAACCCATCTTGATCCCTATTTTATAGGTAATTTGTCACTTCCTCCTATATGTTATATTTAAAATAATAGTTAATATCATTTGTCTACATTTCATATCCCATAAATTTCTCTCTCTACATGTCTTCCTCCATATTTTGTGGGAAGTTCGTCATTTCTTCCTACAAATATTATTTATTAAAAGATTCAAACATCGTTATTCATTTCAGATATTATATATGTCTCTCTTAACGCCTTTTTTTCATATTTTATGGGAAGTGTATGCAAGAGAAACTGAAGCTTATCTAAAAATCAGTCCTAACTTGGAGAAGATAAATCAACTAACTATATTGTTAGTGATACTTAGATAATCAACTTCATGATAAATATAAATCTACTAAACATACCTAAGGGGTCTATTATCATATAATATGGATAGAGAGGGTTTAAAATCCTCTATTCAAGCAACACTACATAGTAACCCTTGCTAGGTTTGATAATAATTCAATAATAAAGTAAATCTAATATAGTTCTCACTAAAATTTGTGGCACAAATGGGGGATAAACATGAACAATAAACACAAAAATTAAAATTCTACTCAATTCAATGTAGATATAATCCTAATCAAGGAGATACAATACATTAATCAGCCCTTATTCATGTAAATATATATACTAAAATAGAAGAGTAAGAGTTAGGAATACTTACCTTGAAGATAAGCCCATCGAGCCTCAACCTCCCCCTTGGCCAATGTTGTTTTTCAATAGATTATTGTGTATTATTGAAGATTTTTAAAGATAGACGATGGAATATAGTCTAGGCAAAAATCTCCTAGTGAATCTCAAACTTTCAAAATGCAAAGCTTCTCCTCTAAGAAGCATGAAACCCTAAGCAATGAATCATCAAGTATAATGGTAGAAATGAAGATAAATAAATAAAAATTAATGATTATCTCTTTTTAGAAATGAGGTGAAAGAGGGGTATATATAGCCTAATTTGATTGTAACCCCTTTTGTAAATTTAGCCAACACAGTCAGCCTGATCAATCTTGTTAGGAAATAAATAAAGTTAATAGGTCCCAAACTAAGTTGACCTATGCCCAATCAATCCCATAACATGCACTATTCCCAAAACTAAGTTGACCCAATCAACTATGTTTAAAAAATTGTAAAAATTGGTTTTGCTAAGGTAGGGGCTATCTGAGGTAGTGAACTGCTTATCAAATCATTTGAGTCAAGTGTCAAATCTTAGGGAAACATATATGAGGGGTATGTATTAGTTTTAGGTGGTAGTATAGGGGGAAAAATATTACAAAGTAACAAAGGTCTACACATCCCTTTCTCAGTGTGCCCTTTAAGATGTGCACTCAAAGAGATTGAGACTCGATGGGTTCCTGCAAGACATAAATCATTAATAGATAAATTTTAAAAATATTGTGTGTATGCATATTCCCCACTTGAAGCTCATCATGTTTCATAAAAGTGTAACATGGGATGGTACTTTGAGAAAGAACATAGCAACACATGAAAATGAACTAACTAAAAATGAAATATTTTATATGTAAAGGATGAGCTTATCAGAGATTTAACTCATATAATTACATAAAGAGAGATAAAAATAGTACACAAAGATTTTTAATTACACATGATAATATTCTGATATGTTCTAATTAATTAAATCATTCAAACATACTTATAGATATATAGGACACTAATCCCTATTATTGGGTAATTTAATATCCACCAATATCTCACCTATAAAACCTCCAAACCTATTTACATGATTTTAGTTTAACAACCAAATCTCACATAAATAATACAATAACAAACATATTATTGTTACATAAAAATAATATAATATTTACTAACTTACATAATCATAAGTACTATTTGTTTTACAATAAATACCAATTTTTAAATACTTAAACTCACTAATGTAAAATATAGATTTCCTAACACTCACCCCATAGTTTTAATATGGTGTAAAAACATTCACACTCTTTTCTGTAGTATGCTCACCCATTGTAGCATGTCCTATTTGGCTCATGATCTTTATATAAAGAGATCCTCACTCCTCCCATGGTTTTATAGGTTTACCATAAACCTTGACATGAATAGGAACACCATCTACATCTAAGAATTGGCATAAATAGAACTATATACCACTGCATACGCATAGGTCTGCATACTACTAACACAATATTGCTACACATTGTCACTATTATGTGAAAGAACACATCGTACATTTACTTGACATGACCACAATAGACATATCACTAAGGGTCATCTCTATAAATAAGTAAGGCAATCATAGGATATCTAAAATAGTTGATCTCCTAACTATTGCTAAAACACTATTCACCTCCTATGATTTTCTAGATCTCTACCATAAACCCTTTTAAGATCCATGAACTAACTTGCATTGGTGATTTTTTCCTTTCATAATGTCTTCACATTAGGGAATCATGTTTAGAATTTTCACACAAATTACATTATATAAATAGGCATTATTCTTCTATTCTTATTTTGAAAATCACATAATGAAAATGAAAAAACACACACATAAAAGTCACCACATCGTTGGCATGGCCATGTCATTGGCAACTAACAAAAGGTTACTATAAGACCTCCTTCCTTTGTGTATCCTACAACCTCCAGTAAAAGAAGCTACTTATTCAACTAGAATGTCTTTAAGATGTTCTAATGGTTTTGATAGGTTCTTTATTGGTTTCTTCCATTGAAATCGGAACCTCCCCATAATATGGACATTGTGTACAAATGATAATGCATTTGTTTTATTATATTTTACAATTTTTGACAATAATGATTTACTAAAATAACTTCAGCACTTTTGAGATTCTTGATGACAATATAGACTCTTAAGACACTTTTGATTCTTATAAAAGTGACTATATTAGATTTTGAGACCCAATTGACAATATAATAAAAACACAAAAAACTTTTGACCAAACTTAAAGTAGTTGACACTCTATTTAATTAACACTAGATTCATATTAACATTTTAAAGACTTAATAAACACTATACTAAAACTTAATATGACCGATAGATCTATGACCAACATGTCTAACTTCAAAAAAAATTTTTAAATATAATGATAAATACTATTTTCAAATAGCAATATGAAAATAGAATGACAATGTAATAACAACTCAATGAGATTATATCTCATATGACACAAATATAAACCTAAAAGTATGACACAAATATAAACATAATAAATCTATAACAACTAAATTAATAATAAGACAAAATTAAAGTATGATCTGAGATGATTTTGATTGGAAGAATACCGAGTCTGAGAAGAGTACTGGAAGCTAAGCTTGTAATGTTCAAGCAGTGACAACCTCTATTAGATTTGAAAAATTTGGAGAAGGTGAGCTTGAGCTTGACGTAAATCTTGAATGTTGCTTGAATATCTCAAATACTTATGTAGAGAATTTTTGTTGCACGTTTTATTAATTAGAGGGAATGTAATTGGATGAAAATTCATCAATGATTCTTTCACTTTGAAAAAAAATAACATACATCTAACAATATTTACCAAATCCTACGAGGTGATACAACTAAAAAATCTTCAAATATAATACAAGTCAATAATAGTTGAAGGTGAGTCTAAATGATGCATAGGCACTATAATGATAATTATCAGTCTGAGGTGAATCTAATAATTAGTAAATAAAACACAATGATGACAATTACTACACATTACTCTTTTAACTAAAAAATGTTAGGTTCATGAACATAATGAAAGACATATAGATTATTATCTAGTATATTTGTAGAAATGGAGGATGTTTGATAGAGCTTATGTGCCTAGAGATAAAATATAACTAAACATCTCATATCCTCAAGTTGGGGCAAAGAGGATTAGAGAAACTACATGAGAATGACAAATCCATCCAAAAATTAGTTGCATAGTTTACTCACAGATTGAGACATATTTAAATTACTAGAAAGACTCTCATAATAATTAGCTAATAATTAATATAGATCTGATACCAATGATAGGTAAAGGATGAGCTTATTAAAGATTTAACTCATATAATTACACAAAGAGAGCCAAACACAGTACAATTTTTTTTTTAATTACACATGATAATATTCTACTATGTTCTAATTAATAAAATCATTTGAACATACTTACAAATATATATGGAACTAATCCCGATTATTGGGGATTCTAATATCCACCAATATCTCACCTATAAAATCTCCAAACCTATCTACGTGAGTTTGGTTTAACAACCAATTCTCACACAAATAATACAATAACAAATATATTATTGTTACATAACAATAATATAATATTTACTAACTTACATAACCATAAGTACTATTTACTTTATGGTAAATAACAAATTTTAAATACTCAAACTCACTAATGTAAAGTCTAGATTTCTGAAAAATATTAAAATTAATTATGAAATGAAATGACAGTAACTAAAAATACCATATACATACCTTAACTTACATTTACATTGAATGACTACATGAAATATCATAGTCTTGATCATGGAAGGTGTAATACATATACTTTAGAAACCCTAGGGATATAAAACTAACAATATAAGTAATGTGTGCATACATAAGATAGTTAAATTAGCAATTAATAACTTTAAAAACTAATTAAATTACTAAAAAAATTAAGCAAACTAGGATTTGTTAAGTCTAGGTTACAGCTAAAATATCAAGCATGTAAATAACAAAATGATGAAAAATGAATGTATGAGCACACTCAATAATTTTCAAAATCATGTAAAATATAAATCATAAAAAAGAATGTAGAACATATTAAATCAAGTTGAGAAGCATGTAAAACATGAAATGACAAAAAGGAATGTAAAACATACTAAATCAAGTTGAGAAGCATGTAAAACATGAAATGACAAAAATAAATGTATAACATACTAAATGAAGTTGGGAAGCATGTAAAACATAAATTATAAATAGAATATCAGTGTAATATAATTTTAAAAATGATGTGTATATAAGTGAAATATATCCTTATGTAAGATAATCATGTCAAATCAAACATAAAGAAAGCATAAATGACTAGAAAATGAAATGTAATTCAAAACAAGCATTTCAAGTCATACATAAATAAAAACATGTAAGTATACAAAATGTCCTATGTAAGATAAGTTAAGTCCATAAAACATCACAAAAGAACATGATAGATAGATGAATCCAAAGCTCTAAAATATAAAAACCTAAAACTTAGTGCTTATTCTAGGATACAATGTAAGAAGTTACCTAACTAATGACATGACTAGGATGATAATGAGATGTTGTCGTAAGAAAATGGTGTAAGATTATTTGTAAATAAAACCTGGTCCTATCAAAGGTATTAAAATACAACTCACAAACTAAAAACCAAGAGGCATAATAAGGAAAATGTGATCAACGATGTCATCAGCTAAAATCAATATCCAACAAGAGGACTATAAGGAAAATATGATGTAAATAAGTAATTTGAGGCACCACATGGGTGATATAAACATCCTTAGTAAGAATGAGACAAACTAGACAAGCAAGCAAGGCTAAGAACTATCAATAACAATGACTTATGACACTTTGACTAATGAACACAAATTTTGGGCCAACTAGAGAAGTACATAAATCATCCCATGAAGGCTATATACATGAAAAGTAAAATGGACCTACTTTCCCAAAACATGTTCCACATTCCTTAGGAACCCTTATAGATCCATAAATATACTACAAATATTGGGTACTCATGTGATAAAGTAGGTACCACTATGAGTATATGATATAATTAAACCACCTACCATAGTCTACTAGCCTATTGCACCCCAACGAACCTCGGATCTATCACGAGGCCAACTATGGAGTTTGAGATTTGACTAAGATAGAATATGTGCTAAATAAATATCATGTCTGTTAGTGGGATCTAACTTGTAATATTTATTTTCCCTTTTGTTTATTTGATTATTTTTCTTTTGAATCTTTTGATTTTTTGTATTCCTCCTCCTTACGGATTTAGAGAATAAATCATGAGTAAAATATATGATGAACACAAGAGATCTTACACCTGGTCACTAGAAAAAAGGACCTAAAGGCTAATGTGTCTAAAGACTCCTGGGCACAAGTAAGTGTGAAATCTCAAATTTGACCTATGTGTGCCTCAGATCAAAAGAAATAAGATAAAGATGAGGATCATGATAGATATGTCCATGTAATAAGTGATACAATGATGAGTATGATTGTAGTTAATCACATGTAGGCAAAACTAGTGGTATGAATGGGATGGAGCTTTGTTATGATAGTCATGTCACTAAGAAAGTCATAATAACCTATCAAGTTTATAGAACAAGCACCAATGAGAGTATTAGTCATCCCAAAAGAGGTGGTAAAGTAAATAGTCATCCCAAAAGAGGTGGAAAGTAAATGATCATCCCATGAAATGGGGAAAGTAAATAAGGGTCAAATAACCATAAATATACTAAGCTAAATAATGATATAAATAGTTAAAATTATACCTAAAAATAATAAAGGAAACAAAGGCCAGATGTCATAAAACTAAATAACCAAAAATGAAACAATGGTTCTAATAAAGTTAAATAAATCCAAATAACCCAAATGAAACAATAGTGCTAGTAAAGTGTGTTTTTGAGGAATACCTAGTCCTATCTAAGGTATTATAGTGTGATTCACAAACTATAAAGTAAAATAAAACCATTGAACCCAAAGGAAACAATATTGTATGTAAAATAAAATAAATGAAATAAAAAGCACAAAAATAAAAAATATGAGAAAAACATAACAATCAAAATCTATAATAGCATATATATCAAAGGTGAGCATGTGAAACTGAAGCTTATGTGTCTCAGAAGGTTTCTTAAAGTTTAATTTTTTTATTATGCTATGTAGAATAAGATTGGGCATTGTAGAATGCCCCAAAGGGTAAGTGGATGTAGGGATGGGCATCACAAGATGCCCCAAAGTCTAAAGTGATATGTGGATTGGCATCGCAAGATGACATAACATGTGATATGGAATGAGGTGAAGCTAAGCTGTCAGAATGAGCTACATTGGGTTGGTAGGTGCATTTACAGATAGGTAAATGTGTTGCTACGTTAAATTTTTAATATGTTTAAATTTAAATAGGATGTTTTAGAGAGGTATGAGAAAGAATCTATGATGTTAGTTATGTACATGATATGAGAAAGAATCCATTGTCTATAAATGAGATAACAAAAAATGGTCTTGTTGTAAAGTTTGAAGGAAACAAATGTATAGTAACTACACTCAATGATAATGTAATGGGTATGGGCATTAAGGAAAGAGTTTTATACAAAATCATAGATCTTAAAATACCAAAATAATAATAATTAACATCTTTTAAACATACTATTAATATTTAGAATGAAGTATATGGTCACCTTAGTTACAAGTATTTAAATATTCTAAGTAATCATAAAATGATGAATGGACTTCCATCGATTCAAGAAAGTCAAAGTCTTTGTATAGGGTGTCAATTAAGTAAGCAAGCTAGACATAAATTTCCTACTTAGAAAGCATGAAGGGCAAAAATTATATTGTAATTGGTTCATGGAGATTTACAGAGTCCAATGAAAACATTTATAGTATCTAGAGCACTTTATTTTTGATTTATTCTTGATTATTTTTCTAGGAAAATGTGGGTATATTTCCTAATTAATAAATTATTATTCTTTTCAAACTTTTTTTCATCAAAAAAAATGGTTGAAAAATAACCAAGTAAACAAGATAAAACTCTCATATCTGACAATGGAGGCAAGTTTGTCTCAAAACAAATCAATTCATATTGCACACATTAAGGTATACATAGACATTATACAACTTCTTACACTCCATAAAAAAATTGAGAAATGGAAAGGAGAAATAAAAATGTCATGGAAATCGCAAGTTGCATGGTACAAATCATAAATGTATATTTTTAGTATTGGGTAAAAGTTATCAATACTACAATGTACATATTTAATAGAAGTTCATGTAACATTGTGTTATACATCACTCCTAAAGAATCATGGTCAGGTAGAACATCTGATGTTAGTGATTTCATCATTTTTTTATTACTTTTATAGTAATGTTTAAAGAAAAAATAATTGGTTTAGATGCAAAAAGTAAAAGGTACATATTTTTTGGTTATAATAAACAATACAAAGCATATAGATGACTCGATATCTCTAGAAACAAAGTTTTTATAAATAGAGATGTCACAATAGATGATAAAATCCCATATTTCTCAAGTAATGGTAAACCCTCATATATTAGTAATATATGGATAGATATTTATATTTATGAATCTAGTTCAAGCCCTAAAGTGGAGAAAGACATAAAATGATGAATCCCTAAGAAGTTAAGCTCCATCAAATTACACTACTCAGCACAAAATACCAAACTAGTTTTATACTACACTAAAA
Source organism: Torreya grandis (assembly GCA_037957365.1). Lineage (NCBI taxonomy): Eukaryota > Viridiplantae > Streptophyta > Pinopsida > Cupressales > Taxaceae > Torreya > Torreya grandis. Next base: position 767,033 of record JARHVA010000107.1, read on the forward strand.
TATGTAAAAGAAGATGAACTTTTCATCACAATGGAAGGTCGATCTACCAAGTCTAGAAAATAAATAGTGCAAAGTCATGAATAGGTAAAATTTTCTCTAAATTTAGTTGTCTCACAAATATTTGAACCAAATACTTATGAATATGATAAAGGAAAGCATGAATGGGAATCTTATGTGAAGGTGGAGTATGATGAATTATTGTAAAATGGAACATGGGTTTTGTCTGATCTACCCATAGGTAAAAAAATCCATTGGATGTAATTGGATTTATAAAGTAAAATGTGATTCTTATGGTTATTTATATCAGTGTAAATCTTGTCTTATCACTAGAATATATGCAAAGGAAGAAGTAGTAGATTATGAAGAATCATTTGGTCCTACATAAAAAAATGGTAACCTTCAATATGGTTTTCACTATTATTGCTCAGTTTGGTTGGCAAAAAAATCAAATGGATGTCAAGAGTGATTTACTAAAATGAGACTTAGAGGAAGAAGTGTACATGGTACAACCATAGGAATTTTATATTCATGAAAAAGATATTCTTGTTTTTAGGTTATTAAAGTGATTGCATGGAGTTAATCAGGTTTTTAAAGTCTGGTATTTCAAAAGTTATAAATATCTTAGAGAATCTAGTTTTAAAATAATTGATTAAAAATATACTCTCTATGTTAAATTGGTTGGTGATGATATAATGGTTCTAGTTTTCTAAGTTAATTATCTTACCATCACTATAAGAATTGATGTCTTGATTCAATAGGTGAAATTCCAAGTTTATTTTGTGTTTGAAATGATTGATCTATGCTTGCTTCAACATTATCTAAGTGTATAATTTTGGAAATTTTACAATTTTGGTTATACTATTTTTTTATACCAAAAAAAATATTACAACTCCTTGTTATAAAAATATAGATGTATGATTATAATCCAACGAATACACATATTGAATTTGGGACAAAACTCTCAACTAATACTAATTCACCACCAATTAATGAAATGGTGTATCGACAATTAGTAGGTAGTTTAATTCATCTCACTACTAGACTAGATTTATGTTTTATATTGAAGTATCTTTATCGTTTCATGGTTAAACCACATGAAAAACATTATAAAGGTGTAAAATAGGTTGTTATATATGTATATTGATTCAAATTGGGTAGGATCAGTTGATGTAATAAGGTCTACAACAAATTTAGTTTTCACTCTTTATTCAAGAGTATGTTCATGGTAGAGTAAGATTTAGAATATATTTAACTTATCTTATACAAAATTTGAGTTCAGATAAATTGATAATCAAGGTCGTGAATTGATGTTGATTCAATCATTATAGAAGGATCTTCAACTTCATCCATCTGGACCCAAACCTATCTTCAACCATAACTAGTGTTCTAAATTTGTTGAAGAATATAATTTTTCACACTATAAAAAATAATATTGAGGTTCATCACCAATACATTAGGTAATTGGTTAATAATAAAGACATATGTCTTTATTATTATTCTATCATTGAGCAACCTGTTGATCTAATGTTAAACTTATGAGTAAATATAAATTAGTAAAATTTATAGATAAACAATTTGAGAATCAAAGTGAATTTTCTTCATTCTCTAAAAGGAGACCTTTAGATGAATATATTGTTATTTTGGCTAACCCACTTGGGAATGAGACCTATGCCACTAACTCCTTTTATTTTTGGGGCTTAAAGGTTTAATTGATGAGTTGGTCCCTATAGTTATCTCTCTAGACCCTATTTCTGTGATTAAATAATGTGTCTCAAATGAGGAAGTTAATCCAATGGCTCCTTTGGAATCTAAATCCTTTTCATTTGGGAGTCCTAAAAGTAGTGATAAGAGGTTGAAAACTAAAATCAATTCGAAGACCTTCCATGGATCATTATTAGGTGAGGATTGTAAGAAACCCAAAAGAGGGTCTCAAGGCTATGTTTAAGAAAAAATAATAAAGCTAAATAGAATAAGGTGCCTTAATGATTTACAAAGTTGTATCAGAATAAAGGAGGGTCTAATTCCTCTGGTTTACAAAAGTAGATGCCCATCCTTCCTTTATTATGAATATTATCAGTTAGAATGTGAGTGGCATTGAATCTCCTCATCATAATCATATTGTTAGATGATTTAGGCATTTAATGGAGGATATTGACTTTCTAATAGTTTAATAAGTTAAGGTTATGGATTGTAAGCTTGAATTTGTGTTCAATTTAATCTAGCCAAATGCTTCCCATTTCTCTACTTATCACTCCAAATAGAAAGGGGGAGTATTTATTTTTATTAATATAAGTAGGAAGGGAGTGGGGGGGTTGTTGTTGATCATGGTTTGTCCCCATGTCATAGATCAATGTGGATTCCTATCAAAAAGGATAACTAGACTATTAGGGTTTGTAATGTCTATCATCCAAAAGATTATATGGAAAGGTGTGATTTATGGATTTAGTTAGATTCTAGTCTAAAAGACATCCCTTGGATTGTGTTGGAGGGGGGTGGGTTAGTTTAACATTTTTAGGATAAAGAGGAAAAGATAGGAGGTGAACCACATGCTTGGAAAGGTAATGAAATTTTCTTCTAGTCTATTCTCAAGTGTATTCAAAGGATATTTGAGGTTCTTCATCAAGGTAAAAGGTAAAGTGGAGGCATTTGGTTTATATGGTGCAAAAACCTGGTTAATCCTAAGAGGTTATATTTGATATGTGATATATTTCATTTTAGTAAGGGTCTATTCAATATCCATCAGAAGGAAAATTATAACTCTATGAATGTAATCCCCTTTACCAAATCAGATCACCATCCCATGGAGATTATTGGTTCCTAAACATTGACTTGGATTTGGGTGTTTCTATTTGCAAAGGTATTTATAAGTTCAATATCTCTATGTTGGAGGATATTTACTATAGAGAGGATATTTATTCCACATGGAATATTGGAAAACTTACCTCAGGCTCCTCCTCTAATATTGATACATGGAATAACATCATGGACTTGTGTATGAAGTATACTATAACCCATGGTCAATCTAAGTCCAAGAGGAGATGAAACATTGCTTTAACTACCCAATAAAAATTATTTTATCTGAATATTGCATGCATAATTATCCTATTAATAGTTTACTTCTTAATGAACTATCCATGCTTAAGAATCAACTAAGATAATGCCACATGTGTATATCCATAAGTGATGAGGTTTGATTTAGATTTATCTAGATCAAATTAGGGATTAAAGGCTCCAAATTACTCTTTAGATTCTTAAATACAAAGCAATGAAGGAATAAGATCAACATGATTAATTGTTATGGTTTTATTTCTACTGATTCAACAAAGATGAGAAAAGCATTTTTATATTTTTACTCCATTCTTTTCTTTTTTGATGGTTTGAATCCTTAAATAGAGCTTAACAAGGATCTTTATGCTAGAGGTATTCCTAATAAAGTTTCCATAGCACATGTTGCTTTCCTAGATAGTGAGATTTACCTAGATGAGATATAAGATATAATTAATTATTTGAAGGATGATAAAGCCCCAAGGATTGATGGGTTCTCTACTTAGTTCTAAAAGACTTATAAGGATTAGATTGTACTTAACTACCTTGGTATCTATAGGGAAGCCTTTGAGGCTGGATCCCTAGGTCTTGAGATTAATACAGGTGTTATCAAACTTATTCCAAAGGATAGGGATCAAAATCATTATAAAAATTAGAGTCAAATCACCCTTCTAAATGTCTCATAAAAATTTCTAGCTAAGTTGTTGACTAGGAGATTATCTAACCTACTACCTATAATTGTTTTAAAAAATCATATTAGTTTTATTGAGGGAATTACATCCTAGATAACCTCATTTCTAGCTAGGAATGTATGCATTGCTCATGGAATTCCATTAGAAAATGATTCCCCTTTCCCACTCCTTATTTTTTATTATGGTTGAATACATACATTACTTACTCAGAAGTTTTTTTAATCCCTTGGTCAAAGGTATCTCATTACTTGATGACTCCAAATTGATTGATGTCATTTTTGATTATGATATTTCCATGTCTACTAGGCTTGAGAAAGAAAACGTAAAATAAGTTGCTTATAGGATTGATATTTATTGTTATGCCTCTAGGTTTAAACTGGCCCTACATAAATCATTTATAAATATGTGGGATGAGACTCAGTCAGATTGGTTGGGGAAATTTGGCTAGGTTTGCAAAGGTTCAAATAAATTCATTAGATACATGTGTATGAAATTTTCCTTGTCACCATGTTTCAAATAGATGTGGGAATGGTTATATGTTAAGATAAATAAAAAAATTGGTAAATGATATGGTTATCTTCTTTCAATCCTAGGAAGAATCTATGTTTTCCAAAAGGTGCTTTCTCATATAGTTTCTATTATGCCTACTGTTATCTATTCAATAAATATCAAATTAATATATTACATAAGATGATTAGGGAATTTCTCTGGCCTAATGGAAAGGGTAATAGGAAAATACATGTTGTGTATTGGAAGGTTTGTTGTTCACACAAAAATCTTGGGGGAATTAGACTGATGGACCTGAGGCTTAAAGGTATCACTCTTGAAGTTAAACAAAGCATTGAAAGGGGATGACCCTTGGAATGGGTTGAGAAGTAATAATATTTTTATAGGTTTTCCTAAATTTAATCTAAATTGGAAAGGAACTCATATATATGATATTTTATTTGGTTCCTTCTCTATCAAGGTTGTGAAGTCTCCTATATTCTACACTATATAGAAGTCTTGGCACATGGTTAAGCACTTGGTTGTTGTTCCTCAACTTTGTAGTGGATTGGGATCAAAGTGTCATGGGTATAGTTACATATGGTGGAACCTTACTATCAAAATATGATCTCTTACATTAATTAGGGGGTGATCTACCTTTCTTTGGTTATTTGATCATCTAAATATCTTTAAGGACATTTTCTATAAAAAAAAAGTTGGACTTCTTGGGTTCAAATTAAAATTAAATTTCAAATTCCTTCTTGTAGTGAAGATTTTATACCCTTATATAAAATTCTTTCCATTGAGTTAATGTTTTATATGTCATTGATAAGGAGAATGGGTTTTGTCATAACATTAAATGGATTAACGGACCACATATTAATGATTTCACTACTAAGATAATGTATAATAAACTTTATTTATCTAAAATACTTTACCTTAGTTTTAATTGTCTTTTTCATTTTTGTGATCCTCTTTATAGATAGATGTTTATATTTCAAGTGATTTGGGCTTCTTTTATTGAATATAAGAAGTCATGTTTTATATGGATGTTAGTGTATAAAAATCTTGTTGGTGGGTATGTGCTTCTGAACTATGGCTATAGTCATCCCCATTAGTTATTATGTGGTGAATTGGAAACTAAAAAGAACCTTTTTTTTTAACATTTTTTGTTTCTAATATTTATAAGTGTTGTCATAAGAGTTTTCATTATTTATTTGGGTGTGATATTATGTGGGCCAACATTCGTTCTGGTTATGTATGTTCTAGAAATAAGGTCAATTATTTTTTCCCATAATTATGGTAGTTATTTTGTACTAAAATCCTATGGTAATTTTGAAATCAAATGAACTTGGATGTTTTTCAATCTAAAGTTAGGGTGATTACTAAATTCAATGTTAAAGTTACTTCTAGACTTGTCTCTTTGTATATCTATTTACAGCTCAAATTTTCATAATCCAAGTTGGAATTTTTTTTTAAATGGGCATGCTAAAGTTTTATTCTAACTATTTTTTAGACATAGCTAGGTATTTGAGAATGACTCCTCCTCATGACTGGATAATCAGTAATGTTATTGCGATAGAGATTCAAGTGTAGAAATTTGAATGGAAAATCTTGAAGTTAGCCTACTTTGTTCAAATAGAGGATCCTATTATTAGTTGGGTTGAGTCTTGGAATTCATATAAGAATTAAAATGATGCTTGGATTTCTACAAATAAGGAGTTATTTTTTGCCTTACATGAGTATAATTCTAAGGAGTGGCTCAATTGTGGATGGTTGTTTGCTAATGGGTTTGAATCTACTTTTGTTCTGCTTCTTGACTTTATCCTTGATGCTATGGTGCCCAATTATACTAGTTGTGGGATTGTTACTCCTATGACTGGGAGTGGCTTGATCTCTAAGGATGGTAAAATAATTGATGAATTTTTTAATAAGGCTACTTTAAAGATCAATAAGGTGATTGATAAGGGTAACATAAAGGATATTGAGGTTTTGGTGGATTTTATGAAGCACTCTAACATGAAACAGTTTCTTAGGAAAATTCATGTGATATATACTCAAAATATCCCTATTAGTTTTGATGGTCCTATCCCAAATCCTCTTGTTCCTTAATATGATTCAAATTAATTTGTTTGTTCATGGTCCTTGTTGAGCACTATTCTATGTTGGTTCTCTCTAGATTTCTTTTTGTTGTTTCCTTTTTGTTAGTGCCACATTATTATGGTTTTTTATATAATATAAACATTTCTTGGTTACTGGTTTCTAGTTGTCTTTGATTGGTGACCTTCATGGTTAGTTTCGTTGAAGTTTCATCTTTCGATGTATAAAATTCTATATTTTAAAAAAAAATATATATTAGTAAAATAGTAGATCAAAATGGCTAGTTTACAAACCTTGTTGTTATCATATTATAAAAAACTGATAGTAAAATACTTTATTTCATAGATTCAGAAGATACTTACAATACTTGAGTATAAAAATCTTGATCAAATAGTAATTTCTAATGAGACAAGCATAGATTATGAAATTGATGACTATGATAATCATCATTGATAAGCTTTAATGTTGTTAAAATTTTCAATTACTGATAATTGAATACCCAAAGTTAGGAATGTCACTTTTTCTTTTGATTTATGAAAACTTCTTATAGCTAGATATTAGGCTTCTCAAGTTGGAAGGGTAATGTAACTGGAAAAAAAAAGTTTTTGACTAAGATGTAGGAGGTGGTTATTTTTTTGAATTCTTATTACAACTAACAGACATATTTTATCAACTAAAACTAATTGATAAACCTATATATGAGCAAAAACTAATTTTTTTGGTAATGCAAAGTTTTGCACCATCATATGACTCTTTTGTTGAGTGACTTATCCATGATCCCAAAGACACATACCATTGGTTTTGATAAGTTGTCTACACTTATCATGCAAAAATAAATGAGCAAATAATATTCAATTTCTTAAACATAAATTTATATAGAAAGTACATTAATGGCACATTCAAAATTGAAGGGAAAATAAAGGAATATAAATAATTCTGCAAAACACAGATCTAAAAGGAATATTAGTACTTCTAAGAATTTTAAATGTAAATGCTTTTATTAGAAAGAACCTGGTCATTTCAATAAATATCATCATAAGAAAAATTAAGATATGACTAATGCAAAAGTTAAGCCAAGATATGATCATATTTCATATAAAGCTAAAGAGGAAATACTTAATGAATTTTCCTTTGTATCATCACACAACCAATCCTTCTAGTCATGTCATTTTTACTTCAACTTAGGCAAATATTGATATTATACAGGTCAAAAATATTGGTATGTGAATTTTATTGAGGATACGAGTAGTAAATAATTCATTTACTTGGATGATTGGGCGAACTCATTTTATTAGAGATACTAGGGATATTTAGATCAATGTAAACAATGTTTTTAGATATACAATTTCTGATTTTAGATATGTACCTAATATGATCATTAATATACTATCTATAAATTAGATAACAAAAAAATTCTTTTTGTAAAGTTTGAAGTTAAAAAATGTATAAAAACTACAGTCAATGATAATGTAATGGATATGGACATTAGGGAAAGAGTTCTATAGAAACTCATAGATCCTAGATACCAAACGGACTAGCATTAACGTTTGTTGAACATATTATTACTCTTTGGAATGAAAGGCATGGTCACCTTAGTTACATGTATTTGAATGTGATAAGAAAGCATAAAATGGTGAATGGACATCCATCCATTCAATAAAGTCAAAGGTTTTGTACAGGGTTTCAATTAGGTAAGTGATTGAGATATCAATTTCCTACTTGTAAAACATGAAGAGCAAAAATAATATTAGAATTGGTTCATGCAGATTTACATGGCCTAATGAAAAACATGTACAACATATGGAGATTTTTTTTTTTTTTATTGATTCAATGATTTTTATAACAAAATGTCGGTATATTTCCTAATCAAAATATTAGAATGTGTTTTTAGCTTTGTAGCATTAATAACATTCGTTGAAAATAACTAGGTAAACAAGTTAAAACACTTAGATCTGACAATGCATGCAATTTTTTCTCAAAAATGATCAATGCATACTACACACATGAAGTTACACACAGACATTATATAACTCCTTATACTCCACAAAAAAATGAGCAGTGGAAAGGAGAAATAAAAATGTCATGGAGATGGCATGTTTTATGGTGTGAAATATAAATGAACATTTTCAGTATTGGGTAGAAGATGTCAATACTCTAATGTGTAACCTGAATATAAGTCCATGTATTGAAGAATCATGGTTAGGTAGAACACATAATGTAAGCTATTTAATCATTTTTGGTTATATTACATTTTTAGTAATCCCTAAAGAAAAAAGAATAAGGTTTAAATGAAAATAGTAAAATGTACATGTTTGTTGGCTAAAATAAACAACCCAAAGCATACAGATTATTAAATGTCTCTAAAAATAAATTTATTGTAAATAGAAATGTCACAATAGATGATAAAATCTCATATTTCTCAAGTAATGGTAAACCTACTGATATTAATAATCTATGGATAGCTATTGATAATTATGAATCTAGTTTAAACCCTAAAATGGAGATAGACTTAAAAAGGTGAGCCCTGGAGAAGCTAATCTTCATAGAAGGATCTAGTCAAGCGAAAAATGATTCATAATTAGATTAGACTCTTAGTAAAAAATGCTAATGTAATTTTATGCCACACTAAAATATGTAAAGGAGGATGAACTTCCCATCACAATGGATGTTTGATCAACTAGGTCTGGGAAAATTGAAGATCAATAAAATCTTTTTCTTTCAAGAGATTGTTGTAGCAATTGTGTTCAGTTCTAATTTATTTGTTTGAGTTCTTTTTTTGTATGCTCTCTTGAATCTAACAAATTGGTATCAGAGCCAAGGGGAGCCTGGTTAGGAAAATAGCCAGCAAGGAGGTACCAAGAAGAAAGGAGAGCGAAGTAGTCGCAATCCAATGCGTGAAGGAAAACTGCAGGAAGAGCCAGCAGGTAGCGCAGAGACCAACATCGGTAGTGTAAACTGACATCAGCCGACTCCCAGACCGACATCAACAAAGTAAACCGACATCGGCAATAATATTCGACCAACTGTGGCAGTAAAACTGACATCGACGACTGTGTTTCAGAGAAGGTCATCAATGAATTCGTCGAGCCACCCCCGAAGGAGGAAATGCCAGCTACAAAGGATGAGCCGACAGCCAAGACCAAAGATGGGACCATCGAGGAGGCCAAAGAAAAAGAGTCGAAGCTGATCAAGGCAGTCGAAGAAAAAAAAGGAAAAGAAAGAAAGGAAGGAGGATTTATATCCAAGAAGCTATGAAGGTGTTAAAAAGAGCCAAGCAACGAAACAGTTGAAGAAAGAAGGTAGTGCAAGAGGCACGTGTGAGAGCTGGTAAGAGCTTTAGATTTGGTAAGAGCTCCGCAAAGCTCAAGTTACACAGTGAGTGAAGCTATGAAAGTGTGTGTGTTACACAGCGAGTGAAGCTATGAAAGTATGTGTGTTAAACAGTGAGTGAAGCTGTCAAAGTGTCTGAAGATCAGGCTGATCATTGGAAAATCTAGACCAACGTGGAAAGAACCCAGCAGAGTCCTGGGAGGAAACCTGAGCAGTTACGTGTCAGGTGAAATAAAAATAAGAAAGTAAGAAGTTTGCAGTTTTGGACATAAGCATGTCCGTTGATAGTCTTTAAATAGGCTACTCCTCAGTCTTAAACATTGAGTGAACGCTCATTGAGCAATTGTATTTGTTTTGTATGAAGATGTTTAGTAATGTTGTAGCATTGCATCTGTTTATGCTAGCAATTGGAAATATAAGGCAATGTATTTCGCAAGGCGGTGTATTCCGCACGAGAGGTAGTGTATTCTGCAAAAGAAAAGCATCCTAGCTGAAGCATCCTAGTTTGTGGAAGAAATTAAGGGAGAGTGTTGGAGACTGGAGTTAATTTCTCCACTCCTCATGCATGCAGCAATTAACAATCAGTTAACTATCAGTTAGTTAACAAACAGTTAGTTAAACTGTTAGAGAAGTAGTTAACATTCAGTCAGTTAGACAAACAGTGAGTTTGCATGTAAAGACTAAAATTAGTCTTGAGTTTGTTTTTCTAATTATTGTTTGCTCTCAAATCTATTTAATAGACCCATGGGGTAGTATTGTAATTGAACAAGATCAGAAGATCAGTAGATCAAGAAAATGAGCAAGATAAGCAAGATCAAGAAGATCTGCAAGATTCAAGAAAATTGAGAAAAATCTTGTTCCATGATTGTTGTAGCAATTTGTGTGTTTTTTATATGTTATTATATGTTTTTATTTTCTATCAATGAGCACGTAAATTTTTATCTAAATTTAGTTGTTTCACAAATACTTAAGCCAAATACTCATGCATATGCTAAGAGCCAAATACTCAAGCATATGCTAAATTTTTTTATTCTTTTCTCTTTTTTAAAATTTTCTCGCGCAGTCTAGACTGCTGTAAATTCAAAATAAAAAACATCTGCTCTTTTTATTAAAACTGATGTCTACTAGTCATTTCAACCCACTTAGGATTTGATGTTTTGTAGGTGGATGAAGATCTTTAAATCAAATGAATATTTTGATCTGTCAAAGTTAGGTGTAATTAATACGAGTAACTCCATATTAATATTTTAAGAAGAAAACATGGCATTAAATAGATCTTCGGATAAATCAAAAATCATATTTGTGATAAGTTTTTGACCCTGAATATGAATCAATCTAGCTTAGGAGACTGTGTGAAGACTAGAGCACAAATTTTGACATTGAAGGTTAGGCTAGATGTTTGATAAAATGCCTATAGACTGTTTTTTACTGTAGTAATCAAAAATTGATAGTGGCATGGTTGCTCCAATTTTTTTTACTATTAAAACATTTTATGATATTATATATTAAAAAAAATAATAATATATGAATGTTACATAATAAAGTAATCAGTTTGTATCCATGGTTCAAATATTATGTCGGAAGAAGAGACTTGATTCTTTTCAAATAATTGAAACTTGAAAACATCACAAAAGTGTTAACTCATGATTCGAAAGTTTGTTTTACTTCATTTAAAATAATAAAATAGTATATTGAGCATGGCCGGTAGTACACTTGGCATGCAGCTGAGTGCTTGCCAGTTCGAAGTTAGTATTTTGAAATCTGTATTCCCAGGAGTCTCACTTAGTGTAATTAGACTTTACCAAAATGATAGTGGATTATAATAGATATGACCCTGAATCTGAAGCCTAAATATAACGGAAGTCTAGTAAAACGAAACGTGAAAATAACTACTTAATTATTGGAATAAAAATCTAAGCCTAAATGAAAATAATGCATCATCATCATCATCATCATCATCATCATCATCATCATCATCATCATCATCATCATCATCATCATCATCATCATCATCATCATCATCATCATCATCATCATCATCATCATCATCATCATCATCATCATCATCATCATCATCATCATCATCATCATCATCATCATCATCATCATCATCATCATCATCATCATCATCCATCCATCCAATAATGCAGTGAAATTGTCTTTCTTACTAGAAAGACAAGCTTGTCTTTAATTTGACCCCTATGTTATGATAAATTATAACTAAAGGAGTTTTTATTTTTTCTTTGTATATGTTTTCGCCAGCTTCAAAGCTGCTGCTTGTTCGTTCTAGATTTTTATTAAATCGTTTTTTGTCCTCTATTTATTGAGGCAGCATGTATTCCGTTTTATACATAGCAGAAATCAAAGATTGTTTTGCTCCTTCAGTGTGGTATCAGAACCATACCCGAGTAACAAAATTTTCAAAGCCCGAAAAGAAAAAAATTGATTGAATCGCCGTCGGAAATAATAATATATTCATGATAATAGAAATTGAAAAGTATAAAATGATTGCAAAAACTTTTCATAGTAGAAATGGAGTTGTAAAATATGTATGTAACTAGTTTGATCCAAAGAACGTGACAGCATAATCTGAAATACTGGGAAAGGGAAGTTTATTAAAAGATAATAGAAAATATACTTGGATGCACTATAATAGTATTTGCCGATGTCTTCGAAGAAAATGTAGAAAATGAGATGCACCAAACCGATTAATCAGGGTAGGCTTATTTGTTCAATCCAAACTAATAAGTCAACAATTATAATTCAAGCTACTAAATACATGCATGTGTCCTTGTCTTGGAGAAATATGGACAGTGGTACAGAACAAGATAAGTCAATGCAAACTCGACCCATGAAAATGTAGTTTGACTATGATGTGTAGAAATGTGGAACACATGGAACTCCATCCACACACCCATAATTCACTTCTCCAATTACAAATACATAATGCAGTGCCATAAAGGTCAAATCCAGTTTACAGAGCTGCTAATAGAAAGAATCAAACCAAACAAATCAAAAAATGTTAATATATAGAAATGGAAGTCACCTAACTTAACTCAGGTCTAGCAGACGCCTGGTAAGGAATCGTATCACTTCTCTTTCAATGAAAAAATAAGTCATGTCGTTGCCCCCTTGAACGAGATATTTTTTGAACAATTCTCCAAGGTCATTCTTTATTGTTACATTGTTTCACTATGTATGGTGAAGTTGCTATCAATATTTTATATATAATTTTTATTTAAATGTTTATTTTGTTATAATGTTTTTTTTTATATATTTATATTATAATTTTATTGTGATATAAAATTTATAAAAATTAAAAATATATATATTTTTAATTTTAAATGTTTTATTTATATTTGAAAATATTAAAAAAATTGTATTTTTTACTTATATTTCTTTTATCATTGATTGATTGAGTATTGTTAATGTGACAAATAACTCATTAATTTAATATTCAAAAAATACTGAATGCAAAACATATAATTAAAACATGTATACCATCTCAATAGATTCCTTACTTTATAATTATAAAAATAATGAACAACAAATTAGATGAGATCCCTTACTTTATAAAAGAGAAAACCACCTAATTATTAGTTGGAACAAACCACATAAATAATATCCATCTACTATTAAAGTGTTTATCATAATTATATAATTATTTTTTTTATCATTATTCTATTATTCTAACCTTTAAATATATGGACTATTTTTTTCCCTAAGTTTTATATAATAACTGATTTGTTAGTTTTGTGATACCATACCAAACCTTTTTTTTTTTTCAATAGTATTTATTATTCTCCTAAAGCATTGTAGCTGTACTTCTTCAAATCAAAACAAATATCTTTTAAAATAGTTATACTTTGAAGATTGTGATTATAAGGCGCAATCAGTGGAAGAGTCCTTGTCTATATACAATATATTATCCTCATGTTCAATGCTAGTTGGCTATCCACTTGAGTCTTTAAGAGAAGCAGTGGTATAAAGGCATCCATTACATTCATTCAAGGGTTTACACGATAAAAATATTCCAATTAATGTTCTCGTCAACTCAGGGAAGCTTTTTTCAACTAAGATGTACACCATGTCCGAGCGATTCATTAAGATTGATAGAGAAATGGTTTACTATTGATAACAGTGCCATGCGAATCAGATGGACACGTTCTACCAAAAAAAACTTACATAATTTCCAAATACAATAAGCCACATACACCAGAAGATAAATATTTTAGTGAATCAGTTTACCATAATTCAAGTCAAAATGATGAGGCGGCACGTTCAAGAATCTCTCTCAGAGGGAAGAAATCCAACCAAGTAATAGTCACGTTACTCTCGTGCATTGGAAAATTGTGTCATTTGGTGTATTGTCGCTACCAAATCCAGACCCACTTGAAGGAGATAGCCCCTCATCTTACACTATATAAAGGGCATGCCAAAGTTCTATTCAGCATAGCCTGCTGCCAAACAATGGATCGAAGTCATCCAATGGCACTCTTCCTGGTCACAATGTTTTGCTTGGCTTCTGTTGTTCAATCAAGTTATGATTATAAGTCTCCTCCTCCCCCTACACTTTCATCTCCTCCATATCATTACAAATCTCCACCACCACCATTTCAATCTCCTCCTCTGCCCTACCACTATAAGTCTCCTCCTCCCCACTCTCCTCATCCCCCACCACAGTATCATTATACTTCTCCCCCACCATCTTCTCCCTCCCCTCCCTTACCACCTCACTCCAAATCTCCTCCTCCACCATCATTTCCACCTCCATCACCATACCACGACAAATCCCCTCCACCACCTCCTCATGTCTATAAATATAAATCTCCTCCTCCACCATCTCCAGTTTACAAGTATAATTCTCCTCCACCTCCAATTTATAAGCATAAATCTCCTCCTTCCCCATCTCCACGTTACAAGTACAAATCCCCTCCACCTCCAATTTATAAACACAAATCTCCTCCACCATCTCCAATCCACAAGTACAAATCTCCTCCACCCCCAATTTATAAATACAAATCTCCTCCCCCACCATCTCCAATCCACAAGTACAAATTCCCTCCACCCCCAATTTATAAATACAAATCTCCTCCCCCACCATCTCCTTCTTACAAGCATAAATCACCTCCACCACCCACTCCCACATACAAGTACAAATATCCTCCACCTTTGCCTCACATTTTCAAATCTCCACCTCCACCTGCTTACAAATATAAATCCCCACCTCCACCAGTATACAAATATAAATCACCTCCTCCACCAAAATACAAGTACATACAAGTACACTTCCCCTCCTCCACCCATTTACTAGGAGATTATTGATCAATAAGGTAACCAACATTTTATGTCCAGTTTGATATTATTTAATAATTAGGCTGTTTATTTTTAGAAGACATATATGTAAATTTGCTGTTGAGATAATTAAATTTTCTCTATTTCATTGATATATATGCAGGTACTAAATATGAAGCGTCTTGGAAAAAAAGATGGACAGCTAGTATATGTAGCAGCGGTAAGGAGTAACAATGCAACTACCAAATATGATGCGTCTTAGAAAACAAGATGTACAGATAGTATATATATTTGTATGTTTAGGGGTTTCAGCGGTAAGGGAGTATCAGCTTTTATTGTTGTAATACGACTATGAAGTCCGATTAAATAAAGTACTATTTACTGCATTCTGTTCGAACATGACTTGGGTGAATATATTTTGTTAAGTACTTAGAGGAAATAAAAATATTTGATTATACATAACACAAGAATAGTCAAGAAGATTTACAGAGACGTGACAATGGAGATACCATATTTCAAGATTTCAACATTTCAGAAAAAAATTATGAAAGCAAACTAAATGAAATCAACTCAATTTTATTAGGAAATTATATTCTACAGTGACAGATAAATAATAGAATGTAATAATAAAGATAATTAAAGAGATGAAAAAAAATATAATATGTATGAAAGAAAATACATAATGTACATGTATGTGGTAAAAAAAATTTGAGCTAAGGAAACATTCACGGTGTAAGATTTCAAACTTTATTAATTCCAAAATGAACAGATTACATGAGAACTCATTCTATAAATTACAAACAGACATTATCATAAAATTAAAAACTGTTTATAAATATATCTGCACCTTAAAATAAAGAGTTATTATTTTTTTTTAAAAAGATTTTAAAAATTAAAAAGTAATTAAAAAATTGAAGATTTACATGAATATTCTTATTTCTTTAATTACCAACTGTACATTTATATTCCATCAAATTTTTAATACTAACCATTATAACCAAACTTTTTAATTTAACCGTAAACTATTTTTTAACACTAATCAGGGCTGTATTTTGAACATATTTCTTCACGAAGGTCGACTTTTTCTTCTCAACAAGCCTTGACAGCTTACTATATGATCAGGTATTTTGAACATATCCCAGATGGCGCCGTTTGCCTTGGACCCCATAACTTACTATATGTAATTAACCAAATTTAATGACAAACTAATGGTGGCATGTGGTACTTGAATGTGAAACATATGATCGGCATAAGGCACAAGTTTATTCCCCACGTTGTTAAATATTAAAAAAACAAAATCATTAGCATTTATTCATACTATGATTCAGTATTTGCATACATTTTTAAATGTGTTGGTCAACTTCTTGCCTCTTCGCAGGGTTTTTTTTTTACGAGCAGATTACTTTTTTGAATCATGGTCGCTACCATTGGCTCATACGGAAATCTAAAAAGCATCTGGATACTGTGCTATTATTATTATTATTATTATTATTATTATTATTATGATCAGGTATAAAATGTTGATGAACGGATTTGGGTGCAAATCATTGATTACAAATTATTATCTTTCAAATGTAGATGCTGTTTTGTAACAGGACATTTGGCCGATTCATGCTTATTAGATGGGAGAAAGAAACATGGAATTTCATGGGGGAAAAATTTTCATAGGGACCTCTTGAAATTTGAAGTCAAAGATAATGAGACAATAGAAGAACAGGCTCTGTAGTTAGAAGAAAACATAGATGATTTGAATGAAAAGGAAGAGAACTAGGTGGTTGGTGATTCTGAAAATTTTAATATTAATTCAACTTCTGATGTGGTTTTGGAAACTCCAGTTGTTTTAGCAGAGGGGTGGTTAGCCAAATTTCCATTACAAATCATCTAAGATTTTAAAATTGAAGAGGGAAGGTTGACAGATTGTTTAGTTTCAATTGATGATCTGGTAGTATCTATTCCCATTCAACATGACACTGGGGAAGGAGGGAATTGGAAGGAGGTCACTCCCCCTTAATTTCTACCACTAACTACTTCAGCATTTACAATGCCTAAATTTTGTCTTAGATAATCAAAGGTCTCCTTTGCTAATGCCTTTGTGAATATATCTGTCAATTGGTCTTCAGATCTGTAGAACTCCAAATGGATTTCTCCATTGTTCACTAACTCTCTGATAAAATGAAATCTTGTATCAATGTGCTTGCTCCTCTTATGAAAAACATGATTTTTTGATAATGCAATTGCTGATTTGTTGTCACAAAAGATTGGTGTTGACTCCTTCTATGCTTGTAATAAATCTGTCAATACTCTCCTCATCCAAGTTGCTTGACATGTTGTTGATGTTGCTGCTACATATTCTACTTTAGCTGATGAAAGTGACACTATAGGTTGCTTTTTGGATGCCCTTGTGACCACACCTATTCCTAAAAGAAAGGCATGTCCAGAAGTACTCTTCCTGTCATCAATGCTACCTACAAAATCACTATCAGTATAACCAATCAAACAAAAATCATTAGTTGTGGAATATAAAACTTCATATTCTGTTGTTCCTGCCATATATCTCAATATCCTCTTTCCAACTTGTCAATGTAAGTCTTTTGGTGGATCCATGAATCTAGATATTAAACTGACCCCATACATGATATATGGTCTTGTAATTGTAAGATATATCAAACTACCAACTAGTCTTTTGAATGTTGTAGAATCAATATTAGACCCTTTGTCTTCTTTGCTAATTTTGGTCCCTGTAGCAACTGGTGTAAGTGCTGATTTACAATTCAACATCTTAAACCTCCTTAACACATCCTTTGCATATTTAGTTTGACGAATAAATATTCTCTTCTTTGATTGTACAACTTCTATGCCCAAAATGTACTTCATTAATCTCAAATCTGTCATTTCAAATTCTTTCTTCATTGCTGATTTAAATGTGTCTATAGACAAATTTCCAGTGAAAATCAAATCATCAACATACAAACACAATCAAAATCTGACCTTCTTTGTTGATTTTTGTGTACAATGTAGGCTCACTATTTCTTCTATTGAATCCATTGTTTGTCATGTATGAATCAATCCTGTTGTACCATGCTCTTGGTGCTTGCTTGAGACCATAGAGAGCCTTCTTCAATCTGTAGACTTTTTCTTCATGTCCATGCACTTCATAACCTGGTGGTTGTTTCACATACACTTCTTCATCTAGGAAACCATTCAAAAAAGTAGATTTGGCATCCATTTGATATACATACCAATTATTTTGTGCAGCTATTTCTAAAACCATTCTAATAGTATCAAGTCTAGCAACTGGAGCAAATGTTTCATTATAATCAATTCCATGTTCTTGCGCAAAACCTCTTTCTACTAACCTTGCCTTGTGCTTTTCAATATTTCCTTCTGCATCAAATTTGGTCTTATAAACCCATTTGACTCGTATGCAATCCTTACCTTCAGGTAGATTAATTAGATCCCATGTTTGATTTCTTTCAATGGCATTCATCTTCATCCATTGCTTTTATCCAATGTTCCTCATTAATTGCTTCTTCATAATAAATAGGATCATGAGAGAAAAGAGCAAAATTTGAACACAAATCTAACTTCTCTTCTTCTTAATTATAAATCTCATTCAAGTTTCTCATTTTCTTACCTTTAAATCTTGATCTTAAAGTGGCAAGAGTTGGATCTGATTCATCACTTACTTGTGAATTTGAAGTAGAATGGCATGCATGAACAGATGATTCACCTTGTGCTAAGCTCCTAGGTGTTCTTATTGGAGTGCTTGTTCTTTTTTATGGAGAGGATTGATCACCTTGCAAATTTTATTCTTCAGTTTCTTCTTTATTTTGGGAAATTGGTGCTCCAATTGTGATGGTTTTATCAATGCTTCCATCCCATGCTTCTTCTTCCTTAAATTCAACATCACTGCTAATAATCACTTTCTTTGAAATAGGGTTATACAACTTATAAGCCTTTGATTCTTCACTATAGCCAATAAAAATGCATTTCTCACCTCTATCATCAAGTTTTCTTCTCAATTTAGATGGTATAAGAGAATATGCAATACAACCAAAAATTCTAAAATGATGTACACTATGCTTCTTACCACTCCAAAGCTTCTTGTGGAATTTGATCTATGACACTCTTTATTGGGCTTCTATTCAGAATATATACTGCACATGCTACTGCTTCTGCCCAATATTCATTTGACAAATGTTTGGCCTTCAACATGCTTCTAGCCATCTCCATAATTATTGTATTCTTTCTTTCTGCTACACCATTCTACTGTGGTGTGTACCTTGTAGTCAATTGCCTTTTAATGCCATGATATCTGCAAAAATATTGAAATTTATTAGACATATATTCACCTCCTCTATCTGATCTAAGTACCTTGATGTAAAGGCCACTTTGCTTTTCAACCATCGCCTTGAATTCTTTAAACTTTCCAAAGGCTTCAGACTTATTTTTGAGAAAATATATCCAAGTCTTTCTGCTAAAATCATCAATGAAGGTTAGAAAATAAGAACTACCTCCAAATGATGGAATGTGCATTGGTCCACATAAATCACTATGGACTAGCTCCAATATTACCTTTGCTCTATATGAGGCTCCTACTGAAAAGCTCTCTCTATGTTGTTTTGCCAGAATGCAACTTTCATATGAACTTCCTGGCTGTTTTATTGGTGGTAATCCCTTCACCATATTTTTATTTTATAACAAATTCAAACCTCCAAAATGTAAATGTCCATACCGTAAGTGCCATAGCCATGATTGGTCTAGATTCATGATTTTGAAGTGGGCTTCCTCTTCTCCTTGGATGCACTGAATTCGAAGAGGGAACATCCAATTCTTGGTCATCTCCACTTTTCCTATCAACCTGTCATTTGGAGATTTGTCTAGTATTGTGCAAATATTATCCATAAAAGATACTCTGTAACCCTTCTATTCTAATTGTCCAACACTCATAAGATTATGCTTTAGTCCAAGTCCAAAATAAACATCAGGAATAAACCTTCTTTCACCATTTTTTGCCAAAACATTTATTACTTCTTTACCTATTACATCCACTTTGTTATCATTTCCTAATTTCACTTCAGATTTTACGGAATCATCAAGAATTGCAAAGAATTATTTATTCCCTGTCATATGGTTATTGCATTCACTATCTAAGAACCAAATATCTCTAGCATTTTCTTGAGCAACATGACAAGTGAGAAATAATCTTCCAGAATTAGAACTAGATTTATTTGTGTAATTAGCATTCTGCTTGTCCACATCTCCTTGTTTCTTTCTACATTCACTTACATAATGTCCATATTTTTTGCAGTAATAACATTGAATGTTAGATTTATCAAACCTCTATGAATTTTGTTGAAAGTAATTGTTGCCATGTCCTCTATTGTTGTAGTTTTGATTATTATTTTCACCTTGATCTAGATTTTTCCTTCCATTTTTGCCTCTGCCTCTTCCTCTGAAGTTTGACCTTCCTCTTCCTCTTCCTCTGCCAAATGATACTTGAGACTTGAAAGCATACTCAAAAGAAGTATTGTTATTCCTATTCATTCTGGATTCAGGGGTTAACAAAGATCCCATTAATTCATCTACTGATAATTGTTCCAAATCCTTGGTTTCCTCAATAGCTAAAACTATTGCATCAAATTTGTTGGGTAAACTCCTGCGTATTTTTTCTATGATCTTTTGATCTGTTATTTTTTCTCCATTAGATCTAATTTGATTCACTATATTCAATACATGACCCATAAACTGGTCTATAGACTCCGAATCATTTATTTGCAAATTTTCAAAATTTCTCCTAAGAGATTGCAATTTAGCTATTTTCACCTTTGTATTACCTTTATAGGTAGTCTCCAAGATTTTTCATGACTACTTGGATCTTTTTGTTGCTGCAACTCTAAAAAAAATAGATTCATCAATTGCCTGTTGGATTAGGAATAGAGCTTTTGCATCCTTTTTCTTGTTCTCTTTCAGCTCTTCCTTTTGTGCTCGAGTTAATGCCTGATGGGCAGCCTGATCCTTTGGTTCTACAAAACAATTTTCTACCAAATCCCAAACATCTTGTGAGCAAAACAATGTTCTCATTTTAATTTCCCAAAATTCATAATTCTTACCATTAAAAATAGGAATCTGGAGCTAAGAAATATTGTTTTTTGTTGTCATGTCTCAAGTTGAAAGACCACACCACAATATCTCTCAAATTGTTCAGATGACAAAAATCTTCTGGTATTGACAATGCTATGGCTACGACTGCATGTCCTTGCAACACTTTGACATACAATGATCCCTTTTTTTAATTAACAACCACTTTACTTCTCACCTACAATCTATTTAACTGCTCTTTATCATGATCTATGGTTGCTTCAAGGCTCTACTAGCTGCAGCGATCTTCTTTGCCAATTGCAGTGAATATTTCTTCTGATCTAGCTCTTGCACTACCCAAAATTTTGTTACGGATCACAAACGTTGATTTATTTGCTTTTTATTTGCTTTGAGTTAGAAATCTCTTTGATTTCATGTAGCCCTTTTAAAAAATAAGAAATCAAAGTGCTCCCGAAGAAGGCCACTGGAAAAACCTTCCCCCAAGAGCTCCAAAAAACACCGTCAACCAAAAAATAGACTTCGACAATAAATCTGATAGAAACCCCAAGGCTAGACATTGTAATTAATTTGACCAAAGTTCTATCAGACACAGGGGCATCGACCAGTCTTCAATAGCTACAGCGCTCAATTCATAGGAAGTTGACTGCACCTCAGACTTTCAACTGCTGTGATCTTGCTGGGCGCTTTTGCTCCTCTAACATGATGCTGCACCTCCAACCTGAAGCTCTGATACCAATTTTGAAGGGAAAAAAATAGAGCAAAAAATAAAGAAAATAATAGAAGTAAAATATGAGACAGACTAGATTGCTATGGCAATCATGAAAAATATTTTATTAATCTTCTTGATTCTGTATTACAAAACTGTGACCAAGGGTTACATTAAATAGATTTTCTAAGCTAATCAAACTGAAAGTAAATTAATGTTTTACAGCATGCTAACTAAGACTAAACTAATCTATAACTTCTTGAATGAACTAAACGTTAACTGTTATTGTGCATGTGGACTGAGGTGCTGAGACAGCATGTAGACTGTGTGCATGAGAGAGAGACAAACAGTTAGTAGGAGAAATTATATCCAATTTCTAACAGAAGGAGGTCAGCTAAAAACAAAATAGAAAATGTAAGGAGAAATTAGACCCTCTTAATGTTACCCCTTTATCTCAAAAATATAATGCATAGATTCATGTTTAGGATTGCGTTGTTTGTTGAAAATCTTGTCTTCTTGGCCTATGGTATTGGTTTCATTGCATGGTTACTTTTAAAGTGATTGGTTTCTCTTACCTTGCTCTTGTTACTTTTTAGCTTAGTAACTCACACCTAATTCATTTGACATTTTTCAATGCTAACTCAATAATTGTATAGAGACTCTTCACAAAATACTTTATATACATATAATTAACACTACAATTCAAACTAGATACCTATCAGTAAAATTATAGACATCCAAAATTATAGTTTATCCACATGTTAAAAATATTTCAATCAAGTATTTTTCATCTTTTTGTCTTATCTATTATTTGTGCTTACTATTTTGTGTAAAATCCTAATTGATGCAAGAGTATATGGGTTTAGCACATATCTTCCATCAACAAAATACATAGATTCAAGTTTTTGTGTGCAGTTGTACACATTTGTGTTATGTTATCCACATTTCATCTCTTATGACAACATTGTCATGTGAAGTAATTTTAACATCACCCTAAATAACATCATCACGAGTCTTACTATGAAAGTAAACACATGAAATATGGTTGAAATATTGTTGCATTGATTAGAAGGACCCTTTTTTGGAACATGATTAAACTACCATTCCATGCAAGTGGTAGTTTAAAACTACCACTCTATACAGGTAGTGGTTATGAAACCGTCAAGGTAGTTGTTTGACATTTGGTTTGAAACAACTGATAATTTGCTTGCATGGGAAATATTCATAATGTAATTGTGTAGATAAATAAAATGTATCATGTGGACCATTTTCAAATATAGAGGGAGCTCAAGGGTTATGATAGGATGTTGGTCTAAGGCCACCAATATTTAAACTAAATGTTGGTAGATCATGGATTGAGAGTCATCTTAATCACACAGAGAAAGGAGATGGAGATTAAAAAAATTGGGGGCTAGAATAATCTAGCTCTAGACTCAAGTAGAACTTTATAGAAGCTCAATGAATGTGACAACATAGTTATGACCCTACTAAGTGATGTACATTCATTTTGCCACAAGCATTGGACTTGGCTAGTGTTATCGTTAGTATAGGGGAATGTAAAGTGTGAAATGTGTATACAATCTATATAATATGTCAGTTGAACATCAATAAAGAGTGTCTTTATTTCTAATTTGAGTATTTTGTTCCTGAGATATTTCTTGAATAAGAGAACACTATTGGGGATTATGGAAACCATTCGCTTGTCAAGGTCCTCATTCATGTTTGCACTGATTGGTATCAGAACAAGGTTTTTCTTGTTGGGTTATATGTGAAAAATCTTATTAGGTTATTGTTAATTTGTAAAAGTGAAACTTTCAATTTGAAGAATAAATGGCAAATAGAGGTAATCATGTTGGAAGGCTAGAAACACTTATAACACCTAGACTTGTCAGTTGACAAATATGATGAGAGGATTCACAATGAGATCGGATTCAATGGAGATGTAATAGAGAAGTGGAACTCATGTCAACATAAGGGAGTCATGTAAATAAGTTGAATCACATTATCTATTTCAATTATAAAATAAGTCATGTTGGTGCCAAATTGAAGCCCACTTGAATAAGAGATCCTCTCTATTCACACACCCTTTCTAACATATTTATAAAAAAGAGTATGGTTGATTTTGAAGTATCCAGTGGGATTCTTTAGTATCATATTATTTTAATTGATGGCCTATGTTCCCCTGATGATCCTCAAAGTTGATATAGATATTCTATATATATTATTTTTACACCCTTTTTAACATATTTATAAAAAAATGTATGGTTGATTTCAAATTCTACAATGGCATTCTTTATTGTTGTATTATTATTTTTATGGTCTCTACTCCCCTAATGATCCTAAAATTTGTTATAAATATTATTTGTATATAATTTTTTCAATTTTTTGTTTCATCATATTTATGAATTGACAAAATTAATGTCTTTAAAAATAGTTGTGTCATGATCCAAAATCTCAAACAAACAAACACACACACACACACACACACACACACACACACACACACACAAACATTTTTTTTTTTTAATGTTACACTTACATTCCAAATATTGTAAACTCAACAAATGGAAGGCTGATCATTGATGTTATCCATGCAATAACATGACAAAATGATAAATGAAATCAGATGTGCTCCATATAATGAGGTATCAACATGTATCAATATCTCCTAACTGAGTCTCATGGAGGTTGTTATCTATGTTAGATATGTGACAATAAAGTTAAATTTTGGATCCCTTTATGGCATGATTTGCAGCCCACATATTGATAAGAGGTTTGTGGTTGGGAACACCCTCACATCCTTCCCCCCACCTCCTCCCCACCCCAACTATTTTTTTAGTTCCCCTAAAGCTAAAAATTGAGTCAAACTCCCTTTTCTAGGAAGATGAATTCCACTAAATTATATTTTTAGAAGGAATGTCCTAATGGAATTTTCCCACTCTATTTTTAAGAGGAGGAATCCTAACAGTGCTTTGACAATTAGGAGTATTTATCTTTATGGAGTTAACATGTAATCTACACAATGAACCCACATATAATATTTTCATCTTGGAATCAATAAAATTTGATATCTTCCACCATAGATGTTTCATTATCTTTGCTAAGGTTTCACCTCATAAATCTTGGGTTTTGTCTCGTGCATGTTGAGTATTTTGTCTATTTAATTTTCTATGTTATTGTATTCTATTATTTTTTTGTTGTTATAGAGGGATTGGTTCCTAAAAAGTGGTATCATATTGAGGTTACTCTTACAACAACTGTGTTCTTGATTTGGTCTTGTTTTTTGTAGCATCTAATGGAAAATAAAATTGAATATGAATTTTAAGGTGGAGAAATTTAATGACAAAAACAATTTTGAGTTGTGGAAACTCAAATCACATGATTTTATGGTGTAAAGAAGATACACAAAGCCATGGTAAAGAAACCTGCATGGATGGATGATGAAGACTAGGAAGATTTGGATACAAATGTTATCTTTACGAGATGACTATGTTTAGTGAATGAGGTTATTGTCAACATTACTGGAGAAAAGACTATAGTATACTTATGTACTAGATTAAAAATCTTATGGATGATGAAATCTATAAAAAATCATATTTAATTGAAAAGGCATCTATATAGATTATGAATGAAGGAAGGTATGAAAATTATTGATCTTTTAAATACTTTCAATAATTCGTTATGCTAGTGGAGTAGTATTGGTGAAAAAGTGGATGAAGAAGGCAACGCAATCACCTTATTATGTATATTATTGGATTATTATGATCATATAGTAACCTCTATTAGTTTCATTACTCTTGATGATCTTGACTATGATTTTATTGTGGGAGCTTTTTTGGCTAAGGATATGAGGATAAAATCTAATCTATAGACTTCTATTCTTGAAGTAATGACTGCTATGGGAAGATTTAAAGAAAGATATCAAATCTCCAAAGGCACATCAAAATCTAAGTCACAATCCAAGATGAGTAAGGTGAGGAGATGACACTATGGTAAAGTAAAGATATTAAAAAGGATTATTGGAAGAGAAAAGAAAGTGCAAAGAAGGAATAATCCATCAAGGAAGTAAATCAAGTAAAAATAAGTGAAGGTATGAATGATGAAGTTTTTTATCTTTTTTCAATGTTTCCTATTATCATCATGAATGCTTATCATATTTAGGTGCTACACATCACATGTGTCCACATAGGAGTTGGTTTTTGTTTTTACCAAATCCTTGATGGAAGTTAGATTTTTTTGGGAAATAGTGTTTCTTGTAAGACTAAAGGAATTGGTAACATTAATAAAAAAATGTTTGATGGTACAGTAAGGACTCTAACATAAGTAAAAATATACTAGTTAGTATCCCTTTTTCTTCTATTAGTGATGGAGAAAAGGAGTATGTGTCTCATGTACCATACACTACTACATCAAGAAGTTTAATGTGTACTATGGTATGTAGCTTGACATTTCACATTTAGTTGGATTTGTCAGTAGATATATGGAAAATATAGGTAAAGAACATTGGGTAGTAGTGAAGTGGGTATTTCTCTACTCGCAAGGTAGAAGTGATTATTGCATCACCTATAATAATAAAGGTGATTCAATTTTTGGATATATTGATTCAAATTTGGCAAGTGATATAAATAAAAGAAGATTGTCTTCTGGTTATGTTTTTACACTTGTAGGTGGACTTATTAGTTGGATGTCAAAGCTTTGAAAGGCTATTGTTGCATCAAATACTAAGGTAGAATATGTGGCTACCTATCATGCTTGTCAGGGGGTAAATTGGCTAAAGGGGATATTAGGTGAGTTTAAAAGAGATCAATCCAAAATGAAGGTATTCTTTGATATTCAAAGTGAAATTTATTTGATTAAGAATCCATCTTATCATAGTAGTACAAATCATATTGATTTAAAGTACCGTCTTATCAAACATTTGATTGATAAAGGAAAAGTAACACTTGAAAAGGTTCACAAAAAAGAAAATAGTGTTGATATGTTCACAAAACCATTATTATTAGAGAAGTTAACATGGTGTTTTTATTCTCTTGGATTTCAAAAAATGATGATGTGTTGGTCAACAAGATATCGAGTGAAAAATATTATCAAGGTGGAGATTGTGAGATATGTGACAACAAAGTTAAATTTTGGATCCCTTTACAGTGAGGTTTGTAGAACTCCCCCCACTATTATAATAGGGGATATAGGGGGAAGCAACATTTTATGGATCCCCCTAGTGGGGGTTCAAGGGTAATGCCACTAAATACAAAAATCAAGGAGTCAAACCCCTATTTTTAGGAAGATGAATTCCATGAAATTCTATTTTAGAAGAAAATTCCTAATGGAATTTTACACTTGATTTTTAGGAGGAGGAAACCTAATGGTGCTTTGCCAATTAAGTATATTTATCTCTATGGAGTCCACATGTAACCTACACAGTGAGTTCACATGTAATTCATTCATCTTAGAATTATTAAAGCTTGATATCTTGCACCATGGATGTTTCCTCAACTTTGAAAATGATTTACAATGTAAATCATCTATTTTTTCTCATACATGTGCATTATGTTATTTTCCCATTGTTGTAGATTGATTAGTTTCCTAACAATCTATGTCCCTTCTTAAATTTTCTCACATAGTTATGTTAATCAAGATGCTAAATCATTACCTCGTGTCATATGTTTTCATTGATGAAAATATTTCTTGCATTTTTACTTTAAATTCCATGAAACTTTGGTAAAACTAGGAAAACCAAATCTAGATGTTGAGAAGGGAAATGAATGAGCTTGTCTCAGGGATTTGAAATGAATGTTAGGATTTAAAATAAGTAATAGAGATAAATAGAAATTGATTAATGATATCTCACATATTTAGATGGAGAAAAGTTATTGCACCGAATAATAAATAATTATTTATTTATTTTGGTTTGCACAACCCATGAAAAAATAGTTGACTATCTTTCTCATATCAAGATAGCAGATTCTCTAAGTCATCTATATAGAAAATGAAAACTAGGATATTATTCACCCATTGGAAGCTTGAGAATTTATCAGTTGCAGACAAACCACTCCACGAAATAAAAAAATGGCATTTATGACATGTGAAATATATTTCACTAGAGAGAGGCTCTGACAAAGCAAATATCAGAATTGTGATGTGTTTTTTACCCAGATTATGAATATATCTAGTTTATGAGATAGTGTGAAGACTAGAGCACTAATTTTTTCATTTAAACTCAAGCTAGGTGTTTGATACAATGCCTATAGACAATTTTTAAGTGTTTTGATCAATAAAATTGATAGTGTTATCATTGTTTGAATATTTTTTTATCCATTGATGCTTGGAAAACATAATGAAATGGTGTTCACTCATGAATCAAATGTTTTTTGTAGATTCATTTGGGGTAGTAAACTAGTATTAGTTTCCTTCAATATTAGCATTATATAATTTGTATATAAATTACTTTCTTACTAGATCAACAAAATTGTCGTTAAGTTTACGCCTTTTTTTTACTAAAAAAATTCTCAAAGATAAATAAGGAAACAAATTGATTGAATTAATGTCTTCTATAATACGTGAATGAAATAATAATATATACATGGAGTATGTATTCAAAATGGCTATTGCATCTCCATCTAATAGAAATTGAACAATATAAAAAGATATAAAGGAAATTTCTATTGTCTAAATTAATTATTTTTTTTTAAAAATTAAATATTTCATTATTTAATGAATGTTGAATTTACATAAAAAATAACTCCGATTAGGTTGTTTTTTTCTATTTCTTTTCATTATCTTTAATAAATTTGATCTATTGCAATGTATTTATAAAGTTGTATGTGAACATATTTTTTCATAAAAAATAGATTATTCTAAATTTATCTAAAACAAAATAATAAAAAATGCTTGCATTAAAATAATGTAATCTCACATATAGCACTTGGAAGGTTTTAATTTTTTTTTAATATCGTAATGGCACAATAATATGATGTAGAGCATTACATGTATTTATTCTTGTCTAAAATTAGCTCTCAATAATACTTATCAAACATTCTTCTCCTTGATGCTGAGCAGACTAAAAACTTGATCTGGATGTTTAAAAAATTAAACATTTGAAATAAATTTAATGAAGAACTCTAAAATTTGATATTAGTGTGTATATACTTCAATGCCACATATTTATTCTTAACTAAAGCTTGAATAAAGTGGTAAGTAATACATTTACTACCTTGCCTAATATTCACCTTCATGGTTCCTTTTTCTAAAACCTCCAAATATTTGTCATCATCAAGTTTTATCTTAGTTTTGAAACATTTATATATTTTAGAAAATAATTCATTATTCCTTGACATGTGATTGGAACAAATTACATTTAGGCACCAAACCTCTTTATGACTAGTTTTAGCTTTTTAATATGAAAAAGGATAAACTACATGGAGAAGCATCATCATCCACATCAGCATAATCAACACTTTCCCCTCATTTATGAATTTTAATCGACATTCTCATTCAAAGTGACCACACATGTAGCAGAAATAGCATTGAATATTTATCTTATCAAAAATGCCTCTACTTCTTCCTCTTTTAGATAAATCACCTCATATTCCTTTGTTTCCTCTTGAATAATTATGATTTTTATTTTTTCCTTGTCCTTAATTTATTTTTCTATTGTCTTCAAATTTTACTTGGTTGTTTTTGTTGCTAGTGCTAATACCTTCACTCTGTATGATATTTATTTTTAGAATTAAAACCTTATCATTAGTTTCGAGATGTGTCTCATAGTCTTTCTTTATGGACACAAGAGATGCAACTAAGTGATTAAACTCAAAAATAAAATCCTTTTTGTATTCAATGATGATGGAAACATAGTTCCACCTTCATGTTAGATACCTTAACATTTTTTCACCATAACTTATTTATTCATCATTTCTTGAAGAGTATCCATCTTATTAAACACATCCTTTACTCTTATGCATAAATCACTCACACATTTAGCTTCTTGCATCCTCATATTTTTGAATTTTCTCTTCAAAGTTTGCAGCCTAATCACTTTGACTTTTTCACTGCCTTGTTAAGCTTCTTATGGAGTCTTCCAGGCATCCTTTGTTATCTTTGCACTTTCAATTATTAGAACTAAGATCTTATTTAGAGTTATATGAATTTGAAACAAAGCTTATGATTTATTCTCATCTTATTTATTGGCTTATTTGTCATTAATTGAAACAGTGGCCTAATCAACTAGTTCTTCATAACAAGTCATACAACTTCCCATCAAGGTTTTCCTATCAAAAGAGTTGTTATCTCAATGCTCCAATAATCATAGTGATTTGCACTAAATCATGTAATGGTAAGGGAGTTAGAGTTTGACATGGTCAATCATTATGGATATCTAACATTAAAAACCATAATCCAAACATTGTGTTTTCTATTAGACCCATTTGGGTCTATTACCTCACCCCCCTCTTCATTTCTACGTTGATCCCTATTACAAGGCAATAGGCAACACCATGGGAATATTCTAATAGACTGATATTTACGCTTTTCTCTTCTCCTATACTACATTTTCTATAATAAAATGGTAAATATTAATACATCCAATGATTTACTTGCTTATATTGACCTGGTTGTTGAGGATTATGTTTGGACTCAAACCCAAGACTATGAAGATCTACGTTTTTCATGCCACAAATGTTTCAAAACTAGGCACTTGACCTTAGATTGTAGTGATCCCAATAAAAGGAAGGCAAAACTAATGTGATTATAATTCTGGTTTCAGATTTGAATAGCTAAACTCTAAAAATATGATAGCATAATAAATAAATACAAACACTGATAATAATGTTCTTCATATTGATTCATATTGGATGCCAATACAATAGTAAGAGTGTACATATATAGAGGTAGAATCTCCTACAAATGTGGAGTCAACTCTTATCCATAAATCCCTTATCTCTTTCATCTCACCCCCAAAATAACTCCTTCAAATCCTCACATAAACCTATCTAAATGAGTTTTTACACACGTACAACTCAAACACACATAATTGTTTTATTCTCATGCATTAATAATGTATGCACAAATAAATATTTTTATAACATTCCCCACTTAGTGTGAACATGGGGAAGAACAATGCACCATTTAAACTGTAAACAAAATCATATGCCAATGCATAACTTTAGGTCTGCATATTGCTATTTGGATCTTGCTAGATATGATCACATACATATGATAACTTATCCCATTTTCACTTCTAGTGAATTTATTACAAGCCGACCATACTTCCAAGAAGTATAATACTTAGAGAATCTCAATAGTCAAGCTATCCTTCTATACAATTGTATACAATGTCAATGATATGAAAATTCTCCTCTTTTCAAACTTAACAAGGGAATGATTGCAATATTTTATCTTTCACACAACACAAACAACTGAAAAATGAAAAGTGCCACCAAAACAAAACTTGACCTCGTCATTAGTGGTTGATGAAAGGGATTTTTTAGCCTCCTTCCTCCGATGCTTTCAACCTCCATTTGATTGCTACTTACTTAGAAGATATGATCATGAGGTTTGGTTGCATGTCATTTTTGTAGAAATCCCCTCATAAAGTGGACATCGATTTGAACCAATAATACATTCATTAAAAAAAAAAATAAAAAAATTACATTTAACTCTTAAAATTTTAATAACATAACATACATATATACATACACATACATACTAAAACCAACTAAAAACATTCTATTATCGATTGACAATTTTTAATTTGAATCAGACTAATAACATTATAAATAATACTAAAACATTAAATATCCTAAAACTTATTACCAAGTCTTATAAACAAGACACTTAAAGCAACTTACACTATTCAACTGTCTAAAGATTCTCAAATATAAAAATACGAATTTAAGATTCTCAAATATGAAACTTACTATGGACTTAATCTGAAAGATCATCAACCCCAAAAATATATATATATATATTAAAAATCATAATTCGTATATAAACATCTAATCGACCCGAAACTAAAACCTAAATCTAGTTGACCAATATCACATAAGATATATACTGACTTTTAATATGACGAAATGAAATGCTCGGTTATGGTTTTGAATGGCGGAAGGACTGGCGTCAAATATGCAGAGGCGATGTGGCAGATGGTAGACCTGTTCAGATAGCTTGCTGTATTATTTATCTGGCAGTGGATAGGGAGTCGAGTTGTACGCTGAGTTGCTGAGCTGCTGAACTGAGCTGCAATGGGGATCAAAGGTCAATTCCGTCAAAGTACGTCTGGGAATTATAAATGCACGTGGCCTTTAGAAAATGATTGACAGAAATTACGGTCAGACGTCTAATGCATGATACAACCCAAGGTTTGTATAGACGAAGAAATACAACACGGGATCGAAGCATTTCAGCTAAACTGAAGATGAACGAATGTCAATGAATTCAGATCCAATGCGTTGAATAATGTGAACAGGTGTCAGGATCCACCAATCAAGCCGTTCAATGCAACGTAATGCCCAGATAAAGCTGCAGGAATGTCATTTTCGTATCAAATAGGTCACAAACAGGTGCACGTTGACGTCAAATCTGTCATTGATGCCAGAAATGGCAGAGATTCACTCTGTCAAGACTCTCATTGTCGCCTGCTCTGATACTAGATGATAATTCTGCTTCAGATTTGAATAGGTAAACTTTAAAAATATGATAGCACAATAAATAAATACAAACACTGATAATAATGTTCTTTAATATTGATTCATACTGATGCCAATACAATAGTAAAACTATACATATATATAAGTAGAATCTCCTACAAGCGTAAAGTCTATTCTTATTCATAAATCCCTTCTCCCTCAACTTCCTTTCGAAATCTCTCTTACAAATCTTCATATAAATCTATTTAAATGAGTTATTACTCACATACAACTCAATCACACAATTTTTTTATTCTCATACATTAATAATGTACGAATTAATAAAGATTTTCCCAGCAGGGAGGATTCTCTCCTGCAAACTTCTGACAGTGTTTGGAATCGGATGACTAGAGAGCGAAGCTTCAGAAGAGGATGCTTCCTCTACATCAAGTGAAGAATTTTATATACCTTCAGAGTCATTGGAGGAATTTTTGAGTGGATGAAACATGGTGGTGGAAGAAGCTAGGATGGAACCTGTCATCTTCCATCCTAAAGCCATCCATCCTAAAGGAAAAGATGAAGGGTTTCAGGGCATTAACTTGTTAGAAGGTTTTTTATTTATCGATTCAGATTTGGGAGTAGAGGATAAGGAGGATTGGATGGTAGTGCGAAAGAAAAAAAGGCACGTCTTAAGAAGGCACTTGATCTAATGAACATGACCTTGCGCTCTCATAAAGGAGTGAGAAAGGGAGTTTCTTAGGGGAATCCGAGTCAGTGGCATGTTTCGTTGTTTTTTGGGCAGCCCGTTTGGTTTTATGGTTCTTGGTTGATTGGTAGGGGAATTGTTTGTTGAGCATTGACAATTTTTTTCATGATTTTTGGGTGTCACACGTCAAGCGATCTTTTGCAGAAGGTTTATGGTTGGTTTGTAGTTTGATGTTTGCCTTGGTTTTGGCTGGTCGTTAGTTTATCTTGTTTGATTTTACTTTGTTTTATCTCCCTATTTAATGTTTTTGTACAAAGTTCTGGTGGCCTTTCAAAACACTCTTATTTATCACTATCAAAGAAAAAAGATAAAATTTAAAAAACAAATAACTAACAATCAAATTTAAATAACAAATAACTAACAATCAATATGTTATACATGGTGCAAAAAATTCAAACCTCTATATTCTTTTCATCATTTTTTTTGTTTCTTCTTATTTTTCTTTCTCTTTAATAAAATTGTATGTAAAATATAAAAATAAAAACCACTTACATTAAAAGAAAAACAAAGTAATCTAATATATAACTATTAAGTGGTTTTATTTCTCTAAAAACAGTTTAAAGACACACTAATCTAATCTAGAACCATTCCAGGGCTTTATTGTTTAAATCAGAACTCATCAACATATGTAATTAAAATGAACTTGCAGATTTTATGCTTTTACTGTTCATATAATTGAAATTGGTTTTTGGAGAAATTTTGTGAAAAAATTTGATCTCAATATTTCGGATCACCACCTGTGATCATGTCCTTCCTCTGAAGAAGGATCACAAGAAGTGATTTGAAAAGTTGAGATCAAAATTCTTCACATAATTTCCTTAAAAACAAATTTCAAAAATGAAATCATAAAATATATAATTTCACTGAGTTTAACTATTTCTTATGAAGATATGTAACTAGTTCGATCGCAGAACGTGACAGCACAATTTGAAATACTGGCAAAGGAAAGTTTCCTTTTAAATATCAGAAAAAATATTTGGATTTTACTATTTTAAAAAGATTGGATGCGCTATAATAGTGTTTTCAGATGTCTTTGAAGAAAATGACATGCACCAAAGTGATTAATCAGTGTAGGCTTATTTGTTCAATCCATACTGATATTTAAACAATTATTATTCAAACTATCAAATACATGCAGGTGTCCTTGTCTTGGACATTACTACAGAAAAGGATGACAACGGATAAGTCAATGCAAACTCGACGCTGCTCTTCACCAGAAAATGTATTTTGATTGTGATGTGTAAAATTGTGGAACAAAGGCAAACGTCGTAGCAAATAGTATGCAACCGCACAAATATTAATCAAATTATAATCTTATTTTTAAGATAATTTTAACGTATAATTCACTTATTCATAATGCACTGCCAAAAAGAAGTAATCAATTTATAGAGTTTTTTAATAAAACGAATCAAACCAAACAACTCATAAAACGTTAATATACAGCGACATGTTCTGAAAAGCCTTCCAAAAGTTTATTTAATATTTTTTCTATCGCTCTCGCTTTTAACTGTGAACGATCCAAAAGGATTATCCCTTAAGATATTGTAGACATATTCAAATGGACTTTAAGACTATATAACTCTCAATACTACCAATAAATTTCTCAAAGTATACGAGTATTTTTAAATAGTGATTTATATAATAGAGATTATATTTGACCAAAAAAAAAAATTGATTATAAAGTTTTATTTTTCAGATGTTACGGATGTTTTGAAATAAATTATTCAGCTTTAGTTTTTCTTAGTTTTCATCCATGATTTTCTTTAGTCTAGAATCATCTTCAATAGATGCAAAATCCTTTTTGTTTTCAATAGGAGCTGCCAATGGAGACTATGGAATCACATCTACACTAGTAACTGCATTATCTCGTGTTTTATTAGAAACTATCATTCTTCCACCAGATATTTCCCTTTTATGATTAAAGTACGGACAATTATAAACCAAATGACTAGTTTTAAAGAATTTATGACATCTAAATGGTAAACCTTTATATTCAATAGTTTTAAACAATGTTCGGTTCATTACATGTAAGTGAACATGTACACACACCTTAATAATACCTATATTAACAAGCATTTTGGTATAGCTATAGTAACAAGCATTTGGGTATAGGTTGTATGTCCCAAATTTTTCATTGTAAAATCCACTTCATAAAATTCATCTAATAAATATTTTATAATCCAAAATAAAAAAGTAATCCAAAATAAATATAAATAAATAAAATGATTAAATCCAAAACAATTTGAAATTATTTTTTTTAATAAAAAAATTTAATATAAAATACCAATATTTTATCAAAAGCATATACTTTTCATTTAATTCTCACACCCAAAAATATTCATCGATTACCTCCCTATCCTTATTTGAATAAAAAAATAACAATAAAAATTCTTTTAACATAGATAAATTTTAGTATTACCCAATATCAAAATATTCCAATGCTAAGAGATTCATTTGTGTAGATTTGGAAGAGAAGGCCAAAGCCCTTTAAACCAAATTTTGATCCATATGTTCATTACACCTATTGACATAATTACATATACAACTTTTGATGGATATGTTCATTTTTTTTCATTACATATCATTTTTTTCATTAGGTAATTATTGTTCCTAATCTTGTTTAGCAAAGAGAACATAAATTTTTCATACTTTGTAGATGATAAAGGGATCCAATCACATTAGCTAATAATTAAAATACTTAAAAAAAAATAAAGAGGGTTGGGATATTAATAAGTAAAATATAAAACTAATTTCTAAGAGGGTGGTGATATTAAATAATTCTTTTTAAGAATTTTTCTAACATAAAAAAAAAAGAGCGTATCTAAAGACAGAATTCCCTTAATCAACTTCAAGATAAAAATAATAATACAATTGAATAAACTAAATTGGAGTTTAGTTTCTTTAAAATTTTATATTACTTTAATTAAACATATTTTCAAATCTTCAAAAAATAAGTGGTAATAAGGTAGTATGAGAACATGCTTTGATCTTCAACACAATAAGTTATAAAACAAAAGAAAAAAAGAACTTTTAAACATAAGAAGTTTATAAAATCATTTTCTAGAAATATAAATCAAAAAATTAAGTTTTGATAATAAAGTGTTCAGTAATAAATAAAATATTTTGATCATCTAGTTTGCCCCATCTAATATCTCATAGGTTATCTATCTTAGAAAATAAATCTAACATGTTGTTTACATTGTTTATTTCATGTATGTTTTATTTAGTACATGTTTGAGTGTCGATGGAGTGGTTCTTGGGCGAAGGTGGTAGACCATAGAGGCAAGGATAGGGAAAGGGATGAGATTGCTAGATCCAAGCATGTGAACTTGTGAGACAAAGGAAGAAGAGTGCAATTACTATGTTTAGTCAAAGTGAGTGAGTGCTTCATCACAGAGACTAGCCAAACTAGATGAGAGAGTAGAAATATTATAAAATTATACTATACCCTCTCCCCTAAAAGGGTTTTAAATCTTGGATGTGAAGATGGAGGCAAGTGAGAAACAATGTAAGGCACATTTCCCATTTGTACAATAACATCTAAAGATGTGTCACATAAGGAATCATTCTCGTTGCCACTCTCATACTTAACTTGAGTGGTCACTGCAACATAAGTATTTGCCTCTACCAGTGTAGCATGAAAATTGGGTTCCTCCTCCTCCTGTGCATTGTGATGATTAGTCCCATATTCCTTTATCTGACAAGTTTGTGCCTTGTTCTAACAAATTTTCTTCCAAAAAATATAGTGGATAACTCACTCAATATCATTGAAGAAAATACGAAAGAAATGAACAATATAAAAACTAGTTGGAATCCCTTATCTTATAAAAAATAACACCTACTTATTTTTTGTTAAGACAACCCACATAACGAGTATGCATTTTCCAAAGATCTCTTTATTATAACTACATAAATATTTATTAATTGTAATTCTATTTTTTTAACCAAAACAAAAATGTTTTAAAATAATTATACTTTGAAGATCGTGATTATAAACCACAATCAACGGAAGAGTCCTTGTCTATATACAATATTTTATACTCTAATGGCTGTCCACATCAGTGTCTTTTAGGAGAAGTCGTGGTATAATGGCATCCATTACATTCATTCAAGGATTTACAGTTTAGTTATGTCCTTGTCAACTCGTGGAAGCTTTTTTCCAACTAATATGTACATCACGTGGGTGCGATATATTAAATTTGATAGAGAAATGGTTTACTATTGATAACATAAGATAAAGATTTGAGTGAATTAGTGAGGCGGCTGCACGTTCAACAATATCTCACGTTCTGAGCATTTTGCATTTAATATTTAATATCTCTACTAGTCATGTTTCTTACATTAAAAATAGTTTATTGTCAAAAAGGAAGTGTTCTAAAACTTTACGTAATATATGAAATATTCAGTTCTCATTTTTTAATATATATACTTAAGATAAAATAGATTCTATAAAAATCGTAATGTTTAATTTGTCTGAAAACTCTTCAATGTTTAGTATCTTAACTCACCATTTATATATTATAATTTATTTAATTTAACTTTTTATAATATTTATGTATTAATTATAAAAATACTTCACAGAATACCTTTCTACCTTTCAGAGACAAGCTGAAAACTTGTTTTAGAGTACAATTATAGACCCCATATAAGTACAACTCTATTACACTCATTGCAGTTTTGTTTAAAATAATGATATCTTAAATAAATTAGTATGGTTTTATGTTCATTTTTTGGTCTTAACATTTATTGACATTTCATGTTAAGTACGTAAAATTAATATCACAAATTAATAGTTTTCTAGTTTTCATTTGGTCTTCTAACTTAATTTTTTTAGGCATTATACATTAAGTATAAGTTGAAGACAAAGATAATATAGGAGTGGCCCATTCCGAATCATATATCTATTCACCAGAAAATTTTATGACCTCCTTGTTACATTTTAACTTAATATCTTATATTTAATTTATTTAATATTTTTCAATGTTAACTCATTTATGCTATAGAGACTCTTCTAAAAAATACATTTTAAACATATAGTTAGCACTACAATTCAAACTAGATACCTAGCACTAAAATTATAGATATTAAAAAATTACAGTTCATTAGCATGTCATCTATATTACAATCAAGTAATTTTGTTAGCATTTTTGTCTTAACCATTATTTACACTTAGTGGTTTGGGAAAAATCTTAATTGATGCAAGAGCATACAAGTCTAAAACTTATATTTTATTATTTAAAAACAAAGATTAAATTTTTCATGTGTACCTTGCACATTTATGTTATGTTGTACCACATTTCATCCTTAATGATAACATTGTGCATGTGAAGGGATTCAATGAAGCTAAATAACATCATCAAGAATATTACAAGGAAATGAAATGCACGAAAGATGATTGAAATCATGTTGCATTGATTAAAAGGACCTTTTTTTGGAACGTGATGAAACAGCCACTTCATGCAAGTGGAAATTTGAAAATACTACTTGTGTAAATAATTTTTTGACCTTCATTCTACAACATTCAACAATTTCTCTCGCATTGGAAAGATTCACAATATAACTACCTAGATAAAATAAACATGACACATGGAACATTTTCCAAGGCAATGAAAAATCGATGGTTATCATAACATGTTAGTACAAGACCACTATGTTTCGACATCAATTTTTGTAGAGCATGGGAGAGTCATCTTAATCACATAAAGAAAAGAGATGGAGATTAATAAAGTGGGGTTGTAGGGGAGGGGGGTAATGTATTGAGGAGTAAGGAAACCATTTAATTGGCTGCCTCTTTTGTTTGACTAAATTAGTATTAGAATAAGGTTTTCCTTGTGAAGTTATGTGAGAAGATTCTTTTGGATTATTGTCGATTTATGAAAATGAAACTTGAGGTTTGGAGTAGTTATAGCATGTAAAGATAATCCCTTTGAAAGTGTAGAAACACCAATAGCACCTATAGTATCAAACTTGGTAGATATGATGAGAGGATTCACAACGAAATTGGATGCAATAGAAATAAAATAGAAAGTAAAAATCATCTTAAAGTATTTTTAGATATGATGAAAAGATTCACAACAAAATTAGATGCAATGAAAATAAAATAAAAAGTAGAAATCATCTTAAAATAAGGGAATCCAACTAATGAGTTGAACAACAATGTTCTCTTTCCATGAAAAAATAAATCATATTAGTTCAAAATCGAGGCTCACTTGAATGAGATACCCTCTCTATCCACACACCCTTTTTAACATATTTATAACAAAAAGTATGGTTGATTCAGAAATCTCCAATAATTTTTTTTATTATCACATCAAGTTTTTATTCATGGCCTCTGAACCTACAAGTTGCTACAAATATTCTCTACATTTTTTTTTTTCAATTTTTTGTTTCACAATAATTAAATTTTTAAAATCTTATATCTTTAAAAATAACTGTCCTAATCCAAAATAACTTAAAATAAAAAAATTAATGCTTTTTAAAGTAACGTTTACTTACATTTTTAAGATTACTCCATGTGTCCAAATCTCATCAACTCAATGCATGGATCGCTGCTCATTGATGTTCTTGGTTTTTATCTTGCAAGCTACTGCATGCATCAGCAACATGACAAATGTCATCTTCTCAGATTCCTTTCTTTTTAAGGCCTTTTCCTTGGTATGAAATTAGATGTGCTCCATGTAATGAGATATCAACATATATAAAGATCTCATAAACCAGTCTCGTGGAGGTTGTGATCTTTGTTTCCCTCGGTAACATTTTTCACTCACTTATATGAAACGAGATGCTAACACATGGCTTCAACTCATGTGTTTTCATTGATCATTATTTTTCCTACGGTTTTTACTTTAAATGCCACGAAACTCTGTGGGAACCAAGAAAACCAAATCTGGATTTTGAGAAGGGAAATGAATGAGTTTATCTCAATGATTTAGAATGAACGTTAGGAGTTAAAAAATGGATCAATCTATCTTAGGAGTCAGTGTGAAGACTCTAGCATAGACATTGTCACTGAAGCTCTTGTTAGGTGTCTGATACAATGCCTATAGACTGTTTTTCACTGTTTTTATCAATAAAACTGATAGTGCAATAACTGTTTTGAGTCTTTTTTTCGAGTCATTGGTCGTTGGAAAACAACATCGAATATTGTTAATTCTTGATTCGGATGTTTGTTTTGTTTCATTTCGCTTAATAAAACAATATTCGTAGTATTGAAGATACACTATAAT
The DNA here is from genome assembly GCA_037957365.1 of Torreya grandis. Taxonomy (NCBI): domain Eukaryota; kingdom Viridiplantae; phylum Streptophyta; class Pinopsida; order Cupressales; family Taxaceae; genus Torreya; species Torreya grandis. Next base: position 807,400 of record JARHVA010000107.1, read on the forward strand.
ATGTTTTGTAGTGAAATTGCCGTCTTACAAGAAAGACATATTGTCGTTAATCTGACCCTATCTTCCTGACTACCAAAATTCTCAAGTAAAATAATCGATTGAATCACCGTCTTCCATAATACATGAAGGAAATAATGAGTAGTATGCTTTCGGAATGGCTGCTGCTTCTCCTCAATAGAAATGTTAGAAACTGGAAGATAGATTAGATAATTTCTACAGCTCGCCTCCTCCCTCATGCACGCCATGCACACAGTCTCCACACCTCAGTTCGCATGATAGTAGTTCGTACAAGTAGTTAAATATTTGTTCAACCTTGTGTGCATGCAGAACAGCAGTCAAACATTTGTTTATTTTTAATCTTAGTTCAGTTTAGTCTTAGTTATCATGTTAAAGACTGGAGTTAATTATGCAGTCTATTTTCAGTTTGATATGGTTCAAATCTCTATTTATGTAAGCCAGGTTTGGCAGTTTTCAAGAACAAGATCAAGAAAGATCAAAGATTAATAAAATCTTGCTTTTATAATTGCCGTAGCAATCTGTCAAAGTCTGTTTTATTCTCCAATTTGGTATCAGAGCCAGGAAGAGTCTGCAAAGAGGCGACCAGCAAGAAGAAGAATTCGCAGCAGCCAAGGAAAGAATCGCAGCAATCCGTCAATCGTTTGGCATGAGAGGGAGCGACACGTAGCCATTGAAGATCGCTGCTGTCAAGAATTTTATTAAGCAGGACATAAGCAATTCCTGTAGCAGATCCATGATTGTGGAAGCCTTCGCAGCAAGAAGAGGTTAAGCACGCGTAGTCAGCGGTTTTGAAAGAGTCGCAGCCTAAGAAGAACACAGCAGAATCGCGCAAATTCTGTTGGTGAGCGCAGCAAGCAGATAAGCTCAGGCGCAGTCAACACCCAACAGAGCGGACAGCCAACAGTCCGCAGCAGTCGCAGAGTGTGAAAAGCGCAGTCAAAGCGCCAGCTAGCACCCTGTTCGTGGAACCGCTGAGTCAGTTGGAGAGGAAGCAAATCAATTTTTTTTTCTTTCTCAAAGACAAGCGCTGCGGTCAATCGTGGAAGTCATTTTTAAAATAAATTAAAAAAAAAAGCGTTGAAAGACAAAAGATAAAAGTCAGGTCCGTTGAAAGAAACACTGAGAAGAAGCGAGCAGGAAGCCGTGAACGCAGATCGTGTGAGAAATGGCAGCGTACAACAGTATTTCTCAGCCTCAAATTCCCATTTTCGATGGTAAGAATTACGATTTTTGGGCAATTAAGATGCGAACTTTATTTTGCTCACAAGATGTATGGGATTTGGTAGAAAGTGGTTTTGTAGAACCGCAGGACGAGGCAGCCCATCTGGGGTTAAATCAAGCACAAAAGGACCACCTTAAAGAGAATAGAAAGAAAGATGCAAAAGCTTTATTTATAATCCAACAGGGATTAGATGAATCGATATTTTCTAGAGTTGCAGCAGCAACGAGATCTAGAGAGGTATGGAAAATCCTGGAGACTACCTATAGAGGTAATACGAAGGTAAAAATTGCTAAATTGCAATCTCTAAGGAGAACTTTTGAAAATTTGCAAATGAATGAATCAGAATCAATAGATCAGTTTATGGGTCAAGTTTTGAATATAGTGAACCAAATTAGATCTAATGGAGAAACTATCATGGATCAGGAGATCATAGAAAAAGTACTCAGATGTTTACCCAGTAAATTCGATGCTATAGTTGTAGCTATTGAAGAAACCAAGGATTTGGAACAATTATCTATAGATGAATTAATGGGTTCTTTGTTAACACATGAATTCAGAATGAATAAAAATAACTCTTCTCTTGAGAATGCATTCAAGTCATAGGTATCAGTTGGCAGAGAAAGAGGAAGAGCCAGGTCAAGCTTCAGAGGAAGAGGCAGAGGCAGATATGGAAGAAACAATTCCGATGAAGGTGAGAACAGTAATCAAAGCTACAGTAGTAGAGGAAACTACAGCAACAGAGGACGTGGTCACAACCACTCACAGCAAAGTTCTCAAAGGTTTGATAAATCTAATGTTCAATGTTATTACTGCAAGAAATATGGTCATTATGCTAGTGACTGCAAAAATAAACCAGGATATATGTACAAGTAGAATGCTAATTACACAGGTGAATCTAGTTCTGGAAGCATGTTTCTTACTTGTAATGTTACTCAAGAAAAAGCTAAAGATATTTGGTTTTTAGACAGTGAATGCAATAATCATATGACAGGAAATAAAGAATTTTTTGCTAGTCTTGATGATTCTGTAAGATTAGAAGTGAAACTAGGAAATGATATCACAGTAGATGTCATGGGTAAAGGTGTCATAAATGTTTTGGCCAAGAATGGTGAAAGAAGATTTATACTTGATGTTTATTTTGTACCTAGACTAAAACATAATCTTTTGAGTGTTGGTCAGTTAGTGCAGAAATGTTACAGAGTATCTTTTATGGATAATGTCTGCACAATATTGGACAAGGTTCCAAGTGACAGGTTGATAGGAAAAGTGGAGATGACCAAGAATCGCATGTTCCCTCTCCACATTTAGTGCATCCAAGGAGAAGAGGAAGCACACTTCAAATCCATACAGCTAGATCAATCATGGCTATGGCACTTAAGGTATGGACACTTACATTTTGGAGCTTTAAATTTGTTACAGAAGAAAAATATGGTGAAGGGTTTACCACCAATAGAACAGCCAGAAAGTTCATGTGACAGTTGTATTCTGGCAAAACAGCATAGAGAGAGTTTTTCAGTAGGAGGCTCATATAGAGCTAAGGTAATATTGGAGTTAGTCCACAGTGATTTATGTGGACCAATGCAAACTCCATCATTTGGAGGTAGTACTTACTTTTTAACCTTCATTGATGACTTTAGCAGAAAGACTTGGATCTACTTTCTCAAAAACAAATCTGAAGCATATGGAAAGTTTAAAGAATTCAAGGCAATGGTTGAAAAATAGAGTGGCCGTTATATCAAGGTACTCAGATCTGATAGAGGAGGTGAATATATGTCTAATCAATTTCAAAATTTTTGCAGATATCATGGAATCAAAAGATAATTGACTACTACGTACACACCACAGTAGAATGGTGTAGTAGAAAGAAAGAACAGAACAATCATGGAAATGGCAAGAAGCATGTTGAAAGCTAAACACTTGTCAAATGAATATTGGGCAGAAGCAGTAGCTTGTGCAGTGTATATTATGAATAGAAGCCCAACAAAGAGTGTCAGAGATCGAATTCCACAAGAAGCATGGAGTGGTAAGAAATATAGTGTATATCATTTCAGAATTTTTGGTTGTGTAGCATATTCTTTTATACCATCTAAATTGAGAAAGAAACTTGATGATAGAGGTGAGAAATGCATTTTTATTGGCTATTCTGAAGAATCAAAGGCATATAAGTTATATAACCCAATTTCAAAGCAAGTGATTATTAGCAGGGATGTTGAACTTAAGGAAGCAGAAGCATGGGATGGTAGCACCATCATTGTTGGGGCACCAATTCCACAGGATGAAGAAGTTTTTGAAGAACAAAATTTGCAAGGTGGACAATCCTCTCCACAAGCAGGCACAAGCACTCCAGTAAGAACCCCCAGGAGGTTTGAACAAGGTGAATCTAGTCATGCAGGGCACCCTACTCCAAATTCACAAGTGATGAATCAGATCCAACTCTTGCTACTTTAAGAGCAAGATTTAAAGGTAAGAAGATGAGAAGTTTAAATGAGATTTATAATCAAGAAGAAGATAAATTAGATTTGGTTTCAAATTTTACTCTTTTCACTCATGACCCTATGTATTATGAAGAAGCAGTTAATGAGGAACATTGGCTAAAAGCAATGGATGAAGAGATGAATGTTATAGAAAGAAATCAAACATGGGATCTAACTACTCTACCTGAAGGTAAGGATTGTATTGGAGTTAAATGGGTTTATAAGACTAAATTTGATGCAGATGGAAATGTTGAAAAGCACAATGCAAGGTTAGTTGCAAAAGGTTTTGCACAAGAACATGGAGTTGACTATAATGAAACATTTGCACCAGTTGCTAGACTAGATACGGTAAAAATGGTATTATCCATAACTGCTCAAAATAATTGGTATGTATATCAAATGGATGTAAAATCAGCTTTTTTGAATGGATTTCTAGATGAAGTATATGTGAAATAGCCCACAGGTTATGAAGTTCAAGGACATGAAGAAAAAATTTACAGATTGAAGAAAGCTCTTTATGGTCTCAAACAAGCACCAAGAGCATGGTATAGCAGGATAGATTCTTATATGATAAGCAAAGGATTCAGCAGAAGCGATAGTGAGCCTACTTTGTACACAAAAATCAGCAAAGAAGGTCAAATTTTAATTGTGTGTTTATATGTTGATGATTTAATTTTTACTGGAAATTTGTCTGTAGACACTTTTAAATCAGTAATAAAGAATGAATTTGAAATGACAGATTTGGGATTAATGAAGTATTTTTTGGGAATAGAAGTTGAACAATCAGAGAAAGAAATTTTTATCTGTCAAACTAAGTATGCAAAGGATGTGTTAAAGAGATTTAGGATGCTGAATTGTAAACCAGCACCTACACCAGTTGCTACAAGGACTAAACTTAGCAAAGAAGACAAAAGATCCAATGTTGATTCTACAATATTCAAAAGGCTAGTTGGTAGTTTGATGTATCTTACAGGTACTAGACCAGATATCAGTTATGGGGTTAGCTTAATCTCAAGATTCATGGAGTCACCAAAAGACTCACATTGGCAAGTTGGAAAAAAGATATTAAGATATGTGGCAGGAACTATAGATTATAGAATTTTATATTCTACAACTAACGATTTTAGTTTGATTGGTTTTACAGATAGTGATTTTGTAGGTAGCGTTGATGATAGAAAGAGTACTTCTGGACATGCCTTTATATTAGGCACAGGTGTGGTCACATGGGGATCCAAAAAGCAACGTATAGTGACACTTTCATCTGCTGAAGCAGAGTATGTTGTAGCCACATCAGCAGCATGTCAAGCAACATGGATGAGAAGAATATTGAAAGATTTATTACAGGGACAGAAAGAGTCAACACCAATCTTCTGTGATAACAAATCAGCAATTGCTTTATCAAAAAATCATGTGTTTCACAAGAGGAGCAAGCACATAGATACAAGATTTCACTTTATCAGAGAGTTAGTGAACAATAGAGAAATCCATCTGGACTTTTGCAGATCTGAAGATCAATTGGCAGACATATTTACAAAGGCATTACCAAAAGAGACATTTGATTATTTGAGACAAAATTTAGGCATAGTAAATGCTAAAATTGTAAGTGGTAGAAATTAAGGGGGAGTGTTAGAAACTGGAAGATATATTAGATAATTTCTACAGCTCGCCTCCTCCCTCATGCACACCATGCACACAGTCTCCACACCTCAGTTCGCATGATAGTAGTTCATATAAGTAGTTAAAGATTTGTTCAACCTTGTGTGCATGCAGAACAGCAGTCAAACATTTGTTTATTTTTAATCTTAGTTCAGTTTAGTCTTAGTTATCATGTTAAAGACTGGAGTTAATTATGCAGTCTATTTTCAGTTTGATATGGTTCGAATCTCTATTTATGTAAGTCAGGTTTGGCAGTTTTCAAGAACAAGATCAAGAAAGATCAAAGATTAATAAAATCTTGCTTTTAAAATTGCCATAGCAATCTGTCAAAGTCTGTTTTATTCTCCAATTTATCTGACCCTATGTTCCTGACTAGCAAAATTCTCAAGTAAAATAATCGATTGAATCACCGTCTTCCATAATACATGAAGGAAATAATGAGTAGTATGCTTTCGGAATGGCTGTTGCTTCACCTCAATAGAAATTGATTTTCATAGTATAAATTGAAGATTATTTAATGAATTAAATATTTCACTATACCACAAAAATTGAATATAAATAATAAATATCTCATAACCAGTATGTCATACACAGCTAGAAAATTTTGACCAACACACTCTTTTCATTATTTTTTATTTTTATTTTTTTAATTTCTTTTTCTCATTCTCTGCAATAAAATTGATCTAATACATCGTATTTATAAAATTTTATGTAAACATATTTTTTCATAAAAAATAGATTATTCTAAATCTATCTAAATAATAAAAATTATAACTATTTAAACCAAAACAAACTAATCTAATATATAGCCATTGCATGGCTTTATCATTTTAAAAATAGCTTAAAGACACAACAATCTTATCTAGAGACATTAGATGACTTTATTTTTTTCTAAAATTGGTTCTCAACAACATCTATCTAACATTATCCACCTTGATGTGGAGCAGAATAACAACATAATCTCGAAGTTAAAAAAACTAAACTTTCACAATAACATTATTGAAGATATCTTCAATTTTTTCTTGAGTATTCATATACTTCAATTCTGCCTCTAACCAAATCTCAAATAAAAATGTAAATCAAATAAAAATATTTTGCCATGTTGTGATGGACTAGATTCTTGACCTATTTTATAACACTTACATTATCATAAAACATCATTGTATGTTTATTTTATTTTACCCAATTTTTTGTATAACTTTTCAAAGCTATAATGTCTATGTACCTATTAAAGTGACTGCAAGGTATTTTAAATTTTGTATTAAAAAGGGAAATTGAAATTCGATTATTTGAATACCATGTAACCAAACTTGAACCAAGTAAAAAATAATTTGGTTATGTTGACTTTTAGTCATTTATATCTTCATATGCTCATACATATACCTTGAAATAAGAGAAATTGAATAATAAATATCTATTATTTTATCAATTAGAAACATCAAGCTTCCAATAATACTTAAATAAGCTATCTCATTAGTTGTTTTAGCACCATCTTCTTTACATAACATAACTCCATGAGGAATTTGATTAGAGACTAGTTTACAATCAACCATATTGAATTTATTCAACATATCATTTGTATACTTTTTTTCAAAATTGAAGATTTCATTCTTACTTTGATAAATCTCCATCCCTAAGAAGTATTGCATGCAACCTAGATCTTTCATTTTAAATTCATTCATCTTAAAATTGCTTCCCATATACAACAAATCATTAACATACAAACTTACATAATGATATCATTACCTCCTTTCTTGTAATAAAGAATATCCACACTCTTGCTTATTTTATATCCAATATGTTAAAAATACCAATCAATTTGGGCAAAGAATGCTCTTAGTGCTTGCTTGAGTCCATAAAACACCTTATTCAACTTTTATACTTGCTCTAATGTACCCTATACTACCAAACCTTGTGTCTGATGTATTTAGAATCCGTCTATTAAGAACCCATTCAAGAAGACACTTTTGACATCCATGTGCTTTATGTTTTATTTCTTTCTAGTTGCTAGTGAAATTATAATTCTAGTGGTCTTTTGTCTTGCCATAGGTGAAAATGTTTCTTCATAATCTATGCCATCTATTTGAGTGAATCCTTTTTCAACTAGACATGCTTTATATCTTTCACCACTACCATCACTATTGTACTTAGTCTTTTAGACCCATATAGTATCAATACACTTCTTGTCATGTGGAAGTTCTATAAGTTCCCAAGTAGCATTCCTATGAATGAAATTCATTTAATCTCTAATTAATTGCATGCAAACATCCTTAGTACATGCATATTCAAAACACGATGGCTCAAAATCATTTTTTGTAAATAAAGTATAATTTATTATCTTAGCTCTTTGACCTTATTCATGTGCTTGACTTCTTGTACTTTTATAGATTTCACGTAGGATTCTTACCTTTCTTCAACAACTCGGAATTAAAGTTTGAATTTTACTCTAAATACATTAATTATATGAAGGGATGCTTTGTAGATTTTTATCATTTGGAGTTGAAGCATTAATCGGCTACTCATCAAAAATATCATCATAATACCATAATTAAAAAAAAATATACTTGTCAATATGGCCCTTATCTTTGCCATGACAATACCCTCCCCCTTCATAAAAATTAACACCTCTTGCAACATTAATTGTGTTAGTGATATGATTATAAATCCTTTAAGATTTTCTATTCACTATACCCAAAAAAAATACAAGACTCACTCTTTAGATCTAACTTCTTTATTTTCTGATTGACTACAATAAAATAGGCTAAACAAATCAAAGCATTGAAATATTTGACAATAGGTTTTTATACATACTAGATGTTTCATATGGATTCATCTTTTCAAGTGCACTAATGGTATTCCAATTGAGAATATATATTGATGTGGAAACTATGTCACCTAAAGGAGAGTTACTCAATCCCTTTGTTTTTTTGTTTTTTTTCAATTATTGATAAAAAAGGGTTTTGACATGGACACTACCCCTTAAAAGGAGAGATAAAAATATTAAAATCTCAATGAAGCTTCCTCTGCAAGTGGAAAAAAAATTAAACTAGAGAAAATCTAAGAATATGTTGTAAGCCTACCACAACACACATAATAAATCAAAAAAATATATAACCCTCTCATATTGTTTTATTTTTTAGACTTGAAATCATATTCAATGGTTTTACATCTGTCTTATCTTTCCTCTTATTTTATTGTTCAATCCCTTTGTTTGTAACATGTTCCTCCCTATTTCAGTAATTTTACTATTCTTCATTTCATACAAACCATTTTTTTAAGGATTGTAGAAAGTTTTAAACTACCTTTTGATCCCATTCAAATCAAAATATTCCATAAAATATTTTGAAAAAAATCACCTTCATGGTCAGTCCCTAACAACTTTATTTTATAACCACTTTCATTCTCAGGAAGGACTTAAAATATCTTAAATGTATCAAATGTTTCAATTTATTTCCTTTAAAAATAAACAAAATACTTCCATGAGTAATCATCAATAAATGTAATGAAATATGATTACTTATCCAAATGTTTTCTTTGCATAGGACCAAAAAGATCAAACTCAACCAATTGAAGTGGATGACGATCCCTCTATGTACTACCCTTTGTAAACATTTCTCTTACATATTTTCCTTGAACATAATTTACAAAAAAATCCAGGTGCTATTAAACCTTTTCCAAATCATATACCAATTACCATGATGTTAATAAGTTCAAACTTTTAAAATTCTAGTGTCCATACCTGAGATGCAAAAAGTATTTTATATCTTCATATGTTATATTGGAGAGGCTAATACATTGTTATCTAAACTTTGATGGGGACATACGATTATTAGACATAGGTAAAAAAAACTATAAAAACCTTATTTCCTTAATTCTTTTATTATATTTTACATTATTTATCATCAAATATGACCTTATAGTTATTTTCACATTGTTGTCCAATACTCAACAACTTATGTTTTAACTTTGAGTTGTAATAAATATAATTAATACATTTTTTACATTCTATAGTATTCACCTTCATAGTTCCTTTTGATGTAACTTGAAATCATTTGGGATCATCAAATTTGATCTTTGTTTTGAAACTTCTATCTATTATCGAAAATAATGGTTTATTTTATGAAAAATGATTTGAACAACCTAAATCTAGGTACCAAATATCTTTATGATTATTATTATCTTTATCATATAAAAATAACAAATTGTGAATATAAGCATCCTCATCTTCATTATCATAATTATCACTTCTACCTAAATTTATTACTTTTAATCTATATTCCCATTCAAACTGACCTCATATGTGGCAGTAATAGCATTGAATATTTCTATTATCAAATCTTTATCTATATATTCCTCTTGAAATTAAACCACCTCTTATTCATTTATTTCCTCTTAAATAATTAGGGTTCTTGTCTTTTCCTTGTCATTGGTTGATTTGTTGATGCCTTTGAATTATACTTTGTTGATTTTGTTTCTATTACTAACACCTTCACTCTTTGTGATCATTGATTTTGAGCAAAAAGCCTTCTCATCATTTTCTTCAAATGTGTCTTTTAATCTTTCTTCATGGAACATAATAGGTCCAACTAGGTGATTACACTAAAGAGTAGTGAAATATTTACTTTCATAAATGATATTATCAACATGGTTCCATCTTGGTGTTAGAGACCTTAACACACTTTTCACCACAGCATTTATTCAACATTTCAAAAAGAGTAACCATATTATTGACCACATATTTTACTCTTAAAATCAATCACTCATAATTTCAACTTATTTTATCCTCTAATTATCTCTCCAAAATTTGCAACATAACCACCTTTACTTATTCCCTACCTTGGTAAACATCTTGTAGATTGTTCAAGGCATCCTTTTTTATCTTTGCACATGTAATCCTTAGTACTAGGATCTTATCTACAGTTGTTTGATTATGAAACAAAGCTTTTCAGTTACTCTTTTTAGCTTCCATCTTGGTTTGTCTATCATTAGCTAGAACATGGTCCAATCAATTATCTCTTCCTAACCAATCTATCTAATGTCACATAAGACTTTTCTTTTCAAAAGAGTCATTATCTTGATTCTCTAATAATTATAGTCATTTCCATTATTTTTTTGGTAATAAAGAGAGTTAGAGCTTGATACGATCAATTGTTAGAGAGACATCAAACAAAAACTCCAACCCAAACCTTGCTTTGATACCAATTGAATAATTTTACATAAATTAAATACTTCATTGTTCATAAAAACCAAATTTAAATAATAAATAACTCACAAATAATATTCCATACATATCGTAGAACATTCATACCAACACATTCCTTCCATTGATTTTTTTTTAATTTCTTCTACTTCTACTTCTCATTCTACTTATCTATCCAAAAAGATAAAAATAAATAAAAATTGGATTTCCATTTTCCCTTATGTGTTTAATAACTTTAAAGTTTTTATTTATTTTGTGTTGATGTATATGATGTATTTTTATTCTCTGTTGGTAGATATGGAAAATCAAATATTATAATTCTAAAATACGGACCATCAGGGGAGATGTCTCAAAGTAAACTATACTTTGCATGTTTTACAACACACATGGGCATTGAGAGGTTAGCAACTTTGATTTTTTGAAACCCAATCAATGTTTTAAAAAATGACATATGTCAATACACTTTTAATTATGATTACAAAAAAATTTGATGATTAACAAACAAAAAATTTCTAAAATTTTTCTATTTCTTATTTTCACACAATATAGGTTACCATTCTTCTATTTCCAACCTATAAAATTAGATGATCATGAATTCAATACATTCCTTGTGCTTGTCATGAGAATTCTCTTTGAACCAAGAAAATAGGTGGAACATTTTTGTGGTTCATCTATAATTATAATTATGTGTGTCATGTTTCATATAAATAAGTAAAAACCATTAAATAATATTTGGCTATGGTTGGTATACAAAATTATAAAAATTTGTGTCTTCTCTTAAATTTGAGATATTAATTAAGTTCCACCAAATAAATTGGTTTAAGGTATTTAATCTAAAATGGCTATAAGATATGTTAGGATTTTCGTGGTGAAACTTTTGGTTCATTGTTTCTTGTATCCCTTATAGTTGTCACTTAAGTGATTTGAAGCTTTGTTTTTGTTCCTTCTAGCTTAATGCTTCTTTTATACTGGATAGTTATCTCTTGAGTGATTTGTATCATTGGTTTTATCTAGACTTGTGAATTAAAATTCCCCTTAGTTTCATATTATATTCATTTATTCAAAAATTAATGTATTTATCTTGTCCTTCAGGTCTTTAAAGTGCTCCATCATTGGACCTATCAGGTTAATTTTATGGGTTTCTTTTGTATTTTTTTGAATAACTAAATTTTCACAAAATTTCATATAATAAAATTTACTAATTAATTTTTTTTGGAAAACTAATTGTTCAAGTTTTCTAAAACAATGTATCATTAGTTTTTTACTCACCAAAACATACATTATAATGTAGTCAAGTGTAAATATTTTAGACATACACTTATAATATTTTATTCCATTTCAATGAGCTATCCACCTACCCTACTATTTGACACACAATTTTGAATAAATGGAATGAGATCAAGTGGTAAATTATTAGAACTTTCATAGCATATATCCATTTTTAAATCCCTACTTTTATGAGTAGTGATATTGAAATGGAAAGACATCCCGTAAATAAATAGATTTTTATTTAAATAATGATATATTTTCTAGTAATTCAACTATATAATATATTTTATTATATTTAAACTCTGGTGGATAAAGAGTAGCCTTTCAAAATTACCACCTCCCCCATAATGCATATTTAACCCCAAGATCATTGCATCCCTCAGATTATCATAACCATTTGTCATAGTACCATTGATTATAAAAATGTTTATCACGTTTTCTTTTAAGTTCCTCCTTAGTCCATACACAATGAAGAAAGGTAATATAAGGTTCATTAGTAAGAGAAGGAGAAAAATATATACATTTGATAAAATAATGATGTAAACCTTGTGATAAGATGGCCCTTGGGGTGTTGTTCAAGAAAGATGATACTTTTTTAGAATAATATAATTCAAGCCCAAAATATATTTTAAAAATGAGTAAAATAATCATTAAGGTAAATTTGCATTTATGGTTACATGTCTAATGATATAGTCATCAACTATATAAATTGAAGTGAGATTTGTCTAGAGTGAAAATTTATATGTTGTAACTAGGCACAACTTTAGCTCTTTCATATCCACTTTAGTGATTCCACCTTAATTGGACACAAATGTATGTACAAAATAGTTTTCAATGTATTACATGTCATCCAAGAAAGTATTATACTAGAAAAAACTAAGTTTATTACACTTTATGAGAGTGCAAGTTACTTAAGTATCATAAAGGCTTGTAATGAATCTCCCATTCCTAATCAGAGCTTCCTACATAAAAAATCTAACATTTGGTAACCCAATATATAATAGGCATAATTAGTTAACATTTATTTACACAAATTTAAAGGTATTTACATGATAATGGCATTATCCAAGGATATTGTATAAGTTATACTTATAGAGAACCAACCTCATAACAACATAGAAGCATCCACATTTGGTTTAGAAGACATTTGATGCTAGTTTATTGTAATGTGAATGAATTATAGTGAAAAATATGCTACATAAAAGATCTGGAGGTAATTCCCTTACATCATAATTGACACATTTATTTATTTTATTTTCATATAATATAATATTTTCTTCCTTTTATGTATGGTTGAATTACAAACGTGTTAGAAAATATGTATTTACAAGTTGGATATGTACCTTTTCTAAATTATTATTGGGAATACTTACCCCTGATGAAAGATTAGGACTATCCACTAGCCCATGTAGTTGAGACACATTTATTTCCTCATCAAAAAGAAGTAAATTAGCATACTAGTTATGATCACCTCATGAAAGATCAAAATATTTTCTACTTTAGCATCCTCATATGCCAAAAGTATGGAATATGAAAGCACAGATTATGTTTAGATTCCAAGATGACTCTAGACAATACCATTTTTTATTATTATATCCTCTCTCAACCCATCTTGATTCCTATTTTATAGGTAATTTGTCACTTCCTCCTATATTTTATATTTAAAATATTAGTTAATATCATTATTCTACATTTCATATCCCGTAAATGTGTATCTCTACATGTCTTTCTCCATATTTTGTGGGAAGTTTGTCATTTCTTCGTACAAGTAATCTTTATTAGAAGAGTCAAACATTGTTATTCATTTCATATATCATAGATGTCTCTCTCAACTCCTTTTCATTCATATTTTTTGGGAAGTGTATGCAAGAAAAAGTGAAGTTTATCTACATATTAGTCTAACTTGGAGAAGATAAATCAACTAACTATATTATTAGTGATACTTAGATAATCAACTTCATTACAAATATAAATATACTAAACATACCTAAGGGGTATATTATCATATAATATGGATAGAGAGGGTTTCAAATCCTCTAGTTAAGCAAAAATACATAATAACCCTAGTTAGGTTTGAAAATAATTCAATAATAAAGTAAATATAAAATAGTGCTCACTAAATTTATGGCATAATAGTGGATAAACATAAAAAATAAACACACAAAGTAAAATTCTACTCAAGTCAATGTAGAGATAATCTTAAGCAAGGAGATACAATACATTCATTAGCCCTTATTCATGTAAATATATCCACTAAAATAAAAGAGTAAGCATTAGGAATACTTACCTTGAAGATAAACCCATCAAGCCTCAACCTCTCCCTTGGCCAATGTTTCTTTTCAATAGGTCACTATGTATTGTTGAATAATTTAAGGATAGACAATGGAATATAGTCTAGACAAAGATATCTTAGTGAATCTCAAAGTTTCACAATACAAAGCTTCTCCTCCAAGAAGCATGAAACCCTAAGCAATGACTCCTCAAGTATAATGGTATAAATGCATATAAATAAGCAAAAATTAATGATTATCTCTTTTTGAAAATGAGGTGAAAGAGGTGTATATATAACCTAATTTGACTGTAACCCCTTTTGTAAATTTAGCCAACATAGTCAACTTGATCGATCTTGTTAGGTAATAAATAAAGTTTATAGGTCCCAAACTAAGTCGACCTATGCCGAATCAATCCCATAACATGCACTATTCCCAAAACTAGGTCGACATAATCAACTATGTTTAAATAATGGTAAAATTTGGTTTTGCTTAGGTAGGGGCTACTTGTGGTAGCGAATTGCTTATAAAATCATGTGAGTCAAGTGTCAAATCTTAGGAAAACATATAGGAGGGGTTTGTATTGGTTTTAGGTGGTAGAATTGGGAAAAAAACTCTTACGAAGTACCAAAGGTCTACCCATCCCTTTCCTAGTACACCCTTTATGGTGTGCACTCAAAGAGATTGAGCTTTAATGGGTTCCTATAAGATATAAATTAGTAAAAGATAAAGTTTTAAAATATTGTGTGTATGCATATACCCCACTCGAATGTTATCATGTATCACAAAAGTGTAACACAGTATGGTACTTTGAGAAAGAACATAGTAACACATGAAAATGAGCTAACTAAAAATGAAATATTTTATAGGTAAATTATGAGCTTATCAGATATTTAACTCATATAATTACACATAAAGGGCTGAACACAGTACACAGAGATTTATAATTACACACAATAATATACTACTATGTTCTAATTAATTAAATCATTCAAACATACTTACAAATATATAGGGCACTAATCCCTATTATTGGGGATTCTAATGTCTCACCTATAAAACCTCTAAACCTATTTATGTGAGTTTAGTTTCACAACCAAAATGCACACAAATAATATAATAACAAATATATTATTATTACATAACAATAATATAATATTTACTAACTTATATAATCATAAGTACTATTTACTTTATGATAAATGCCAACTTGTAAATACTCAAACTCACTAATGTAAAAGCTAGATTTTCTAACATTCCCCCCATAGTTTTTACATGGTGCAAAAACATTCACACTCTTATATGTAGTATTCTCACCCATTGTATCATGTCCTATTTGGCTCATGACCTTGATATAAAGATATCCTCACTCCTCCCATGGTTTTACAATTTTACCACAAACCTTGACATAAATAGGAACACCATCTACCTCCAATAATTGGCATAAACAAAACTATATACCACTGTATACTCATAGGTCTGCATACTATTAACATAATCTTGCTACACATTACCACTATTATGTGAAGGAACACATCTCACATTGACTTGACATGACCATAATGGATGTGTCACTGAGGGTCATCTCTATAAAGAAGTAAGGTAGTCATCAGATATCTATAGTAGTTGCTCTCCTAACTGTTGTCAAAACATTGTTCACCTCCTGTGGTTTTCTGGATCTCTACCATAAACCCTTTTAATATCCATGAACTGACTTACATTGGTTCTTTTGCCTTTCACAATGTCTTCACATCAAGGAATCATGTGTAGAATTTGCACACAAATTACATTACATGAATAGACATTATTCTTTTATTCTTATTTTGCAAATCACATGACAAAAATGAAAAAACATACACACACAAGTCACCACATCATTGGCATGGCCCCATCATTGGCAACTGATGAGAGTTTGCTAAAAGACCTCCTTTCTTTGTGTATCCTCCAACCTCCAGTAAAAAAAAGCTACTTATTCATCCAGTATGTCTTTAAGATGCTCTAATGGTTCTGACAAGTTCTCTATTGGTTTCTTCCATTGAAATTAGAACCCCCCCCTATAATATGGACATCATGTACAAATGATAATGCATTTATTTTATTATAGTTTACAATTTTTTATAATAATAACTTACTAAAACAAATTTGACACTATTGAGATTATTGACGACAATATAAACTCTTAAGATGTTTTTCTTTCTCATAAAAGCAAATATATTAGATTTTGAGACCCAATTGACAATGTAATAAAAATACAAAAAACTTTTGACCAAACTTAAAGTAGTCAACTCACTATTCAATTAAAACTAGATTTATATTAACATTTTAAAGACTTAATAAACATTATATTAAAACTTAACATGACCGACACGTCTAACTTCAATTTTTTTTAATATAATGATAAATTATATTGTCAAACAGAAATATGAGAATAAAATTACAACGTAATAACAACTCAATGAACTTTTATCTCATATGACACAAATATAAACTTAATAAATCTATAACAACTGAATTAATAATAAGACAAACTTAAAGTATGACCTGAGATGATTTTGATTGGAAGAATTCTAAGTCTGAGAAGAGTATAGAGAGTTGAGCTTGAAATTTTCAAGACGTGACCAACTCTATTGGATCTATGAAATCTGGAGAAGGTGAGTTTGAGCTTGACCTAAATCTTGAATGTCTCTTAAATGTCTCAAATACTTGTGTAGAGAATTTTTGTTGCACATTAAATTAATTGGAGGGAATGTAATTGGATGAAAATTCATCAATGATTCTTTAACATTGAAAAACAATAACATACATCTACCAATATTTAACGAATCTTACAAGGTGATACAACTAAAAAAGCTTCAAATATATTACAAGCCAATGATAGTCTGAGGTGAGTCCAAATGATGCACAAGCACTACAATGATAATTATCAATCTGAAGTGAATCTAATAATTAGTAAATAGAACATCATGATGATAATTACTGCATATTACTCTTTTAACAAAAAAATGTCATGTTCATGAATGAAATGGAAGACATATAGATTATTATCTGGTAGATTTAAACATAGATTTGTAGAAATGGAGGACATTTGACAGAGCTGATGCACCTAGAGACAAAATGGATATGAACATCTCGTATCCTCAAGTTGGGGCATAAATGATTAGAGAAACTACATGAGAATGACAAATCCATTCAAGAATTAGTTGTATATCTTACTCATAGATCGAGACATATCTAAATTACTAGCAAGACTCTCATAGAAATTAGCTAATAATTAATATAGCTCTGATACCAATCATAGGTAAAGGATGAGCTTATCATAGCTTTAACTCATACAATTACAAAAAGAGATCGGAACACAGTACATAGATATTTTTAATTACACATGATAATATTCTACTATGTTCTAATTAATTAAATCATTCAAACATATTTACAAATATATAGGACACTAATCCCTATTATTGGGGATTCTAATATCCACCAATATCTCACCTATAAAACCTCCAAACCTATTTATGTGAGTTTTTTTAACAACCAAATCTCACACAAACAATACAATAACAAATATATTATTGTTATATAATAATAATATAATATTTAGTAAATTACATAACCGTAAGTAATATTTACTTTACGATAAATACCAACTTGTAAATACTCAAACTCACTAATGTAAAAGCTATATTTCCTAAAAATATTTAAATTAATGCTAAAATGAAATGAAAGTAACTAAAAATACCATATACATACCTTAACTTACATTTTCATTGAATGACTACATGAAAATATCATAGTCTTGATCATGGAGGGTGCAATACCTACATTTGAGAAACCCTAGGGATATAAAACTAACAATAGAAGTAATATGTGCCTACATAGAATATTTAAATTAGTAGTGAATAACTTTCAAAACTAATTAAATTACTAAAAAAATTAGCAAACTAGGAGTGTTAAGTCTAGGTTAGAACCAAAATATCAAGCATGTAAATAAAAAAATGATGACAAATGAATGTATGAACACACTAAATCATGTTTGAAATTATGTAAAACATAAATCACAAAAATGAATGTATAACATATTAAATCAAGTTGGGAAGCATGTAAAACATGAAATGACAAAAAGGAATGTAAAACATACTAAATCAAGTTGCGAAGCATGTAAAACATGAAATGACAAAAATGAATGTAGAACATTCTAAATCAAGTTTGGAAGCATGTAAAACATAAATGATAAATGAAATATCAATGTAATAAAATTTTTAAAAAGATGTGTATGTAAGTGAAATATACTATTATGTAATATAAGCATGTCAAATCAAACATAAAGAAAACATAAATGACTAGAAAATGAAATATAAGTCAAGATTTAAAACAAACATTTCGAGTCATACATAAATAAAAACATGTAAGTATGCAAAATGTCCTATGTAAGATAAGTTAAGTCCATAAAAGATCACACAAGAACATGATAGATAGATGAATCCAAAGCTCTAAAATATAATAACTTAAAACTTAGTGCTTATTCTAAGATACAATGCAAGAAGTCACCTAACTATTGACATGACTAGGATGACAATGAGAAGTTTTGGTAAGTAAATGGTGTAAGAGTGTTTGTGAAGAAAACCTAGTCCTATCAAAGGTATTATAATGCAACTCATAAACTATAAACCAAGAGGCTTAATAAAAAAAATGTGATCAAGGATGTGGTCAGCTAAAATCAATATCCAACAAGAGGAATATAAGAAAAATATGATGTAAATAAGTAATGTGAGGCACCACATGTGTGATATAAACATCCTTAGTAATAATGAGACACACTAGACAAGCAAACAAGGCTAATAACTATCAATAACAATGACTTAGGACACTTTGACTAATGAACACAAAGCTTGGGCTAACCAGGAAGTACATAAATCATTCTATGAAGGCTATATGCATAAAAGTAAAATGGACCTACTTTTCCATAACACGTTCCACATTCCTTAGGACCCCTTATAACTCCATCAATCTACTGAAAATATTGGGTACTCATGTGATAAAGTAGGTACCACTATGAGTATATGATATAATGAGATTGCCTACCCTATTCTACTGGCCTATTTCACCTCAACATACCTCAAATCTATCATGAGGCCAACTATGGAGTTTGAGCTTTGACTAAGATAGAATATGTGCCAAATAAATATCATGTCTTTTAGTAGGATCTAACTTTTAATATTGACTTTCCCTTTTATTTATTTTATTATTTGGATTTTGACTCTTTTCATTTTTTCTATTCTTCCTCCATACAAATTTAGAGAATCAATCATGAGTAAAATATATGATGAACACAAGAGAGATTACACCTGATCCCTAAAAAAAGGACCTAAAGACCAAGGTGTGTAAAGACTCCTAAACTTGGGAACAAGTAAGTGTGTAATGTCAAATTTTACCTATGTGTGCCTTAGATCAAAGGAAATAAGATAAAGATGGGGATCATGATAGATATGTCCATGTAATAAGAGATATAATGATGAGTATGCTCATAGTTAATCATAGGGAGGCAAAACCAATCCTATGAATGGGATGGGGCTTTGCTATGATGTTCATGTCACTAAGAAAGTTGTAATAACCTATCAAGGTCCTACCAAAAGCACCAATGAGAGTAGTAATCATCCCAAAAGAGGTAGAAAAGTAAATATTTATCCCAAAAGAGGTGGAAAGTAAATGATCATCCTAAGAAAGGGGGAAAGTAAATAAGGGTTAAATAACCATGAACCTACTGAGCCAAATAATGAAATAAATAATTAAAATTGTACCTAAGAACAATAAAGGCAAAAAAGGCCAGCTATCATAAAACTAAATAACCAAAAATGAAACAATGGTGCTAATAAAGTTAAATAAATCCAAATGAAACAATGGTGCTATTAAAGTGTGTTTGCGAGGAAGACCTAGTCATATCCAAGGTATTATCACAAACTACAAAGTAAAATAAAACCTATGAACCCAAAAGAAACAATAGTGTAAGTAAAATAAAACTAAATGAAATAAAGTGCATAAAAATAAAAAAACATGAGACAAACATAACAAGAAAAATCTATGATAACATCTATATCTAAGGTGAGCATATGAAATACAAGCATATGTATTTCAAAAGGTTTCTTGAAGTTGAATTTGTTTATTATGCAATGTAAAATAAGATTGGGCATTGTAGAATGCCCCAAAGGGTAAGTGGATGTAGGGATGGGCATCACAATATGCCCCAAAGTTTAAAGTGATATGTGAATGGGCATCGTGAGATGCCATAACATGTGATATGGAATGAAGTGAAGCTAAGATATTAGAATGAGTTACATTGGGTTGGTAGGTGCATTTAGAGATAAGTAAATGTGTTGATATGATAGATTTCAAATATGTTCAAATTGAAATAGGATGCGTTAGAGAGGTATGAATAGGTCTATAAGCTAAAAGATCACCATGTATGATGCATTTTTGGGTAGGTAGTTTAATTGGGTGCTCCTTAGGTTTGTATGACCTAAGAGGTTAAGGATCGGCAAATGCAACTACCCATTTAAAGTTGTTGATAGTTGATATCCTTTGATTATTAGTGTAGGAGTAAGGATCATCTATGGTTTGAACAACATTAGTAGATGAGGTGGATGTATGGGGTAATTGTTGTTGATCATTAGGTAGGTGATGTTGATGTGATTTTTTAGATTAGATTTATAATGCTTGAAGATAGTCTTGATAACATTTTTTTGTTAGAGTATGAAGATTGAAATGTGGACAAAGAAAAGAATCAAGAAGAAATAAGTGAAGATCATGATAAGCATCATGGGAATGACCTATCATAGCATGCCACCAACAAAACTTATCAATATTGTACCATTTTAGAGGAGGTTTGGAAGGATCAACCTCATGGGTGTAGAGGATGGTATTTTATTCTTAAGTTGTTCTAGACTCAAGGGAGGATTGTGGTGTTAAAATTGATTGAATTGGATGTTGCCTTTTGAGTTTGGGGAGGCTTATAAGAATCAATGTTATGATAAAATGATTGGGAAGGTTCCTTACTATTTGCTTGAGTTTTCTCAAATTGAGTTATAATAACTCTTGCCTTTTTACTTGGTTTAAGACTTCTTATAATATTTTAAGGGAAAAGATCCAAACTTTATATTGAAGAGGAGCTTTAAGAGTGCTAGAAATATTTTTAAAATATTTTCATCATTCACGTTGTTGTCCCCCAAAAATATCACTCATTTTTGGGACAACATTTGAACTATTTTCATTCCTCAGACCAAAATAATCTCTACCCTTCTCAAAATTTGTTCTAAGCATTCAAATTCCTCATTTTTCAAGCTTCTCTTAAATCTACGGACTCTGCAAGCTTGAATCTATGGACTCTGCAGGATTGAATCTACGGATTCTATAGGCTTGAATCTACGGACTCTGCAGGCTTAAATCTATGGACTCTGCAGGAAGAAAATCTATGGACTCTGTAGGAAGAAAATATTTGGACTCTATAGGCCAAGTTCAATGGGCTTCACAGGTTAAATCTACAGACTCTGCAGGAAAGAAGTAAGCTCTCAACACTTAGGCGATTTCAAAGTTGGTTCAATGATAAGGCTCAACCAACAGAGTTCATCATCAAGATTCTAAGAAAGGATAGAATCGATTGAACCAATGAACCATTGAACCACTTTAGTTCAAAGTTTCAATGGGTTCAAAGTTCAAGGTTTAAAGGTTCAACATTAGCAGCAAGAGTTCAACCACTTCAAGGTTCAAGGTTCAATAGGTTCAAAGGCTTCTACAGGTAGGTTCAATCAAAAGAATGAGTTTTCAATGCTTGAATCAGTAAACCATTGAACCATCGAACCACTTTGGTTCAAAGGTTCAATGGGTTCAAGGTTCAATGGTTCAACAGGTTCAACAACCAATTTGTTCAATGTGTTTGGTTCAAAAAGATCAAAAGGACTTAGCCAAATAAAAAGAATGAACCAATTGAACCGATGAACCATTGAACCACTTTGGTTCAAAGGTTTAATGGGTTCAAGGTTCAAGGTTTAATGGGTTCAACGAGGCTTGTTTCAAAGAATTTTGGTTCAAGTGGTCAAAGGGAATGAACCATTGAACTGTTGAACCAAAGTTAGTTCAATCGGTTGGTTCAATTGGTAGGTTCAAGGGGTTACCCCAAAGCCAAAAGATCAAACAGCCCTTACGGAGGGTAGAAAAGGGGAAAATGGACCAATTCAAAGGCCAAAAGAGCAAAGGGATTTCTTTTAGAAAAGTTCCCTCAGAAAAAGTAACAAAGAGACAATTCCTTCGGGGAAATTGTCCGAAAGAATTCCTTCGGACTTTTTCCTCTGAAAGAAAGAAAAGACTGAAAAATAAAGCAAAGCCTAGTGGAAATAATATGGCAAGAAATGAATTCTTTCAGACTTTTTTTTGAAGGAATTTATTCAAACAAAAAGTCTGAAGAAATTCGAGGAAGCGGTGGGAGGAAAGCCCGAAAGAATTTCCAAAGGCAAAAGACAAAGCAACTAAAACAATTCTTGCAGAATTTTTGTCCATGAGAAAACATCTACTAAAAAATTCTGCGGGAAAGCTCCGAAGGACT
The DNA here is from genome assembly GCA_037957365.1 of Torreya grandis. Lineage (NCBI taxonomy): Eukaryota > Viridiplantae > Streptophyta > Pinopsida > Cupressales > Taxaceae > Torreya > Torreya grandis. The sequence goes on from JARHVA010000107.1 coordinate 830,102, forward strand.
CCGAAGACAAAAGACCACTGAAGGACCCCAAAGGGTAGGTGCCCTTGCAAGGGACTCTTGGCTGCCAAATTAAAGGACACTTCCCCAAAGCTGAAGGGTCACCTTCCCTTCGGGAGGATGAAAAACAAGAAATCCAAAGGAAGAAAGTAGTAGAAAAGGCCAAATCAAGAGAAAGCCAATGAAATTCCAAGGGGTGATGCGCCTGAAGATGTCAAAGTCAAGAACAGTGAACTAGCCATTGGAAATTCAAATGTAGTGATGGGTGTGTAAATGTCAATTTCAAGGTTCGTAAAATAGCCATTGATTTTGAAAAGCCTTAAAGAAGAGCCAAAGAACTTAGTGACCCACCGAAAGAAAGAAGCCCAAAGGCCATCCAAAGACCACCTGAAGGGTAGATACCCTTGTGGGGGGCTCTTCCTGACCCAAAGCAAACCATTTCTCAAGGCCCTGAAGGGCAGGGCCCCTCTAAGAAAGATCAAATGACAAAGCCAAGGAATTATCGAGGAAAGTGACATGCCCGCAGACGTCAAAGTCGCAACAATGAAATAGCCATTGATCCTTGCAGGTTTAAGCATGGACTCAAATGCATTCAAAGGCTTTAAGGCCAAGACCATCAGGAAGTGACTAAGGAATAGAGCATCAAATTTAATCAAGGACCTGATTCAATTAACTAGAAAAAGAGGAATGATGAAGAAGGATCAGAAACATTTGTGCATTAGATATGTTTCTAGAAGCAGATCACCAGGTGGACATGGAAGGATGCAAACATTCAATGGCATGACCCGTTTCTCTGCATTGAGAAAATAAAATGGGTAAATGCCCCTGAATTCTAGCATTTCTTCTTAACAAAATTCAATGCAACATGATGTGTTACTATTCCTGAGTCCTTCTTAAAGAAGCTATATAAGGGACTTTCTTCTATTGTTTTGATCGAGCTCTCTGATTATCAGAAACAAAACTCTACCCAAATTGAAAGGCATTACTGAGACTTTGAGCTCAGATTGTTGATCATATTTTGTTATTGGAATAAGAAAGCAAGTGACTTTTCAGACTTTGTGTTGTGACATCTTTGTTGTTGGGGAAACTGTTCTTATGTCTTTTTCCTTAATATATTTTTTGTTCCTTTAATTCAATAAGCAAAATTAGTGAAAGTAGTCAGAAAGGTGTCCTGAAGCCAACTGTGGAGAGACTTTGTGCCCCCACAATTGCCTTTAGTGTGTTTTCTTTTTGTTTCTGTGTAAAGGACCTTGGGACGAATTTGTGCCCTCATTGTCCTTCGTATCTTACTCTTGGTAAATTAAGGTGGAGACTTTGTGTTATATCTCAATTTGTTGGTTACTATGACCTTGGTTACATTTTGCAATTACTACTAGGAGTATTCTTATGGTTTGTTGAATAGTACTTTTGAAAGAAGATGAGTGCTTTCTGTCATTTCCCTTGAGATTTTTCCTTTGATTTGCACGCATCATCTCTAAAAAAAGAGAGATGAATGGTTTATCCTACCCTTTAGTAATATTTTATATATATATATATATATATATATATATATATTTTATATATATATATATAGGGAACCTCCCCTTGATGAGAGGAGAGATTAGTCCCCTTTTGATGTGGTAAACCTACACATTTGGATGACCAATCTTCATACTTTGGATGATCAGACCTATTTTGTTTATCAGTACGTTGATCGACAAAATATTCAACCAATAATTTTTGGTGACTCTGTTGGGGACATAACCCATTATTGTTATAACCTATCCATTTTACTCCACTGTGGAAGAATGAACTACTCCAGTGCTTTCCCATTGTTAAAATTTTCCTCCCAGCCTCGTGTAATAGCTTTTGGTGACTCCATTGGGGATATAGTTATGTGCATTCTGAAACCTCAAGTTTCAGATGAAATCAGTCTCTACCATTATCCATTATAGACTCCATTCCATTTCTATGTTTTACCCATTATTATTATAACCTTACCATTCACCTCCACACCAATTGGGAAAGAACATGCAGTTTAAAGCCTCAAGCTTTAAACTAAAGCAAGGTCAATTCTTTTCCATTTTTGTTTCACAATCTGGTAGATTCAAGGTATACACGAAGCCAAAGGGCTAAAGGTATTGTTGACCCTATATTCGAGTTGGTACAGCAAAGTGATTTTGATCTTTTTCCTTCACCATCTTGCCTCTAACGAACCAAGATTTTTCCTCCTACTAAAGTCAGATCTTCATTTCCAAATGAAGTATCCACTTCTGTTGTTAATAAAGCCTTGCCAATAATTACCCCTCTGAGATTTGTTATTCCTCCTTTTCATAGTCATTTAATGGCAATTCAAGGCCCCTAGGGTAATTCTTTTGGTCTTCTCAATCTTACTCCACCTCTACATGAGCTTCCACGTAGTTCAAGAAATAATTTCCCCAAATTCTATGGTGATGGGAAAGTTCATCCTGATGAACACATTGCAGCCTTCAGCATAGCCTGTGGCGTAATTGGAGTAGAATTTGAAGATGTAACAATTAGGCTATTTGTAGAAACATTACAAGGTGCTGCTACAGATTAGTTTTATCATCTACAGGCTCGGTCAGTAACTGATTGGAATACCCTCAAAGCTAAGTTTGAAGCCAGATTCAAATCTGTAAAAGATGCACATGCACTTTTGCTCAACTTACACAGCTGAAAAAAGAACCTCATGAACTAATGAGGGACTTCATAGCCAAGTTTGACAAACTAAGGAACATAATTCCTATAATTGCTTGACCTATAGCTGAGAATCACAATTACTTCATTATTTTTCAATTACCTGAAGTATGTTTTCTTTTGAGACGTGCTAGTCAAATAGATCTTGTTGTAGCTCAACATTTGGCCACTGAGGTAGAAGATAATCTCATCTTAGTAGGGAAGAGAAGAAGAGATCCAAATAGAAATAGACCTTCATCATCTTCTGAATATTCATCTACAAGCACCATAGATCCAATGGTGCAAAAGTTGGAAAATGAGTTGCTTGCTCTCAAAAAGCAAATTGTGCAAGGAATGTCTTCTGCTCCTTCATACAGAGATATGCCAAGAAGGACATTTCCAAATCAGTCATATCAGGGCAATGTTTCCAGGAATCAAGGGCAACAAAATCATCTTCCTCCCCCACAAAGGAAACTTGCCCTGGAAGCTCTTCCAACCAATTCAATAATGGGATATCTTGAAGCAAAATCAGAGTTCTCTTTCTAGCCTAAATTAAATCAAGAAAATGATGCTAATCTCCTTGTATAAAATCAATAAGAATCAGCAAGCGACTCCCACATTGGTTTCCTGAACTACTAGGATGAACCCAAAAGCAAAAGAGAAGCTTTTGATGGATCATTGCAGTGTTTACCAGGTCCAAGAACCAATCAGTCTAGCAAGTTGATAAAGGGAAGATAGAGGAGCAACCTCAACCAAAAATTACAATTTCTAAGCGTGGAACCACTCTACCTTTCCAATCAAAAGATCCAGTGATCACCCAAAAGATAAGTACATCAATTTCACCTTCACCTTCCACTTCAATTTCACAAACCAGCCCTCCTCCCATCCCTCCTAATACTCAAAAGGTTGAAATACCTTTCTCTGTACCTAGCTCAATTCAACCATTTGACATAATAGATCATGTCAAAAAGACAAAAATACAAATGTCTGAGTTTGAATATTTGCAATTCAATCCTGATCAATTGGATAAGTTGGTCCAATGTGTCAAGAACCAAACCATCCCTATAGGACAAGAAGCTAAAAAGGTAACTCTTGATTCCCCAAAGAACATGCCCATTCCAAATAATCTTGTCATTACTCCTCTAGCTACCCCTGGGAAAATAGAGCCTTTCTATGTTTCCCTATTAATAAATGGTCACAAGCTAAGTAATTGTATTATAGACTTAGGTACATCTGACAATGTCATGCCTACTAAAGTAGCTGAATCTCTTGGCCTCACACTGACCAAAACATTTGAGAGATGTTTCTCCATGGAAAATAAGCAAGTACCATTGCTATGGAAAATCAAAGATGCCCAATTTGCATTTGCAACATTTTCAGACAAAAGAATCAAGATGATTGTCTTGGTGGTTGATGTCCCAGCATCCTATGGCATTTTTCTTGGATGAAATTTTTGCAAGGATGTGGGAGGAGAACTAAGCATGGACCTATCTAAGGCAAGAATCCCTGTCAAAGGTGTAATGAAGAGGTTTCTCCCTGAAAAGGAGGCAAAATATGTGGTCACCCAAACATCAGACCCTGAAGCTCAAATTCTTTTTGAATCCTCAGGTATGGGTAACTACTTTCTATCTACAGACAAAGTGCATGAAACATCTGATAAAATTCTTGAAAGTGTCAACCCAAAAATTAGTTCAACTAGAATAATAGAAGAACTAATAGCTTGCAATACAAATGAAGAAGGACCCTCCCTCTCTAATGAAGGAAAGTCTAAAGAAAAATCAGTATCTAATGAGGTATGGACTCTGGAATTTGATGGCAGTTGTTCCTCTACCAGTTTGGGAGTCAAGGTTGTGTTGATATCTCCTCAAGGAGATATGTTTCCTTCATCTTACAAATTAAAATTTAGCAACACTAATAATACAGCTGAATATGAATCTTTGTTGCTTGGATTGAACGTTGCTCAAGACAAAGGCATCAAGTTTCTTCATGCCAAAGGAGATGCTGAATTAGTGGTTTGTCAAGTGAAAAGCTTATACCAAACCAAGAATAAAAGATTACGCCACTATCGCAACCTAGTTTGGGACCAAATTGAAAGCTTTGATGCTTTCAACATTTTTGCCATACCCAGGGAATCTAATGACAGAGCTAATGCACTTGCTATTTTAGGAACTCTTTTAGTTCCTCACTCAGATTTCAAAAAAGATAGGTATAATATTGAGCTAGTCTGTAGACCAAGTGTTCCTAACAATGCTGATCATTGGCAAGTATTCAATGATGATCATCAAATCATTGCCTTCCTGAAATGAAAAGATAATTTTGAACAACTATGTTTTGAAGGCAGTGAACCTCAAAAGTATGAATCAGCCTCTAAATCTAGTTCAGATATAAATGAAGAATTCTTACATCTGAAACAAAATAAAATTCTCAAAGGCCTAGTTTCTCTTGAGAAACTATTTGACAAGCATGATAGATTCATCAAACAATAGCAAACAGATTCAAGTTTCTCTCAGGGATTTGATCAAGTAAATCTGACTACTAAAGAAAATCTGAAGATGGTTAACATTGGTAAGTGTTGCACCCCTGAAGAAAGATTCAAGTTCACCACTTTACTCTATCAATACATGGATGTCTTAGTATATTCTTATGATGACCTGAAGTCTCTCAGACCTGATGAACTTCACCATGACATTCCTCTCAAGGCTGATTCAATGCCTTATAAGCAAAAATCTAGATAGTACAATCTAAAAATATCAGGTACTATTCTATCTGAGATACAAAAAATGTTAAATTCTAGAATCATCTTTCCAATCCATCATTCCACATGGATTGAAAAAATAGTGCCTGTAAGGAAGAAGAGTGGCAAAACTCGCATTTGTGTAGATTTCAGGAATCTAAATCAGTCATCTTTGAAAGATAATTACCCTTGCCAATCATGGATCAAGTGCTTCAAACAGTGACAGGTTCAGAGATGTTATCAATACTAAATGGCTTCTCAAGATATAATCAAGTTGAAGTTGGTGAAGCAAACCAACACAAGACTGCATTCATCACACCTTGGGGTACATTTGCATATAGAAGAATGCCTTTTAGCTTGATAAATTCTAGTTCCACCTTTCAGAGAGCAATGGACCTGGCTCTCAAAGATGAGACAGGTAAATTCATAGTGCTATACCTTGATGACTTAACCATCTTTTCAAAACATCAATCTGATCATGTACACCACTTACAACAAGTGCTAGAGTGCTACTCGCCATAATGGTATTTCCTTGAACCCTAAGAAGTCTATTTTTGGAGTAACAGAGGGGAAACTCCTCAAACACATTGTGTCTAAAGAAGGCATAAATATTGACTCAGATAGAGTCAAGTCTATTCAAGATCTTAATTTTCCTACAAGTAAAAATGTTGTTCACTCTTTCTTCAGAAAGGTGAATTTCTTATGAAGGTTCATCCCCAAATTTGTTGAGAAGACTAGACACATTGTGAACATGATGAAAAGGAAGACCACCTTCAGCTAGACTAAAGAAGGCAAGTCAACTTTTCAGGATATCAAGACTGTCATTGCCCACACTTCTACCTTGGTTTTTCCAGATTACAACAAAGATTTCATCATTTATGGCTATGCTTCTGAACACACGCTTTTAGCAATTCTTGTTCAATAGGATAAGGAAGGTATGGAATCTCCTATTTCTTTCATGAGTTTCCCTCTCAAAACCCATGAGATGAAGTATTCAAATGTAGAGAAGCACGCTTATGTAGTGGTGAAAGTAGTCAAACATTTCTGCTTCTATATCCTAAATTCACACACTACTGCCTTAGTTCTTGACACCATAGTCATGTCCATATTGACTCAGCAAAAGTTTGGCACAAAAAGAGGCAATTGGATTGTAAAGATCCAAGAGTTTAATCTAGACATCAAGAAAACAAAGTTGGTCAGGGGAAAAGGCCTATGCCAATTAATTGCTGACAACAAGCCAGAAGATACACAGCATAAAGAAGCTAAAGTGGAAGACGCACCAACAGTCCTTTTTATCTCCACTACCAATGAGTGGTATTTAGGTATTGCTCATTTCATTACTTATGGTAAATGTCCTGCTCATTTGTCTTATAAAGAAAGGAGGACTATCAAGTTTAAAGCTACCAATTTTGTCCTTTGGGAAAATAGCTTATACAAGAGAAGCATAGATGGAGTATTCCTTCGTTGTGTAAACAAAGAGCAACAAAGCCAACTTTTGAAATCTTTCCACAATTTAGCCTGTGGAGGACATTTTTTTGCTCCTGTAACTGCTCATAAGATTTTGCGAGCCAAGTATTACTGGCTAACTCTTTTCTAAGATGCATATAAGTGGGTGAGAAAATGTGAACTTTGTCAGTAATTTATTGGAAGACCCAAGTTAGCTACCTTGCCTCTCAAGCCAGTGATCATAGAAGAACCTTTCTAGCAATGGAGGATTGATTTTGTTGGGACTATAAACCCATCTTCAAGCACTGGACATGATTATGTCATTACAGCAAATGACTATTTCACCAAGTGGGTAGAAGCAATCCCAACTAAGCATGCTACTTCAGAAGTTATATGCAATTTTCTCAAGGAGAATATCATTTTCAGGTTTGGAGTTCCAACCAAAATTGTTACTGATAATGTAGCTTGTTTCACCTCCTAGGAGATTACACAATTCTGTTTCCATTATGGAATTACACTCTCTCACTATTTTGATTATTTTCCACAAGGGAATGGACAAGCTGAATCAAGCAATAAGAACCTGGTAACTATCATCAAGAAGCTAGCAGATGATAATCAAAGGATATGGCATAAAGCATTGGTTGATGCTCTATGGGCAAACAAAATCACACCAAAGAGGGTAATTGGTATGTCTCCTTTTCAACTCCTTTATGGTATCAATGATGAATTACCAATCACCTTAGAATTCTTAGCCTTGAAATTGGCAAAGGAAATTAAAGATTAGACATATGAAATCTCTCTTGATAAGAGAATCATGTGCCTGACTGAGTTGGATGAACAGAGAACCATGGTGGTGGACCGAATTGCTGCTCATCAAATTTTGGTAAAGAAACTCTTTGACCAAAAGGCTAAAAATCACGATTTCTAAATTGGAGATCAAGCCCTGTTGTGGGACAAAAGGAGAGAACCAAAAGGGATGCATGGAAAGTTTGACTCCCTTTGGAGAGGCCCATTTATAATTCATCAACACAATGGTGAAAATAGATTTCTGCTGAAATATCAAGATGGCACACTCTTTTCTCTGCCTCACAATGGGCAACATCTGAAACACTTCAACTCTTGAAGTATCAGACCATTGTATCTATACATATGTATATTTGTATAGTTTTTAATTCTATTTTGTTTTGTTTGTTTCCATTTTTGATGCCTTACATTTTTGGGTAACATGACTCCATAGCCCAATCGTACACATGAAGACACTGGAGATTCTGGATCCTACTCCCTTCAATTCTTTTTTACAATTGATAGAAGTTCCCCAACTGGAGCCAGCTGTTGTCCCCCAAAAATATCACTCATTTTTGGGACAACATTTAAACTATTTTGGTTCCTCAGACCAAAATAATCTTTTCCCTTCTCAAAATTTGTTCTAAGCATTCAAATTCCTCATTTTTCAAGCTTCTCTTGAATCTACGGACTCTGCAGGCTTGAATCTACGGACTCTACAGGCTTGAATCTATGGACTCTGCAAGCTTGAATCTACGGACTCTACAGGCTTAAATCTATGGACTCTATAGAAAGAAAATCTATAGACTTTGTAGGCCAATTTCAATGGACTTCACAGGTTAAATCTACGGACTCTACAGGAAAGAAGCAAGCTCTCAACACTTAGGTGAGCTGGTTCAATGACAAGGCTCAACCAAAAGAGTTCATCTGCAAGCTTCTAAGCAAGGATTGAATTGATTGAACTGATGAACCATTGAACCACTTTGGTTCAAAGGTTTAATGGGTTCAAGGTTTAAGGTTCAAAGGTTCCACATCAGCAGCAAGAGTTCAATCGCTTCAAGGTTCAAGGTTCAACAGTTTTAAAGGCTTCTACAGGCAGGTTCAATCAAAAGAACATGTTTTTGATGCTTGAATCATTAAACTATTGAACCATTGAACCACTTTGGTTCAAAGGTTCAACATGCTCAAGGTTCAATGGTTCAACAGGTTCAATGACCAAATGGTTCAACGTGTTTAGTTCAAAAAGATCAAAAGGACTTAGCCAAATAAAAAGAATGAATTGATTGAATCTATGAACCATTAAACCACTTTGGTTCAAAGGTTCAACAGGTTCAAGGTTCAAGGTTCAACGTGTTTAACAAGGCTTGTTTCAAAGAATCTTGGTTTAAGCGGTCAAAGGGAATAAACCATTGAACCAAATTTGGTTCAATCGGTTGGTTCAATCGGTAGGCTCAAGGGGTTACCCCTAAGCCAAAAGATCAAATAGCCCTTGTGGAGGGCAGAAAGGGGGCAAATGGACCAATTCAAAGGCCAAAATATCAAAGGGATTTCCTTTAGAAAAGTTCCCCCTAAAAAAGTAACAAAGAGATAATTCCTTTGGGAAAATTGTCCAAAAGAATTCCTTCGGACTTTTTCCTCTGAAAGAAAGAAAAGATTGAAAAACAAAGCAAAGCCTAGCAAAAAGACTAAGGCAAGAAATGAATTATTTTAAAATTATATTTGAAGGAATTCCTTCGGATAAAAATTCCAAAGAAATTTGGGGAAGCTGTGAGAGGAAAGCTCAAAAGAATTTCTGAAGGCCAAAGACAAAGTAGCCGAAACAATTCTTACAAACTTTTTGTCTGTGGGAAAAATATCTACAAAAAAAGTCTATGGGAAAGCTCCAAAGGACTCTGAAGACAAAAGGCCACTGAAGGACCCCAAAGGGCAGGTGCCCTTGCGGGGGACTCTCAGCTGCCAAATTAAGGGACACTTCCCCAAAGTCAAAAGGTCACCTTCCCTTCGAGAGGATGCAAAACAAGAAATCTGAAGGAAGCAAGTAGCAAAAAAATCCAAATCAAGAGAAAGCCAATGAAAGTCCAGGGGGTGATGCACCCAAAGATATCAAAGTCAAGAATAGCAAACTAGCCATTGGAAATTCAAACGTAGTGATGGGTGCGTGAACGTCAATTTCAAGGTTCGTAAAATAGCCGTTGATTTTGAAAAGCCTTAAAGAAGAGCCAAAGAACTTAGTGACCTGCCAAAAGAAAGAAGCTTGAAGGCCATCTAAAGATCACCTGAAGGGTAGATACCCTTGTGGGGGGCTCTTCTCGACCCAAAGTAGACCATTTCTCAAGGCCCCAAAGGGCAGGTCCCATTCGGGAAAGATCAAATGACAAAGCTAAAGGAATTACCGAGGAAAGTGACGTGCTTGTGGACATCAAAGTCACAAAAATGAAATAGCCATTAATCCTTGCAGGTTTAAGCATAGACTTGAATGCATTCAAAGGCTTTAAGGCCAAGACCAGCAGGAAGCAACTAAGGAACAGAGCATCAAATTGAATCAAGGACCCGATTCAATTAACCAAAAAAGGAGGAATGATGAGGAAGGATCAGAAACATTTGTGCATCGAATATGTTTCTAGAATCAGATCACCAGGTGGACATGGAAGGATGCAAACATTCAATGGCGTGACCCATTTCTTTGCATTGAGAAAAGCAAATGGGTAAATGCCCCTGAATTCCAGCATGTCTTCTTAACAAAATTCAATGCAACATGATGTGTTATTGTTCCCGAGTCCTTCTTGAAGAAGCTATATAAGGGACTCTCTTTTATTATTTTAATCGAGCTCTCTGATTATCAGAAACAAAACTTTGCCTAAATTGAAAGGCATTACTGAGACTTTGAGCTCAGATTGTTGATCGTACTTTGTTATTAGAATAAGAAAGAAAGTGACTTTTCAGAGTTTGTGTTGTGACATCTTTGTTTTTTGGGAAACTATTCTTATGTCTTTTTCCTTAATATATTTTATGTTCCTTTAATTCAATAAGTAGAACTAGTGAAAGTAGTCAGGAAGGTGTCCTGAGGCAAACTATGGAGAGACTTCGTGCCCCCACAATTGCCTTTAGTGTGTTTTCTTTTTGTTTCTGTGTAAAGGACCTTGGGATGACTTTGTGCCCTCATTGTCCTTTGTATCTCACTCTTGGGCAATTTAGGTGGAGACTTTATGATACATCTCAATTTGCTGGTTACTATGACCTTGGTTACATTTTGTAAATACTACCAGGAGTATTCTTGTGGTTTGTTGAATAGTAATTTTGAAAGAAGAGGAGTGCTTTCTGTCATTTCTCTTGAGATTTTTCCTTTGATTTTCACGCATCATCTTTGAAAAAAGAGAGATGGATGGTTTATCCTACCCTTGAGTATTATTTTCTATATATATATATATAGGGAACCTCCCCTTGATGAGAGGAGAGATTAGTCCCCTTTTGATGTGGTAAACCTACACATTTGGATGACCAATCTTCCTATTTTGGATGACCAATCTTCCTACTTTGGATGATCAAACCTATTTTGTTTATCAGTATGCTGATCGACAAAATATTCAACCAACACACGTTAAGGTCTACTTTATGATCTAGATACTTCCCTCATTTGATGAAAGTGTGAGAAGATTCATTGGGAAGTTGTTTGGCATTGACTAAGTGGATAAGGTAATTTCCAGGAAGGTCATTATGTTAGAATTCCTTCACTAGAGAATTGACAAAATCCTCTAATTTTGTAATGAAATGTCATGTAAGTTTATCATACCATTCAATTGCATCACCAATAAAAGTTTTGGCGAAGAGTTTGGTGGTATCAAATGTGTTAGTTTGGACCCATTCCTCATAGAGATTACCAAAATATTTAATAAATCTATTGGGGTCTATATATCCATCATATGTGATAATTGGAGAGATATTTCCAAGGTCTATGGATATAATGAAAGGATCTAAAGGTTCATTTTGAAGATGTTGAGGAATTTTTTTATACAAAGGATGTTGAGGCATGAAATTCCTATTGGCATCTGTAAGAGGGGGGATAAAATTCTAATTTTATTGATTGATGATGACTTGAAGGGGCTGAATATCCATTTATAATATTTGAGACTACATTTTCATCATTTCAGAATCAATATTTATTTGCATAACATTATTTTTTGAATCATTTGAGCAAGAATTTGAGTTGTAGAGGATTTTGATTGTCAGTGGTAGGAGGTGGAATGTTAGGTTTGGTAGGATCATTCCCTATATTGGTAGTAAAGGATGTATTATTGGGTGGAGGATTCACAAAATTATTACGAGGAGGACTAGGATGAAGAACCTCAACTATATTACATTATGTAGTAATTAGTTTGGGATTAGTAAGGCATGAAGGAAGGAATTCAATAAATTCATATGAAGTGATAATATAAGTGAGTTTATGATCTAAATCTTTAATTATTCAATTTTATTTGATAATTATAGGTTGAAAATATGACATCATTATGAAGTAATACTCGGTAGCTAAAACATCAATAAAAATGTAAATTATTAATCTATGAAATTGAAAATTGAATTAAAAAAATGAATTAATTGACAAAATTAAATGCTAAGTAGGTAAGAAGGAACCTAGAGACTAAACAATCCAAACCAAGTCAACTTAGTCTATTGAGAAAGCTCAAAATCTATAATTGAAACTGAGTCATCCAACTTGATGTAGTTCTGTACAAGCAAAAAACTAAAAACATAGAAAATGAACTGGGTCAACCAACTTGGCTTAGTTTCCTATTACTTTCCTAAAAGCGATTTTTTTTTTAAAGACACAAAAATGAACTAAGTCAACCAAAAGGACTTAGTTTGTTGAAACTGAGTCATCCAACTTGATGTAGTCCTGTACAAGCAAAAAACTAAAAACATAGAAAATGAACTAGGTCAACCAACTTGGCTTAGTTTCCTATTAGTTTCCTAAAAGTGATTTTTTTTTTAAAGACACAAAAATGAACTAAGTCAACCAAAAGGACTTAGTTTGTTGAAACTGAAAGTGAAACTTCTAAAAACACATAAAATGAACTAGATCAACTAAAATAACTTAGTTTGTTGAAACTGAAAGTGAAAAATTACAAAAAAAATGGGATTGACTAGCAAGACTGAATTTCCTAGTTTATTACAGATGAATAATCTACAAAAATAATGTGGAACTGGGTTGGCCATCTTGACCTAGTTGACTATAGAATTAAAAACTATAAAAGACTGTAGAACTTGGTTGACAAGCTCAACCTAGTTTGAAAACCTACATACATAATGTCAAATTAGGTTGATAGGTTCAATCTAGTTGACTGTAAATTTAAAATAAAAATAAAGGGTCAGATTTGCATTGGGTTCACCAAAATGTATCAATCAAAAGTGAATTTGATTTGCAAAGTAATCCTAACTCGTAGAATATAAATAAGCTAACTATACCACTAGCGATGCTTATATAATCAGGGTCATAACTAATATGGATCTATTAAACCTAGTTAAGGGATATATTATCATATAGTATGGCTAAAGACATTTCCAAAGCCTCTACTCAAGAAAAACTAAATAATAACCTATTATATGTAATAATAATGCAATAATAAAATAAATTTAATGTAGTACTCACTAAAGCTTGTGGCAAAGTAAAACTCTACTCAAATCAATGTAGAGTTAATCCCAATTAATAAGATACAATACATTTATTAGTCATTATTGATGAAAATATATCTACTAAAATAGAAGATTAACAGTTAGGAATATTTACCTTTAAGACGAACCCATAGAGCCTAAACCTCTCCCTTGGCCAATGGCACTTTGCGAGAGGTTATTGTGTATTTTTTAAGAATCTAAGGATGGACAATGGACTATGGTCTAGCCAAGGACCTCATAGTGAATCTCAATGTTTCAAAATACATAGGTTATCCTCTAACAAACATGAAACACTAAGCAATGACTCCTAAAGTAGAATGGTGAAACTGAAGATAAATAAGTGTAAATTAATGATTTTTTCTTCTTGTAAATGAGGTGAAAGAGGGTATATATATCCTAATTTGACCCTAAGTCCTTCCATAAATTTATTTAACTCATTTGGCTTGGTTGACCTTATTAGGTGATAAATAGAGCCTTTAGTTCTCAAACTAAGTCAACCTATGTCAACTCAGTCCTATAACATGTGTTATTCCTAGAATAGGGTCGACCAAATAGACTATGTTTGGAGAATCTTAAAATTTTGTTTTGCTTAGGTAGAGGCTATTTGAGGTGGTGAATTACTTATAGAAGTGTGTGTGAGGTGTCAAAACTTAGGGAAACATATAAGATGGGTTTATATTGGTTTTAGGTGGTGGTATAGGGAACAACAATCTTGTGAAAGACCAAATGTTTACATGCCCCTTTCCTAATGCACCCTTTAAGGCAGGCACTAAAAGAGATTGAGACTTGAAGGGTTACTATAAAAGAGAAAGCATCAAAAATTGGTAAAGTTTAAAAATATTATGTGTATACAAGTAGTTTGTCACTTCTTATTGAAAGTAATTTTAGATGGAATAATATAAATTAAAAATATTTTATGCATCAAATTTTGGCCCATATTTAGAATTAAAAGTTCAATTTTATCTCTTCATGTTAATGTGGAGACAGAACTTCTGGAGGCCATAAATTATGATTCATAACTCTATTTAATCTCTTGTTTTATCTAAAAATATAGTATCAAAAACATAATTTATCCAACCTACCATGTTTAGTTATAGATGTATTAAGAAATCTTTGGAGACCATATGTTACCATCTAAGGGTCTAAAATTACATTTTAATATATTTTTTGTGATTTTTTCGTTTTTAGAAATAGGATATTTTTGTAACCAGACATGAACTTGAGTTGAATTTCATATATTCTATTAATTATAGTGTTTATAATATATGTGAATATTTTTTATTTCCATCTGATCTTGTGTACAAAAGTTACTAAAAATAGCTGTTGAAATTTTCTAGAAGATGAAACTTGTTAAAAATAGTAATTTTTGAAAAATTGCATGGGTCAATTAACTTTAACTATCTTTTTATTTATTTAGTTTTTTTTAATTATGCATGTCAACTCCAATTTTGATTTGATCTCTCTTTAAATAATCTTAAGTAATATTTTATTCATTTAATGAGAACTCACAAAGAAAATTACTTTCATGCAATTTCTAAGTTTTATGGCTATGGATATTTTGCTTATCTATCTATGTTTTAATATCACACACACACACACACACACACACACACACACACACACACACACACACACACACACACACACACACACACACACACACACACACTAAGAAATATAACATTATGTTCCTCAATGGAAATAATTCTTGGCCTCCTATATGCCTTCAAAGGCTTCCTATTTTCATTTGCATCTAGCATTTCTCCATTATATGTTTTAATCTTTGTATTAAGATTTTTAATTTTTAGGTTCTTATTGGCATAAGAACATGCATGCATACCCCTTTTGATAAATTTGTGACACATTAAAGCAATGAAATCAACATTACTATCCATTTAAATCCAAAGGCATCTTCATGAAACCATTCTTTAAAAAAAAGGCATTGATCATAAGAAACTATTTGTAATATTGTAGGAAAATATATTATGACACTAACACTTTCAATGAAATTTTACTATTTGATGTTTGTCCATGTCTATTAAACTTACATGGTCATAAATAATATGCTTAAATCCTATCATTCAGTGATGTAATCTATATTTCTACTAGATAAATTTACATTACTATCTAATAAAGTTACAAAATCATGAACCATGGATATGCTAGTCTATTCATTACTCATCCAAATGGACATTCCCACAAATCTCTTTCTATGTATCCATATCACATGTTTCTTGATATATACAGTAGACTAAAAACCATTGGCATGGAGAATAAAGAAAGTTACAATATCACTAAATGATTAATAATAGTAAAATATCAACCAAATTGATCTACCTATATCATACATGTACAAGATTTACATCCAACATATATAAGCCAATAATTATATTCCTTATAGAAAAGAAAAAACATAGGTATTATACTTTCCTCCATGCTACTCTCAAATTAAAGAATAATTGTCTTGCCTGAATATCTTTCCTAATTCATCAATTACATTTTTCCCCCAAAATATCATCCAAACAAGAAGCTCTTTTTATTTTGTGAACCATAGACTTCATAACACTATTAGTCTTATATTTGATAAAATACCATAAAAAAAATGGTCTATTAAAAGTAGGTTATACAAAAATTGGGTTTGTTGAGAAACCAATGCTAATATGGGATCTTTAAAATAAGGATGGAGGTCTCAAAAAATAATCAAACACATTTTTTTCCATTTTATCTGTTAGATCAAATGCAAAGAGAAACTTTGGGCATCAGGTAAAAACTATAAAGGATTATAGTAAATATATATTGTCATGGACGTTTCTTTGTTTTACTATGACCTATACCAACATTTGAAGATAAATTTTAAATAAATTGAAGGTAATGTTGGATAAATAATTATCATCATTTTTTTTTGCATTATTGGTAGAGTCATCTATCAAATTTTCTCTTTGTGGGAACATACATGAGGCACATGGATAGTTTGACATAATATCCCAAGAAATGTCTGAGGACTAAAAACTGTGTCAATTTTCCATGAGGAAATGTAGCCCAATGGTAACAGTATTCTAGCTATTTGGCATAATTTCCAAAAGAAATGAAACCTTACTATCAATAGCTTAGGCCTGAGAATTGCATACACAAGGAAATTCCAAACTATAATAGGAGTAGTTAATGAGTTTTGGTTTAAATGAAATAAAAATCCTTAGGTAATGTTTGACATTAAAGTGGGGATGACAAAGCACATTGCACTAATGGGTAAAATTGGTCTACTAGTTTAAAAAAGAAAATTAAAAAAATTGGAAGAAGGGGATGATAATAACCAGATCCATAGTATTAAATTAGATCATATCTCAATCCTAATCATAGCACACTCACTACCTTGACCATTTATATTGATTATCAATAAACAGAGCCCATTTTCATATGTGGAGCTAAATTTGAGATTAAACCTATGAGATCATATCTATGTTCTACAAATTATCTCCTCTATTTATCATATGAAAAAACCTAAGCTATGAATTTTATTTAGTTATTAAATATTAAGGAAAGAAGAATAATCCTTCTTCTATTGAAATTAATAAATTGTCTCCAATATTTTAGAGAGAAATACATAATACCTTCTAGTATGGATTTGTCATAGATAAATAAATGATTACTCAGTCATACATATAGGTTCACTCCTATAAAATATAATAAATTGATAATGATATTCATATAATATTTTTACATTATAGCATGCAACTATTTGGCATAATTAATAATTTTGAGATGATTTTCTTATTTTTAATAAATATATGGGTTTTTTGGTTTGTAAAAAAAAACATAATACCTTCTATAAATATTGAATATGAAAAAATAAAAAATCTTTGAACTTTATATTAAATAATAAGAGATGGATTAGAACAAGTATGGTTATCTTAAATCTTTGAACTTTATAGTAAAAAATAAGAGATGAAATAGAACAAGTATGGTTATCTTAATCAAAGTGATTTAGTTTATGTTTTATATAATAAATAAAAATTATTATATTTTTATTTTAGGTGTTGTTACCCCAAGGGATGATATCATATTTTAAGTGTTTTACATTATTTTAATATGTTACATT
>JARHVA010000107.1:855000-915000 GCA_037957365.1 Torreya grandis
ATTATAGGATTAAAAAGGGAATTTATATAATAGAGAACGTGGAATAAATTGAGTAATATATAATTAACTACAAATAGGATTAGGGGTGAAGTAGAAATTGCTAGAGATTAAAGGTGTAGAGAGAGGTTGTGCAAGATGATAAAAGTAATGAATTCATAGGGTATGTAGAAGGGCCTAATGAATAAGAAGTAAATAGAAATAGTGCAGATATGGAGCTCATGGAGAAGGAAGAAAATGGTAGGTTAGCAGCAAGACATCTAGAAAATAGAAATAGATCGCAATTAATAAAAGGGATTTTGTTTAGACATGGGAAGGAATGTTCTTAAAAATAAGTTATAGGGTTATAAATTAGAATCAAAAATTTATTATTTTATGATAATAATGGATTAAATACACGAGAATGATAATCCTAAATTAGGCTTATGGTGTATAGAATGTGGTCGATAAGGCCACCATAGGAATGACTATCCAAAACTTTAAATAGAGTTTTGTGAAATTTGTTGAGTAATTGGACATGCTACATCAAAGTTCCATATTTTATAGTAATATATTCATACATCTCAAATCATGTACTATTAATTCTATAAATTGATAGATCATAACAAGAGGAGCTATAAAACTTTATAAGAACTAAAATAAGGTATTATAAGGAATGTCTTTACAATTGCTACATAGTAGTTACCAAATACAAGGTAAGGTATCCCAAGCCCAAATGTGGAAATGGTAAGTACAAAACATAGTAGTCCCCAATAGATATCTTTGCCACTACAATACCAACCCTAGCTCTAGTTGGTCGGATGCCATCTTACCTGTAACACTAATACAAGTCTTCTTAGAATAATATGAGTTCACAAAAATATAATTAGGCTCCATGTTTTCCTCAACACCAATATGGAACATACAACATAGAGAAAAACTAGCAAGGAGGAAATGCTAGACAATGGTCATAATGATGGGGATACAATAAAAGTAGAATAAGCTATAGATGAGGCTACAAGGGAGGATATCGAGGAGGGTATCAAGGAGGCCATAACAATGACAATCAGCAAGCCCAACCACCTATGAAATTATATTTATTTTTAGAATATAATCATTATGTGAATAATTTCCCTAACAATATGTAGAGATAGACCTAATACATGTACAATAGAATTGAAGGTTAGCATCAAATGGAAGACTATTTAGTGCTCAAGAATCAAAGAAATGAGAAGTGGTATGCAATGTAAACCTGATCAATGAAAAACCTAAGGATAATTCATTCATACATGAAATTACTATAAAATATCATGTAGAACAAGAATTGTCATGTTTGGAGATGCTAGTAGATCAGGGAATAAGAAAAGCTCAGCCTAATCAATATCTTGATCTTATAAGGGAGAAGAATTTGATGTATCAAACTTCTCAAGTTATGAAAAATATATAAGAATAGAATGCTTTATAAAGAGATACAATATCCATTGATGCATATATGTATGGATATATAATACACATAATGAATTAGAAAGGAGTTGTGATTACTTTGAAAGACTTACTAAAGTTACTCAGCACACTCCCTAATGAGGATATATAGAAAGATATTAATAACCTCTTTCATAATTTTTTGAATTGTGAAAAATGAGGGAAACAACATATAGATAAGGTTGTTTTGGATGTGAAAACTAAGAATCTTTTGGATGTTGACTCCTACATGGATATTAAGATTGTAGGATATGAAATTCCTAACATAATATTTGATTTTAGGAGTACTATGAATATGATCTTGACATCAATATGTGAATATATCGGTAGGTTTCAATTAAGCTATATACCTTTCAACCTCAATCTCATAGATTACAATTGGGTATAACTGATTGGTTACCTTGAGGATGTGGAGATTAAAGTGGCTGAGCTAAGTCTACATGGAAATTTTAAAGTCATTGATATGAAGACTACCAAGATCCATTTCCCTACATTAATTTGTAATAAATGGGATTAATATGGTCATATTTATATTAACATAATGCATAAATAGATAAAGGCTCATCAAGAAGAAAAAATAGTTGTCATTCCTTTGATTAAAGCTAGAGAGAAGTCATACATAAATGAATGCATTGATTTTTTGAATGTGAATTTTTGAACCCACACATGGAGTAATCCTAGCTCAAAAAATAACCATCTTATAATTTGGTAATAACAAAATCACCAGCACCATAGTTTTAACTCAAAGGTTGTACCTATCCACCACTTTGATCTCCTACTAGGTCAGAATTAGATGTCCTATATAATATAGGTGTAATAATAATTAATTTTATAAATCATATCATAGAGGGTGTTTTACCTTTTTTAAATAAAGTAATCCATAAGTGGTGGTTTAGACACTCACATGTTAAACTAGGCAAGAGGATATCATGAACTATGACCTCTATGTATGGTGTTCATCACCAAACATTAGTTGCCTCAATACTTTACAATAGAAGACCTTAATCTAGTCATCTTGAGGTTATAACACCACTTTTAAGAGTTGAGATGCTTTACCTAATGCATTAAACAAATTTTATCAATAACCCTTGAAAAATATCAAAGAAAACATCGAAACAGAGTTAAATCCTAAGCTTGTGACTATAGGAAATTACTAGAGAAATGAGTAGATATCGAAGGCATTGTAGCTACTACAAGACTATTAAGATATTTTCCCAACCAAATTATCTAAAATAAAATGTTTGGATATGTAATTGGGTAAGATGCATATAGATTTCAAAGAGTGAATTCAAATAATTAAGAAACACATATACAGGCTAAACCCCAACATGAGAATAAAAGTAAAGGTTGAATTGCATCAAATGCGAAAGGAAGGAATAATTTATGTTGTGTAAAAAGTATATTGGGAAAGTCCCATGGTGATATAGCCAAATAAATATGGAGAGATATAGGTTTTTTGAGGCCACCATTCACTCCATGATGTCTACATCAATGATCCTTTTCCAATATTGTTCATGGATGAAGTCCTTGAGTCAGTCATAGGTCATGAAGTATACTCATTTATAGATGGATTCAATGGGTATCATCAGATTCTGATTATAGAAAAGGACCAAGCTAAGGTTAATTTTTTAACTAAATGAGGATCAGTCACATACAATTTAATACCTTTTGTCTTGAATAATGCACCAATAGTTTGCTCTAGAGCTATAGTAATTACATTTAAAGACTTCAGTCATGATTTCTTGGAAGTATATTTGGAAGACTAGGTTATATTTTCTCTATTTAAAAAGCATTTTTTGAAACTATGACTAATGTTAGAATGGTGTCGAGCTCTATGAATTTATCTAAATTTAAATAAATGCTTATTTCTCACACCTTTTGGTGTTCTTTTGGGCCATGTTGTATGTAGTGATGGTATTCTGGTTGACCAATCTAAGATTACTATAATAGTGTGGATACAACCCCTAACTAACTCTACATAATTTCAAGACTTTATTGATCATATGGGAAATGATAAAAAAATTATATCAAAGGATACATAGTCATATATGTGCCAATGAAAAAACTATTTTGTAAATAATCAAGGTTTGAGTGGACACAATAATTCTAAGTAACATTTGTTGAACTTAAACAAATGTTGATAACAACATTTATTTTAGTTTTTCATGACTGGAAGAAGCCATTCCATGTGCATGTGGATGCTTCTAGTATTGTAGTAGGATCTATTTTAGCACAGCCAGGTGATGATAGGTTGGATCACCCCATACATTTTACTAGTATGAAGCTATTAGAATTTGAAAATAACTATACCACTACAAAAATAAAGGCTTTAGCTATGGAATTTGCTTTACAAAACTTTCAACACTATATATTAGCCACACCATTTGATATTTTTACTGAAAACATAAGGAGGATGGATCTCAAGGTGGTTCATGTTATTTAAAGAGTTCATTTTTTGAATCAATGTAAAGCCAAGAAGAGAAAATTTTGAGACAAATCATATAAGTAGGCTAAAAAATAGTGAAGATCCTCAAAAAATATAGGATAAGTCCCTAGATGCACACTTATCTAGGGATACTACAATCTTGGATAATATGGAGGACATTAAAAATATTTTAGAGAAGCTACTTTCCCTACACATTATATACAAAGGAATAAAAATTAAATAGTCACTTGAGTCATCTCATATAGTTTGATCAACATGTTTTTGTACAAGATTATGAAATATTATGTGTTGCACACAGTAGCATTTTAGCATGAATGACCTCATCTTATTCAAAAAGCACACCAGGGAATTGTAGGGGGTCACTTATTAGGCAAAGACACTTCTATAAAATTTTTACATTGTGGTCTTTGGTGGTCAACTTCTTTTCAAGATGTTCATAGAGAAGCCAAAAATTGTGAGGTACGTTAGCAAATAGGAAAGCTAAATCAATGTGATGAGATGCCTTTGACACCAATGCTTGTATAAATATATTGAATAGTGAGGAATCAATTTTTTCAAATTGATAATTCCCCCAACTAGATGAATTCATGCACGGTATATTATTAATACAACATATTATCTCACCAAATAGGTAGAAGCTATTGAAACCCTAAGTTATGGTGCAAACAACACTACCAAATTTTGGTATGGAAATATTTTAAAAAAAATTAGATGCCCAATCAAGCTATTTAGTGACAATTGAATTCATTTTGTTAATAACACTATCTCGACTCTCATTAACTATTTTATGATATTTCACAATAAGAGCATGACTTATCACCCTCAAGTAAATGGACAAGATGAAGCGTCAAACAAAGTATTAGTAAAAATTTTAACAATATATTAATGTGTAAAGGGACAATTGGGAGGATCACATTCCTATGATTCTTTGTGCATACAAAACAAATTACAAGCATGTCATAAGTTTCACTTATTTTTAACCTCTCTATGGTCTTGAAGTAGTAATGCCTATGGAATCCATTATTCTGAGTTTATGCATTACAAATGGTTATGAGGATAGGTGACTAATATTATCTAAAGTAAATATTACTAGACTTGGTTAGAATGGAAGAAAATATACAAAGGGCACAATGGATTCAATAACTCCAAAATCTAATCCAAAAGGCATGGCATAATCACAAACTCTAATCGAAGTAATTTCATCTAGAACAACAAGTATTTTTTATGATAGAAGGTTTGAGGCATTCTTTGGAAAACTACACATTAGATGGAAGGGACCCTACATTATTCATGAAGTCTCACAACATGGTACCATTGTGTTAAAATATTTTTAAGGAACCATACTACCATGATGTGTTAATGGTTATATGCCTAAGCCTTACCATCATTAGTCTCTGTCATTCTTGTTATTAAAAATAGAGGTTTCTTAGTAATACCATGTAAATTAGGGCTTTTATTTAATTTTATTTTGTGTTTTTATTTTTTTCATATGGTTAGAGTATTTTTATGGTGTCAATTTTGGATTACAACATATCATAATGAACAAGGAGTAGCTGCAATAATAATGTATAATTAAATTCCAAAGACAACCTATAAGATGGATAGATGGAACTAACTACATAAAGGTCATTAAATAAGTTTGAGAAGGTATTTTTGACAAGATAGGTACAACAAAGGGATATATAATGATCATTCAATACCTTTAATGACAAGGTACTTAAATAGATTGCATCCTTTTTAAAGTAGATTACATGGTCAACTGATAGGTGGCATCATAAAGTAAATGGGATAGATGAAAATGTATCACATCACATCAAATAACTATCAATGGATAAATCAAGGTTTATATACACAAAAGAGTCACTATCTGATCAAACAACATAAAGTGATATTAATCTTGGAATAAAACTCATGTGTAACTAGCTCAGTGTAGTTGAAATAGTTAGCCACATGTATTTGGGAACCAAAATATATAAAAATAAAGGGAGGGACAACACACAGACATTACAACTTCTTCCAACAAATGAATTTTGTGATTTTATTTCAAAACATATTCTTGCATACAAATTGCATACTAGATCTAGAACAAGCAAAGCATGTCTGTAGTTTAGGTCATAACAACAACCATGAAGAGAGCTCCATTATTGATTCTAATTGCATATACATATAAGGAGGATATGGGGATTGGCTTAGGTCTCTGGTAAACCAAATATAATGACCTCCACCCCTTAGACTTCATTGATCAATCATAAGCTACTATGTTTGCTTTCAAGCCATAAGAAGCTACACAAGTAAGATCCCTAGTGCTCCTACATCCACATTGAGGCTCAGATGCAAATAGATTGATCAAGATACCCACATTTGGAAAACTCGATGAGGGAATGCTTACTCTTCTAAGTAGTTATAATGAAGGATCTATGCATTTTTTCTAGGATATGATAATTTGGATCAATGCCCAAACTATGGTATGAGTAACATGCCTCCTATCTCATGGTAAATCCCTCATCCCCTATAAGTCCACCACTACACTAATTAATTTAGACACTAATGAGAATCATACAATAAGTTAAGGCATAATAATACCAATTTATTTAATAGATGATGCTTCGGTGTGAATTCTAGTTGAATGCATTAGAAAGAGGTTTTATAAAACTACAATACAAGCCAAATAGGTAATAAAAAGGGTGATAGATATTGGGCATCACATGATATGCATGTGTAGAGACTTCAATTGACCTAATTTTTTAGCCTTAGAGTTAACCACCAACATTAAGAAGATACTCACAGACCTTCCTCTTAGGCATTTCAATATCAATTATTGGTCTTACTTCTTAGTTTCATGCAATGGAAATCATTGGAATGTCTAGTCAACTCAACTACAAATTTTTGGTCTTTTACCATATTTAAAAATATTGCATGGATGAAAGTGGGGAAATACTTATACAATCGGGGTGGTTCAACACATGGTGGATTAAGGCTCTATCCTTGATTAAGTCATAATCCAAAATACCCCAAGATGTCATTCAATATCTAAGACAACATACATCAATTACAAAATTGCATAATGGTATCCAGATCAAGGTGCATGAGTTACCAACTCTAGCTATGAACACAATTTCATTATTCATAACAATGCTAGATGCATAAGCATAATCTTGGAGGTAGAAATATCTAGATATGAGAATGGTGCCACCTCTATGTTCTATTCCACTAGAAGGATATTAATCAATTCCAAAATAGGTATAAGGACAAAAATAAATGCAACTATAGGCTCCACCACAAACATTAGTAGCTCCTTCAAAACAAGATGAAGGCACCCACATGATGATCTTCACTACTACTATCCAAGAAGAGGACATGTCACATAAAGTCCTAGTTGGAAAATTCAAATTTTACAAAGATAAAAGGTGGGTGTGACTTTATGTAGGTGGGATTTGAAGAGAAATATGCCTTGAATACTATGCAAGAAGACATTATTAACGATGTGTATGAGAAGGAAGAAAAGAAAGAATTCTTTTTTTTTGAAAGCACTATGCACCTGTCAAGTGCAAAATTAGGTAAAGCAAGACCTTTGGTTTGATATTACTTAACTTCTACCCTCTATCATTTTTGACACTGTAGGATAAGAAGCATCTCAACAAAAATTGGTGGCTAAATTATTTCACAAAAATCCTAGTGAAGGATCTTATATTACATAGGAATCACAATTGAATATACAAGAGAGTCCACCTCCAATCTTGAAATGCAAACTAAGGACTCATCCTTTGGCAAGGCCATCCCCCATAGTAAAATATATGATGGTATCCTTTGGATAATTATTAAAGGTAAGTGGTGTACAACAATCATAAACAACACAATAATAATCTCAAACCCAAGCTATAAAGAAGCTCAAAAAGACCCTCACTCCTCTCAGCCCACATCTAGGAGAAATACATTTATACACAAAAGTATAGTTTTAGAACCAATCTCATTAGAATATACCTAATTAGATATTGATCTTAACACAATAGAGGCTATGGAGGAACCTAAAGAAATAACTTTGCCATAGCTAGAAATAAAGCAAGAAGTTACATAAGAACAAGATGACCCCCAAAATTTGTAATAAGAAGCCAAGAAGAGGAAGGAAATGGAGGATAATAAGAGAAAGAATAAATAATCAAATCAAAAAATAGTTTTAAAAGAGGCATAATGTAAGCAACAAGAAATTGTGTAGGAAGAATAATAAAAACAAAATGTTGTAAAGGAGGAGTGTCAAAAGCTAGCTGAAGAAGTAAATGGTGCAAAGAAGGAAGCTAAGGAAGTGGAGGAATGCAAGAAACAAGCCTAATAAATGGATAAAATTTTAAGGAATAAGATAAAGTAAATTTAACACAATAAGAAGCGTAAGTTGCATAATAAAATACAGATGAAAAATAGGCACTATCAAAGGTAAAAGAGGAGCAACAAGAAGGAAAAACAAGCTAACCACATAGTTGAAGTAAAAATAACCAAGGATAAATCCAAGGCTGAGGTTGAGGTCAATGATAATACTAAGGTGGAATCTAAAGTTGAAGATAAAACTAAGGCTAATAATAAGGTATAAGCCAAAAACAAAGCTGAAGTTGAAGGTAAGGCTAAGGCCAAGGAGCAAGCCAAAGCCCAAGCCAAGGTAGATGTTAAGGATAAGGCTCAATATTAGTCTCAATATATAAAATAAAATGAATCTAAATACAAATAAGAATTAGAGTGTAAAAAATCACAAGCTATCAACACAAGCAAGTGAGTAGGAAGAGGCTTCACAATTGAAACCTCAAATCACTAGCCAGTGGTTATGGGATGTTCTCACATTATAAACTTAGTGCACCACTTTATCTCTTCCTTTGAATCAATTCACTCCAACTCTTATAATTCTTCCAACCACATCCATGGCACTTGATACCACTACACTTGAAACTTCTTTAGATGTTGCCCAGTTGCCACTTGCCAAATAAATTGAATGCACAATTTCATTCTAAAAATCCATTTCACAAAAGGATTTAGCCTTAGAACATGATTTTATCCATTTGTGAGGTTAAAATGAGACTTGAGTCAATAGGTTACCATTTTATTAAATATAATCAATAAAATCTTCCCAACACTAGTCACATAAGTCTTAGGTGATTAGGTGATGTTCGAGGAAAAATAGCTCACAACTTTATTGAAGCAACTCAATAAAGAATGGTTGTCTATGTAATAATTACAAGCATTATGAGACATGGGTAGAATAAAAAGTCAAAGATAGAGATAATTTTCAAATTACTTGAGGAATATGAGTAAGTTTTAGACACTTTTATGTAACAAGCAAAACAAATCATACAAAGGATGTTGAATTGGAAGTACCACCTTAACAACTCATTGGCCACTGTTCAACCAAATTTCATAATATTATATAAAGATAAAATTGTAATGGATGATCAGAGGACTACTTCATATGTGATGATAAACACCCTTAATCAATTACTAGATTTGATGGATACCACCATGAAAAAACATCAAGCTTGTCATAATGAGACTTTTCACACTACATTCCCAACCTATAAGATCAAAGGCATGTGGATTAATTAGATTAGTTGATTCTAGATATTCAAATCAAGGCATCTAATTCTAATCACTTATTACCATTACAGAGGATGAATATATGCATAAATTGATGGTAATCCAAATCCTATCATGCATAATGATTACTATGGTATGGGAAGTGCTAAAAAACTGGAAGATGCTTAAGTAATATCTTTCAAATATTTATACTTCTATTGCTCAAATTTGTGGATAAGCCTCAATTCATTTCATCATAGCAACTTCATCAGATCATATAGTAGAAAAATATTATCATGAAGCCCAAAGTAGACACTCAACAGCCATAGCCTCCACTACTAGACTACACACAACTAATTGGGTCATCATTAACTCAACCAAAGTAAGTACAATAGAAAATTACTACGTAGACATTTCATATTTCACCATCACTTACCCAGTAGATAATTTGCACTTCAATTTGGTAGTTTCACATAATTTTGTAAAATATCCTGAAACATTAATATCACGGCTAGGCTTATTGAAAACCTATAAAGGATGACAACGTGATTATTTAGTCAATTGATAACTTAAGAGGGTGGTAGGCTAGTATGTTAGTTGAAAACCCAAAAACATGGTTAAGTTATGCACAAAGGTTGAAAACTGGTAAACATCACCTAAAACCATAACTATGACTCTTGTTTAGGGTTCATTTCCTCAACTTCATCTCAAATTTCATTATTATGACTTTATCTTAGGATGAGATAAGGATTTAAGTCTATGAAAGTGTTAAGTGAAGAATATGGCTTTCTAAAATTACAAGTTATATTGGATGGATAAATTGTGAATTGTATGATTTTATCTTTTGTATAATCCTTTGTATGTATTTGAACTTGTAAACATAAGCAATAGATTGAGGAATGTGAAGAGTATTTCTTTTTAGCATATCAAAATGTTGGAATATGAAGAGATAAAACTATGTAATACTCCTTTTATAGTGATAATTTTTAATATAATTATAGTCCTGATATGTGATAGAGATTAATACAAATGTTCTAAATAGTTATCCTTAATGTAGTTTACTTATGATCTATGCACAGTGAATATTATGAACACTTTGATCTATTATTCATAGAGTTCATGCTGATTTTTCTGTATACATTAACCTTTTATGTAATCCATATAATGAGATCAATTTAGTAATTAATGGCATCATTCAGTCTATATTACTAACAACTATTCTACTTTGTTATTGACTACACAAGTTATCCCTATAATTACCATGTTCTAGATTTTCCAGGAACTTCTACTAACATTTACCCTAGTCATAAATGATTATTGTATTGTTTTATTTTTTTTGGCCTATAATGGACATAATCATAAGTAAATTTGGCATAAAGAGGTGGGTGAGTGTGACTTAGTTTGTAAAATTTAATATTCAAAAACTTAGAACTCCTAAAAATGTTAGCAAAAAATTTGAAGAGCCCTAAAACCTTAACATGGACACTAGTTGCAAAATATATACCCTCAAATATTTAAGTTGAATACTAAAATCTTGAAAATGACTAAGTACTACCCATGATTGGATTTTGAAAAACTATCTTTTAAATTGTAACTTGTGGAATTATGAGACCAATATATCATATTCATAATGACTCTAATTTATTATATTTACTACAATAAATTTAATGTGTAATTTGACATTTAAAATGTTACATTTTAATGTAAAAATATGAATGTCAACTTATACTTAACATTGATTTTTAATAAATAGCTCCTTGCCTTGTGACTATTCTGGTTCAAGGTTATCTAACACATGAACATACATATAATTGGATATACATACACACTTATTTGCATATGTGTTATAACATGTATGAACTTTTCTTCATACACAGTTTAAAAATTATTGAAATATTTAATATCAAGTATGCATTTATAGTTAATTCATGAAAATGTCCACTTTTTGGTCCATAATCTTCTTGTACTTACTTGCATGCTATTTTTCATAAAGGGTGAGTTTATCATCATGAGAAATATAAAGGAAATATTGGAAAGTATAAATATATTTTTAATGATGGTATTTATGATGATATTGCTAATGAGCATTGCACTAGTACTTCAGCTGCAAGTGCCACAAGTCCACCAAGTAAAGCCTCATATAATTATTGTATTCTAAATTCAAGCCCAACTTCAAGTCCTAGTTATTAAGTATGATAATAAGACTAAGTGAAGTTAATCAAAGTACAAGAATTAAATCACATGTAGAAGGTCCCAAAGGTGAGACGGTAAATTGTGCTTTACTTACACATGTTGATTTTGAACCATAATTTTTTAAATAGCTATAGTAATGAGTTTTGGGTGCAAGAAATTCAAGAATAAATTGATTCCATTCATAGGAATGATACTTTTGGAATTATAGAACTTACACATGACAATAAGTCTATTGAGACTAAATGGGTCTAAAAGACTAAGTATGAAAGTGATGGTAGTATTGAAAAACACTAGGCACATATAATTGGAAAAGGCTTCACTCAAAGGAAATGGCATATGTTATGAAGATACATTTTCATTAGTGGAAACATAAAAGACCAATAGAATGTTGATTTCACTAGCACCTCAAAACAAATGGAGAATACATCACATCAATATGAAAAATTCCTTTTTGAATGGGTGAGTAGAAGAGGAATTATATTATAACAACCAAAATATTTTATAGTTAAAGGTAAAGTAAAACAAGTATACAAGTTGACAAAGGCTTTGTATGGCCTCAAGCAAGCACTAAGAGCATGGTATGACCAAATTTATGGTTAAGTTTAATAAAATGACTTTAAAAAAAGAAAGATTGAGCCTACTTTCTAATACAATTAAGAAGGTAATGATATCCTTATTTTAAGTTTGTATGTTGATTATTTATTGTATATGGGCAGCAGTTCTAAGATGAAGGATGAAATCAAAATATCTATGATGAATGAATTTGAAATGATAGATTTATGTCACATGAGATACTTCTCAAAGATGGAAGTTCATTAAAGTAATAATGAAATCTTCATTTTACAAACAAAGTAAAAAAATGATATGCTGAGTAAATTCACTATAGTTGACTGTAAACCAATCTCCCCCCCCCCCCCCAAAATAATTATAGATTTAATTATGTAGACAAGATGGTGTGTAAGTAGTTGATTAGATAACTTATATTAATATTATTGGAAGCTTAATGCTTTTAACTCACACAATCCTAAATATTTATAATTTAGTCTATTTTTTCAAGGTATATGTCTAAGTCATCTAAACTTCATAAGTAAGAAACCACAAGGATTTTGAGGTATATGAAAGGTACTATCAATTTTGATATTAACTATTATGCCAATAAAATTTGTTAACTTATTGATTTTAGTATTTTTGATTGGGGAGGTAATTTGGATGACTAACTCATCATTTCAAAATCATTTTTCATTTGGTTTGGGTTTGTTTATATGGAGGTCAAAGAATCAAAGTTTACTTGCTCGTTCATTTACTTAAGTAGAATATATTTAAATCACTTCAATAGGTAAATGTTAGAGTATATTTCTCATGCTTTATGTTGGTTGAATATTTTTTCTATCAGCGTACTGGTAAACAAAATAGGTCTTATTAGCCAAAGTAGGAAGATTAGTCATCCTAATGTGTAAGTTTATCACATCAGAAGGAGACTACTCTCTCCTCTCATCAAGGGAAGGTTCCCTATGGATATGTTATGTATATGTATAAACAAAAAATAATACTCAAGGGTAAGACAAGACATCCATCTCTCTTTCTTCAGAGATGATGTATACAAAACAAAGGAAAAACTCAAGGGAATGATAGACAACTCTCCTCTTCTTCAGAAGAACTATTCAGCCAACCACAAGAATACTCTTGAAAATAGAAGCAGAATGTAACTAAGAGTATGGTAACCAGTAAATTGAGACACAACACAAAGTCTGCACCTGAAATACTCAAGAGTGATATATGAAGGGCAATGAAAACTCAAAGTCCTTTACACAGCAATATAAAGAAAACACACTGAAGGCAGGTTATGGGAGCACAAAGTCTCTCCACAATTGATTCTTTAGGACACCTTCCTGACTAATTCTACTAATCCTGCTTATTAAATTAATGAAATAGAAAAAATATCACAACACAAAGTCTAAAAAAATCCCTTGTTTTCATTAACAGATTATGATCAACAGACTGAGCACAAAGTCTCAATGATGCCTCTCAATTTGGGTAGAGTTTCATTCATATTGTCAAAAAGAAGACCTGTTTACAATGAAAGAAAGTCCCTTATATAGCCATTTGAAGAAGGACTCGGGAACAGTAATACATCATGATGCGTTGGGAACTGTTAGGAAGACAAGCTAGAATTTTGGAGCATTTTACCCATTTGGTCTTCTCAATGTAGATAAACAAGCCACACAATTGAGAGATTGTAACTTTCAATGTTTAGTTGGTGGTCTGATCTTGTCTTCATCATTCCTCCTTTCTTGGTTAATTGAATCGGGCCATGAATTCATCCATTATTCTGTCTTTTTTCACTTTCTGCTGATTTGGTCTTGAATTCTTGGAATGCATTTGAGTCTTTGAATTCAAAGGATCAACGACTATTTCATTGTCTTCAATTTGATGTTCATGCACCCGTCACTATGTTTCCAATGGCTAGTTCACTATCCTGAATTTGACGTCTTCAGGGGCGTCACCCCTTGGTCTTCTTTCAGCTTTTGGCTTTGCCCTTCTAGATCAGACTTACCCTTTCAGGCCTTAAGAAATGGTCTGTGTCAAGTTGGATTGATCCTTCACTTTGGCTGCTAAGAGTCCCCCGCAAGGGCACCTACCCTTTGGGGTCCTTCGGTAGCCCTTTGCCTTGGCAGTCCCCGTGGATAAATCCTTGGGCTTTATATTTGAGTCTCCCCTGCGGGTAATTCCCGCAAACATTTGTCCCATGGAAAATTCCCATCGACAATTTTCTCGGGGAAAATTCCCACGGACAATTTGCCTGGGGAAAATTCCCACAGACAAAAGTTCGCAAAAATTTGTTTCGCAAAGTCTTTTGAACCCGCAGTCACTTAACTGTTTCTTCAAAAATAACCCTTTTGAAGGGTGTTTTGGCTGATTAAGTGTCCTCCACAAGGGAACTTATCCTTTAGGAAGTCTATTTTTGCATTGAACCGCCCCTTTGAACTTTGATGTTGAACCAATCAGTTGAACCAAAAATGGTTCAAGCCAATGTTTTAATGAATTAAACATGCTGATTGGTTAAACATTGAAATAGAAATAATGAACTTGCCTTTGAACCAACAGGAACTTTGTCATTGAACTAATCGATTGAACCAAGGCTTTGAATCAATCCGTTGAACCGGTTCAATGGTTCAACAAAGCGCGTTGAGCCCCTTTGAACCAAAGGTAGATGAACCAACTAAATGAACCATTGGCTTGAATGAACCTGTTCATTGAACCAAGACATTGAATCAAATTTTGGTTCAATGGTTCAAACAAAGATTTGAAAAATGTCTTCAAACTTGTTGTTGAACCTGTAGACATTGAACCAAAGGATGAACTGAAAGAATGAACCAGCTGAGTGAAATAAAGAATTGAATCACTTGGTTTAACCGAGCCATTGAATTATTCCTTTGGTTGAAACTGCCATTAAACTTTGAACCTGTTGAACCTTTAAACCAAAGTGGTTTAATGGTTTAATGGTTCAAGTCTCTTTTTGCACTCAGATACTTGCCAATGAAGATTTTCAACTGAACCAAAGCTCTGAACCAATTCTAGAAAATGACCAAGTGTTAATCTTTTGATTGAAGCTGCCTGCAGAAATCTTTGAACCTGTATAAATGAACCTACCTATAGAAATTGAAGATACAAAGTCCGTAGAAATCAACATGTAAAATCCATTGAACTTGACTTGCAAACTCTGTAGATTTTTTGAGAAGCTTTGAAAATGAGGAATATGAATGTCTAAGACAAATTTTTGAAAATGGAAGATACAATTTTGGTTTGTAAGACCAAAATAGTTTAAATGTTGTCCTAAAAAATGACTGCTACTTTTGGGGGACAACAGCTGGCTCCAGTTAGGGAACTTCTGTCAATTGCAAAATGAATTGAAAAGAGTAGAATTCAAAATCTCCAGCATCTTCAAGTGTACCATTGGGTTTTGGAGTCATGTTACCCAGAAATGAAAAGCATCAAAAATAAAAACAAATAAAACAAAATAGAAATAAAATTGTACAAATATACATATATACATATGCAATGATCTGATACTTTAAGAATTGAAGTATTTCAGATGCTGCCTATTGTGAGGTAGAGAAAAGAGTGTGTCATCTTGGTATTTCAAAAGAAAGCTATTTTCACCCATGTGTTGATGAATTATGAATGGGCCTCTCCAAAGGGAGTCAAAATTTCCATGCATCCCATTTGGTTCTCTTCTTTTGTCCCACAGCAGGACTTTATCCCCAATCTAAAAATCATGATTTCTGGCCTTCTAATAAAAAAGTTTCTTTACCAGACTTTCATGAGCAGCAATTCTATCCACCACCATGGTTCTCTATTCCTCTAGCTGAGTCAAGCACATGATTCTTTTGTCAAGAGAACTCTCATATGTCTGATCTTCAATGGCCTTCACCAATTTTAAGGCTGATAACT
Organism: Torreya grandis; assembly: GCA_037957365.1. Classification (NCBI taxonomy): domain Eukaryota; kingdom Viridiplantae; phylum Streptophyta; class Pinopsida; order Cupressales; family Taxaceae; genus Torreya; species Torreya grandis. Next base: position 871,103 of record JARHVA010000107.1, read on the forward strand.
CTAAAGTGATTGGTATCTCAGCATTAATACTGTAAAGGAGTTGAAAAGGGGACATACCAATTACCCTCTTTGGCATGATCCTGTCTGCCCACAAAGCATCCACCAATGCTTTGTGCCATGTCCTTTGATTATCATCTGCTATCGTTTTGATAATAGTTACCAAATTTTTATTGCTAGACTCAGCTTGTCCATTCTCTTGTGAAAAATAATCAGAAGAATGAGAGAGCGTAATTCCATAATGAAAATAGAATTGCTTAATTTATTGAGAGGTGAAACAAGTTGAATTATCAGTAACAATTTTGAGTGGAACTCCAAACCTGAAAATGATATTCTCTTTGAGGAAGTTGCATACAACTTCTGAAGTAGCATGCTTAGTTGGGATTGCTTCTACCCACTTGGTGAAATAATCAGTTGATGTAAGGACATAATCATGTCTAGCACTTGAAGATGGATTTATTGTTCCAATAAAATCAAGTCCCCATTGCTGGAAAGGTTCCTCTATGAGTATTGGCTTGAGAGGCAGGGCAGCCAACTTGGGTCTTCCAACAAATTGCTGGCAAAGTTCACATTTCCTCACCCACTTATGTGCATCTTGGAAAAGAGTCGGCCAATAATACTTGGATTACAAAATTTTGTGAGCAATTACAGGGGCAAAAAAATATCCTCCACAGGCTAGATTGTGGAAAGATTTCAAGATCTGGGTTTGTTGTTCTTTATCTACACAGTGAAGGAATACTCCATCTATGCTTCTCTTATACAGGCCGTTATCCCAAAGGACAAAATTGGCAGTTTTTAACCTGATAGTCCTCCTTTCTTTGTAAGACAAATGAACAGGACATTCACCATGAGTCAAAAAATAGGCAATATCTAAATACCATTCATTGGTAGTGGAGACAAAAAGGACTGTTGGTGCATCTTCCACTTCAGCTTCTTCACGTTGTGTATCTTCTGGCTTATTTTCAGCCATTAATTGGCAAAGGCCTTTACCTCTGACTAGCTTTGTTGGCTTGATATCCATATCAAATTGTTGGATCTTTTCAATCCAATTACCTCTCTTTGTGCCAAACTCCTACTGCGTTAATATAGACTTGACTGTACTGTCAAGAACTAAGGCAGTAGTATATGAATTCAAAATATAGAAGCAAAAGTGTTTGACTGCTTTTACCAAGGCAAAGGTGTGCTTCTCTATATTTGAATATTTTATTTCATGAGTTTTGAGAGGGTAACTCATGAAAGAGATAGGGGATTCCATACCTTCTTTGTCTTGTTGGACAAGAATCGCTGAAAGAGTATGCTCAGATGCATAGCTATAAATGATGAAATCTTTGTGGTAATTTAGACAAACCAAGGTAGGGGCATGAGCAATAGCGACCTTGATATCTTGAAACGCTGATTTACCTTATTTATTTTAGCTGAATGTAGTTTTCTCTTTCATCATGTTCACAATGTGTCTTGTCTTCTTAGCAAATTTAGTAATAAATCTCTGTAAGAAATTCACTTTTTCAAAAAAAGAGTGAACAACATTTTTACTTTAGGAAAATTCATCTCTTGAATAGATTTGACTCTGTCTGAGTCAATCTTTATGCCTTCTTTGGACACAATGTGTCCAAGGAGTTTTCCCTCTGTCACTCCAAAAATAGACTTCTTAGGATTCAAGGAAATACCATTATGTTGGTAGCACTCAAGAACTTGTTACAAGTGGTGCACATGATCAGATCGATGCTTTGAAAAGATAGTTAGTCATCAAGATATACCACTATGAATTTGCCAATCTCATCTTTGAAATCCATGTCCATAGCTCTCTAAAAGCTAGCACCATCATTTATTAATCCAAAAGGCATTCTTTTATATGCAAATGTACCCCAAGGCATGATGAATGTAGTCTTGTGTTGGTCAGCTTCAGCAACTTCAACTTGATTATAACCTGAGAAGCCATCCAGCATTGATAATATTTTTGATCCTATTACTGTTTAAAGCACTTCGTCCATGATTGGCAAAGGGTAATTGTCTTTCAGAGATGACTGATTCAAATTCTGGAAATCTACACAAATGCAAATTTCACCATTTTTCTTTCTTACAAGCACTATGTTTGCAATCCATGTAGAATGATGGATTGAAAAAATAATTCTAGCATTTAACATTTTCTGTATCTCAGACATAATAGTACCTAAAAATTTTGGATTGTATTGTTTGGATTTCTACTTGTAAGGCATTGAATCAGCCTTGAGATGAATATGATGGAAAATTTCATCAGGTCTGAGAGACTTCAAGTCTTCATATGAATACACCAAGACATTAATGTATTGACGGAGCAAAGAAGTGAATTTGAATCTTTCTTCAGGTGTGCAGCACTTACCAATGTTGGCCATCTTGGGATTTTCTTTGTTGGTCAAATTCAATTGGTCAAATCCCTGAGAGAAATTCAAATTTGTCTGCTATTATTTGATGAATCTATCATGCTTGTCAAACAATTTCTCAAGAGAAACTAGGCCTTTAGGAATTTTGTTTCCTTTTAGCTGTAGGAACTCTTCATTTACATCTGAACTGGATTCAAAAATAGATTCAAATTTTTGAGATTCACTGCCTTCAAAATATAGTTGTTCAAAATTGTCTCTTTATTATAAGAAAGTAATGATTTGATGATCATCATTGAATATTTGCCAATGATCAGCATTGTCAGGAACGCTTGGTCTATAGACTAGCTCAATGGTATATTTGTCTTCTTTAAAATCTAAATGAGGAACTAAGAGAGTCCCTGAAATAGCAAGTGCATCAGCTCTATCATTGGACTCTCTGGGAATGGTAGAGATGTTGAAAGCATTACAGCTTTCAATTTGGTCCCAAACCAGGTTACGGTAGTGATGTAACCTCTCATTCTTGGTTTGATATAGATTTTTCACTTGATAGACCACTAATTCAGCGTCCCCTTTAGCATGAAGAAACTTGACACCTCTTTTTTGAGCAGCCTTCATGCCCAGCAACAACGATTCATATTCAACTGTATTATTAGTATTACTAAATTGTAATTTATAGGATGATGGAAACAAATCTCCTTGAGGAGATATTAAGACAATTCCAGTTCCCAAACCAGTAAAGGAACAACTACCGTCAAATTCTAGAGTCCAAATCTCATTAGACACTGACTTTACTTTAGACTTTCCCTCATCAGAGATGGAGGGTATTTATTCATAAACTGTATATAAAAAGTAATTACCCATACCTACAGATTCAAAAAGGATCTGAGATTTAGGAGCTAATGTCTTGGTAACTACATACTTTGCTTTCTTTTCAGGGAGTAATCTTTTCATCACACCTTAGACAGGGATCCTTTCCTAAGATAAATCCATGTTTAGTTCTCCTCCCACGTCCTTACAGAAATTTCATCCAAGCAAAATGCCATAAGATGCTGGGACGTCAGCCACTAATATAGTCATTTTAATCCTCTTGTCTAGAAAGGTTGCGAATGCAAATTGGGCATCTTTGATTTGCCCCAACAATGGTACTTTCTTGTTCTCCATGGAGAAACATCTCCCAAACATCTTGGTCAATGTGAGACCAAGAGACTCAGTGAATTTAACAGGCATGACATTATCAGATGCGCCTGAGTCTATAATATAGTTACTCAACTTGTGGCCATTGATTAACAATGAAACATAGAAGGGTTCTATTTTTCTAGGAAAAGTTGGAGTAATGATCAGATTATTTGGAATAGGCATATTCTTTGGAGAATCAAGAATTACTTTTTTCACCTTTTGTCTTGCTAGGACGGTTTTATTTTTAACATATTGAACTAGCTTGTTCAGTTGATCTAGATTAGACTGCAAGTATTCAAATTTAGACATCTATATTTTTGTCTTTTTGACATGATCAATTATGTCAAATGGCTAAATCGAGCTAGGTATAGAAAAAGGTACTTCAGTGTTCTAAGTTTTTAGAGGGATGGGAGGTGGACTGGTTTGTGAATTAGAAGTAGAAGGGGAAGGTGCAACAGATGTATTTACCTTTTGAGTAATGACCAGATCTTTTGGCTGAAAAGGTAGATTAGTTCCACGCTTGACAATTATGACTGCTAGCTATGATTGCTCTTCTATTTTTTCTTTATTAGCCTACTAGACTAATTAGTTTTTAGACCTGGTAAACACTGCATATGATCCATATGAAGTTTCTTCTTTGCTTTTAGGTTCATCTTGGTAATTAAAGAAACCAATGTGGGAGTCACCAGCTGATTCTTCTTAACTGTCTTTAATGATATTAGCATCATTTTCCTAATTCAATTCAGGCTGAAAAGAAAATTTTGATTCTGCTTCAAGGTATCCCATTGCTGAATTGATTGGAGGAGCTTCTAAGGCAAGTTTCCCTTGTGGGGGAGGAAGGCAATTTTGTTGTCCTTAGTTTCTGGCAATATTGCCCTGATATGACTGATTTGTAAATGTCCTTCGGTACGTAGGAGCAGAAGACATTCCTTGAGCCATTTACTTTTTGAGAGCAAGCAACTCATTTGCTAATTTTTGTACCATTGGATCTATGGTGCTTGTAGACACAAATTCAGAAGATGATGAAGATTTGTTTCTATTTGGATCTCTTCTTATTTTCCCTGCTAAGATGAGATCATCTTTTACTTCAATGGCCAAAAGTTGAGCTGCAGCAAGATCTATTTGGCTAGCACGTCTCAAGAGGAAACTAACTTTAGATAGCTGAGAATTAATGAAAAAGCATTTGAGATTCTCAATTTTAGGTCTAGTAATGATAGGAATTCTATTTCTCAATTTATCAAATTTAGCTATGAAGTCTCTCATAGGCTCATGAGGCTCTTTCTTCATCTATGTAAATTGAGCCAAAAGTGAATGTGCATCTTCTGTAAGTTTGAATCTGGCTTCAAACTTAGCTTTAAGATTATTCCAATCAGTCACAGATCGAGCTTGTAAATGGTAAAACCAATCTATAGCAGCACCTTGTAGTGTTTCAACAAAAAACCTAACTGCTACATCTTTAAACTCTACTTTAATTACTCCACAAGCTATACTAAATGCTACAATGTGTTCATCAGGATGAACTTTGCCATCACCGTAGAATTTAGGGAAATTCTTCCTATAACTATGTGGAAGCTCATGTAGAGGAGGAGTAAGATTGAGAGGACCAAAAACATTACCCTAGGGGCCTTGAACTACCATTATAGGATACTGAAAAGGAGGGATAACAAATCTCAAAGGGGTAATTATAGGCATAGCTTTATCAATAGTAGAAGTAGATACTTCATCTAGTAATGGGGATCTGGATTTAGTAGGAGGGAAGCTCTTGGTTCGTTGGAGACAAGATGGTGAAGAAAACAGATCAAAATCACTTTGTTATACTAGCTCAAACATAGGATTAACAATACCTTTAGCCCTTTGGCTTCATGTATACCTTGAATCTACCAAATTGTAAAACAAAAGTGGAAAAGAATTGACCTTGCTTCAGTTAAAGCTTGAGGCTTTAAATTGTGCATTCTTTTTCGTTTAATGTGGAGGTGAATGAAATGGATAGACTATAAATGGATAATGGGTATTTCCCTTGCGGAGTAGCCAAAAACTGTTGGTTGAATATTTTGTCTATCAGTGTACTGGTAAACAAAATAGTTCTTATCAGCTAAAGTAGGAAGATTAGTCATCCTAATGTGTAAGTTTATCAATCAGAAGGAGACTGCTCTCTCCTCTCATCAAGGGGAGGTTCCCTATGGATATGTTATGTATATGTATAAATAGAAAATAATACTCAAGGGAAGGACAAGACATCCATCTCTCTTTCTTCAGAGATGAAGTATACAAAACAAAGAAAAAACTCAAGGGAATGATAGATAGCTCTCCTCTTCTTTCAGAAGAACTATTCAGCCAACCACAAGAATACTCTTGAAAATAAAAGCAGAATGTAACTGAGAGTATGGTAACCAGTAAATCGAGACACAACACAAAGTCTACACCTGAAATACTCAAGAGTGATATACGAAGGGCAATGAAAACTCAAAGTCTTCTCAAAGTCCTTTACACAGCAATATAAAGAAAACACACTGAAGGCAGCTTATGGGAGCACAAAGTCTCTCCATAGTTGATTCTTCAAGACACCTTCCTAACTAATTTTACTAATCCTACTTATTAAATTAATGAAATAGAAAAGATATCACAACACAAAGTTTGAAAAAATCCCTTGATTTCATTAACAGAATATGATCAACAGACTGAGCACAAAGTCTCAATTATGCCTCTCAATTTGGGTAGAATTTCGTTCAAATTGTCAAAAAGAAGATATGTTTACAATGAAAGAAAGTCCCTTATATAGCCATTTGAAGAAGGACTCGAGAATAGTAATACATCATGATGCATTGGGAACTATTACGAAGACAAGCTAGAATTTTGGGGCGTTTTACCCATTTAGTCTTCTCAATGTAGATAAACAAAGCACACAATTGAGAGATTGTAACTTTCAATGTTTAGCTGGTAGTCTGATCTTGTCTTCATCATTCCTCCTTTCCTTGTTCATTGAATCAGGCCATGAATTCATCCATTATTTTGTCTTTCTTCACTTTTTGCTGATTTGGTCTTGAATTTTGGGAATGCATTCGAGTCTTTGAATTCAAAGGATCAACAACTATTTCATTGTCTGCAATTTGATGTTCGTGCACCCGTCACTATGTTTCTAATGGCTAGTTCACTGTCCTAAATTTGTCATCTTCGAGGGTGTCACCCCTTGGTCTTCTTTCAGCTTTTGGCTTTGCCCTTCTAGATCAGACTTGCCCTTTCAGGCCTTAATAAATGGTCTGTGTCAAGTCTGATTGATCCTTCACTTTGGCCGCCGAGAGTCCCCCGCAAGGGCACCTACCCTTCGGGATCCTTCGGCAGCCCTTTGCCTTGGTAGTCCCCATAGATGAATCCCTAGGATTTATATTTTAGTCTCCCCCATAGGTAATTCCCATGGACATTTGTCCCGTAAAAAATTCCCGTGGACAATTTGCCCAAGGAAAATTCTCGCAGACATAAGTCTGCAAAAATTTGTTTCACAAAGTCTTTTGAGCCCATAGTCACTTAACTGTTTCTTTGAAAATAACCCTTTCAAAGGGTGTTTTGGCTGATTAAGTGTCCTTTGCAAGGGCACTTGTCCTTTAGGAAGTCTCTTTCTGCATTGAACTACCCCTTTAAACTTTGATGTTGAACCAATTAGTTGAACCAAAAATGGTTCAAGCTGATGGTTCAATGAATTAAACAAGCTGATTGGTTAAACATTGAACAAACATAATGAACTTGCCTTTGAACCAACAAGAACTTTGTCATTAAACTAATCGATTGAACCAAGGCTTTGAACCAATCTGTTGAATCGATTCAACGATTCAACGACCCACGTTAAGCCCCTTTGAACCAAAGGCAGATGAACCAACTAAATGAACCATTGGCTTGAATGAACCTATTCATTGAACCAAGACGTTGAACCAAATTTTGGTTCAACGGTTCAAAAAAATCTTTGAAAAATGTCTTCAAACCTGTTGTTGAACCTTTAGACGTTAAACCAAAGGATGAACTAAAATAATGAACTAATTGAGTGAAATAAAGAATTGAACCACTTGGTTGAACCGAGCCATTGAACTATTCCTTTGGTTGAAACTACCATTGAAATTTGAACCCGTTGAACCTTTAAACCAAAGTGGTTCAATGGTTCAACGGTTCAATGGTTCAAGTCTCTTTTTGCACTCAGATGCTTGCCAATGAAGATTTTCAATTGAACCAAAGCTCTGAACCAATTCTGGAAAATGACCAAGTGTTAATATTTTGACTGAAGCTGCCTGCAGAAATCTTTGAACCTATATAAATGAACCTGCTTGTAGAAACTAAAGATACACAGTCCATAGAAATCAAAATGTAAAATCCATTTAACTTGACTTGCAAAGTCTGTATATTTTCTAAGAAGCTTTGAAAATGAGGAATCTCAATGTCTAAGACAAATTTTTGAAAATGGAAGATACAATTTTGGTCTGTAGGACCAAAATAGTTCAAATGTTGTCTCAAAAAATGACTGCTACTTTTGGGGGACAACACTTTGTAGGTTCTAACTAGAATTTTTTTCTTTTTCCTAGTTTTGTTCTATGTGAAGATTTATCCACATTGGTTAGTTAGGCTAGTTTCTTGTTTTGTCTTGCCTACTTATGCAAGGGATCTCCTTTGTATTATAATGTCTTATTATAAATAACATGATTTTGTTAGAGGTAAAATCACTGAGGGTGGATGAATCATTAAGCCTAGATATTTCAATTTTAATTGTAGTCCTTTCAAACTGTTAGACAATCAACATATATCAACTTGATTAATCAATTTAATTAATAGATCTCATTCATTTAATTCATACATAAAATCAAACACATAACACATAGTTCCTATGGGAAACCCTGATGGGGAATAAAAACCACTCTTAAGACTACAACACATGGACTACAATCCTATATTAAATTACAAATAAGAGGCTGGTTAACTCCTTTAGACCAGCAAAGCTTGGTCATGTCCTCATAATCAAAGGCCTTTAGTGAAACACCTATTTTACAAGGATAAATTGCCCCTAATGAAGATCAAGTCCTTTAGACACTCCTTTAAAAACTTACACCTTAGTACTTATGTATTCAACACCTAATGACAGATCTTTATTTATCTAACCCCTGCACAAAATCTCTCTCTATCTCAAACAGGCCTAGCACATAGTCATGTCACAATCTCTCTCCTTTTTCACTCAAACTATACTCATATGCATACTCTTACCTCTTCACATATACTTAAACTAAAAGATCACTTATTTGACATCATAAATATGACCTATAGGTCATACACATAGTCATTAATCTACTCTGCTCATCAACTTATCCAACTCGGCACTCTACATATCCTTCACTCCACACACAAGCCTTGCACAAGCCTCTCTCAAGTCTATTTCCATACCTCTAGAAATCACCAGATTTGATTTAACTATTTATATATCCTTCATGAATTATCAATTCTTATTTGACCATAATACATGCCTTCGCCCTTAAGGCATCTTATATGGGTCGTACTTAAGCACAACACACTTTTAAATAGGCCTAAGTAAATTTTAGGTCCTATGGAGATCCATTCATATCTTTGACACTTATCCAAGAAAAATAAAAAATATAATCACTTTATAAATGCATGGACCCATTCAACATGATCTATAGGTCCTCCTTAAGTGCCAATAATCATGACAATACCTTTCTGCTTAAGCATACTTTACTTAAACAACTCTCTATACACACAGTCACCTTCTAAGCCTTTTTTCATACTAAATATGATTATTATAACCTTCATAATGCACATATATAATTCTCATATTGTCTAAAACACTCCCAAATATCTAATTCATCATTATATATCGAAACAACAATAATACAAGCTTAAACAATCTTCTTGGGTCACTTGCAAAACAAACATGAACACATGGTCAAATTTAAAGCTAAATATATTTGTCAGTACACACTTCCAGATATTTAAATATATATTTCCATATGTTCCTTAGATTCCTCTAACAATTTTTTTTATACCATTAGCAAATTCATCATATATTGAAAGATATAGTCAAAATATAGAGCACTGGTTTTTTCCTTTAGCAAACCCAAATATTCAAAAAAAATGATCACAGTTAAACCTCAGTCACTATGATCACATCTCATGCCCTTGTATCTCAGTTTAAACATACACCATTGGTCTTATTTTATGAATATCTACCTTTAACATAGTCTCACAATGTCAAACATTAAATCTCAGTCAGTTTGACTTCATCTCGTGCACCCTTTCAATATTGACTAAATTGCACTATCAATCTCTTTGGATCAGCCATGTCTTTAACAAGAAATGATTAGCATTATATTTATCTCAAAACTCATGAGATAATGACACTTGGAACCTTCTCATGCCTCCCTTTAAATCATTCTTAAATGTGAATTAACTTGATGGTCTCTGACCCATCATTGTCTATAAGTGCAACTTTGAAGATTTATATCTAGAGCTAGACAACACTTCAAGACCCAAAATTTTTAGGGTAGATTATTAAAATTATATAAAACATATCCATTATATCCTTTAACCAATATTGAACATACACATACCTAAAATAAAATCAATGAATTATTGGTTCATCCATGTCTACATGATAGTTTGTGATGGTCTGGAAAACATTTCAAACTACTTGGGAAGCTATCTTTGCACTTGCATATATTTTGTTGCACTTCAGTGCTTGACCTAAAAATTAGTGAAAATAAACTAGGCACAAAACTAAACAAACCCATATGATCAATTTCTCTAGAAACATCCACACGTGTGATATATTCCACCATCAAAATGCTTACTTGGCTCTTCCTTATCTTATGCAAATTTGGTTATGTATGGGAAAACAATGTCAAAATGTCTGGGAGCCCAAATTTACACTTGCATATCTTTGACTACATTTAGGCACGTGACCTAAGACTTATCACATATAAACTAGGTACTAATTTTATCATAACCATATGACCAACTCCCTTGACTCATCCATATATGGCAATGAAGACGTCATCAAACTACCTACACAGATTTTCTGCCACTAAACCCAAACTATCTAGATAAAAAATATGGACTACCAAATGAATTTCACTTATGAAAACAATATTTTCAATCATATAAAACCTCTTATATTACCCCTTTATCAGGCATAATACTCCATAATCATCCCTAAATATCTCTAACCAATCTAAAACTAAAGATCAAGCAAACCAACTTCAAGCACACTAGGACAAGCACATTACACACTTTGTCATTGTTACTTAGGATATCAAAGCACTACATCCACTTACTAGGACATCTCTATGACATCACCATGACATCACTAAAATAACCAATAATCTCCCCCTTTGTCATTGATGTCAACAAACATCATTCAACTCACCTTCTCTCTCTTCAAGCACTCTCATAAAAAGAATTTTCTCTCCCTTTGACACAATGACAAAGTGGGCACCAACTGATCCTGAGGACCTAGAAACACCATAAATAATAAAGGATCATCTTATAAATATGATACAAACTCCCCTTTACTTTTATACTACATCTTCTTTCCTTGACACCTTTCTCTTTCTCTATGCCAATACTTACTTCAATCAAGCACTACAATCAATGAAGAAAGAACACACAAATATGACTAGGTTTGATCAAGTCATCATACCAACTTTATTAAAATTGAATCTATAGCAGATATCACCACATATTCAATATGATTGAATCATCTCACATATTCTTCCTTTTACATCATTCAAATCTCCTCAATCGATTCAATCTACCTAAGTTAGCTCCCCCTAACTCTATACATACCACCTTGTACTTTTAAACCATGCACTAAAATTTGATGGAAATATTTTTAATAAATTTCTAAGAGTGATTCCCCCTAATATCTCTAATCAATTTCATCAATTGAGAATCTTTATATATCCATATATCATGAAGAACCACCATATAGGCTTACTAGGCTTCTATATCAAGTTATCACAAGGACTACCAACAATAATGCATGCCACTCACCAAACATATAAAATTATCTAAAACAACCTAGGAAATATTTCTTGAAACATACATACCTTGATCTTTTAGAAACACTGATCAAAAACATCAAAACTTCATATTAGGCATATCTATACTCCTTATAGCCCTACTTGGAACTTACAGAGCCCACAAATTTTAGTAGACAGACCACTAAGACCTAAAACTTCATATCTAGATCACTCTCATATGCCCTCTTAAGCACACCAATTTAAAACACCTAGCTCAACTTCTATAACATACTTCCTTCACAAACCAACTTGCCAATTAGGCCTCCATCTTGACAAAAACATGAATAATTTTAGAACCACAAACCTTCAAAACTCTATGAAGCTTGATTTAACAACCCATTTGGCCCATTAAACTTATTAAAAAACCTCAGACCTCAAATCATAAATCGGACCACCTTTTTAGGAAATCCCAAAACCCTAGAATCTCAAAACAACTAGAGTCAACAAACCTCCTTTTGATCAATGTCCACCTTTGAAAGCTCTTGTACACCTAGAGACAACCTTTGCACACTTCTGAACCAAGATTTGAGCTTTGACACCATTAGGAACCTTGACTTCCTATAACCCATTTTAGGACATGCATGTTTTCTAGTACAAACTAGGAAACCTGAGAGCAAACAAAAATCTCTAATGCAAACAAAAAATCTCCAATTTCACTTTAACATACCTTCATATCATAATACCACCTAGAGCATGCTATAATAAGGTTAACATACCTTTATATGCTAAAATATCATCTTAACAACTCACAAATCCTCCTTTGCCATATGGCAACCTTTAATCTAACCCTACAGACTGCCCCATATATAGTTATCAACATCATGACATCACCTCAATATATTTTCCACCTAGACATATCTGCTCCAACTGAGAACACTCAACTCTACTCTTCTAGGAACATCTCAAGAACACCATTACAACACTTGATTCTCCATTGAGAGGAGTCTTTTAAGAAGCATAAACAGAGACATCCTTTGCACCACAATGCTCTAAAACAAAGTGAAGCTAGGAATGGCACACATATCCTCAGTAACCACTGGAATCCTCTTGTAGCTATAAGATTTATTACTCTTGTTATTCTTCTCTTTAGTCTGAATTATGATAACTAGTTCTTTTTCTATATCACTCTCATTTTCTTTTAAGATAGAATTGATTTTACATGGAGCAATTATGGAGTCTTGACATACCTTTTATTTTGAATAAACAACCTTGCAACTTAAAATCTCATCACTAGGCATAAACAATTGATGTACTTTGAATATACTTATTTAGAAATAGTATAATGTTCACTTGGATATATACATATCTCATAACTTTCCTCAACCATCATCTTGGTCTTTTTCTTAAGCTTGGTCTCTTCATTCTCAACATGAGCAGACAATGAGAGCCCTTTGCACTCTTCAAATTTTGTAGCATTCTCCACCATAGAAAATAGATTACTTAGACATGTAGTTTCATCATGACTCATACTTACCACCTTTATTCTCCATGAGTTAACTGGCCTTCTACCTTAAACTCTTGGATCCTGATTGAACCTATTTTGATTTATAGACCTTTTCTTGTAGAATCTAGCAATGTGACCTCTCTATTCATAATTGTAGCAAACCATACTCCTTGATGGAATGTTAGCTTGTCTTAACTTATTTAGACAATGTTTTATAAATTTTACCACATCATGACAGTTGAAGAACTCAATATTTCTCACATTTTTTGACTGATAACCCCCATCGTAGTTCCAAGCAAATTCATTTCTAATAGGTCTCTTGCATTCTCTAGCCCAATGACCAAATTGATTACATGTGTAATAGTAACCAATGAAAATTACATACCTCATGGTATTTAGTTATCTGATATGATTTGACTTCATTATGCCATCACCTTCATTCCTTGTCTAATGATTTTTTTTCAAATCAGATTATCCTTATTCACATTATTCTTCATCTTGTCTTGAGTTGTAGTCTCTGGTTCTTCTTTGTATCCAATACCAGTCTTATCACTTGCATGATTTTTATCATTCAAAATATTTTCTAGATCAATTGAGCTCTTTTCAAATATCACAAATGGCATTACCTTACTATATGTATTCTCTAACTCATATCTCAAAGACTCATTTTCAATTACATACCTTGAACACTCATCTTCTTTAGCTTTCAGGCTTGTAGACAAGATTTCTAATTGACAACTAAGATGTTTGACCATATCTTCATGTTCCTTGGTGTCTTTATCCATTCTTTCCTCAAACACAATGAATTTCTCCTCAAAATCCTTGATTTTAGATTTCATCTTCTTTTCAATTTTTAGATCTTCATGAGCATTTATCAATGCAGTATCATAGTCTACCTTGTCTTCATCATCATCTGAATCACACCAAGAAGATCCCTTTTGATGTGATCAACTACCTTACTCAACCATGAATAGATATTAATCTTCAATAATTCCATCATCTTCATGATCATACTCTAAGTTATTGACTGCACTCTTATCTGATGATCTACAATCTTCTTTGGTGTAAAGACTATTCTTGTCCTTGATGTACTTCTTGTGGTCAAACCTTCTGAATCTAATATTGCTTTTATTAGACCTAAAATATCTCTTGATATCATCATGACCTTGATCATTCTCTTAATCATCATCTTTATTATACTTATGAGGGCACTTGTTAGAAAAAATTCCTATCTCACCATAATTGAAGCATTTGAGGGGTAGTTTACCTTTATACTTTCCTAAACATGTTCTTAATTTTATTAAAATCAAAGAAATTAGTTCACCCTCATCTATAGCAAAAATGTCATCCTCTTTAGATTTCTTACCTTGGAACTTATTTTTTATCTTTATTTCAGTCTTGAAATTTGCTTCCTTCTTCGGTGGTATATCATCATTCTTTCTCATCTCATAGGCAGTAAGGATGTCATGCATTTCATCTAACTTCAACTGAGTAATATCATGAATTTTTTTTACATCAAATACTTTAAGATAAAACTTGAGGTATAGGGACCTTAATACCTTTTGAAATATAGTAGATTCTTCAAGGTTGTCTCCAAGACCTCTGATGATGTTCACAATCTCATCAGCTCTTTATAGAAAGGATGCCATAGAATCTTCTTCGTTCATCTTGAAACTTTCAAATTGCCTTTTTTAAGTCCAAATTATATTAACTTGAGTCTTCCACCTCTAAAAAATAATTAGTAGCATCACATCCTAATAATAATGTAAAATTAAAGAGTAATTCCAAGAACACTCCTCCATCTCAAAATTTCCCTAATCCTAACAACCCCACATCTAAACCCAAATCATCTTTTAAATCCAAGAATAAGTCTAGCCTTTCCTACTCCTATTATGGGGGGACTGATCATGAAGAATGTAGGTTTTTTAAGAGAATGCAAGCCTTTAAGGATGTAGTCAATAAACATAATATTTATATCTCATCTCCATCCCATGAGCATGGAAAAGCACTTAATTTTATTGGGAGATCTCAATCACCTATTTCAGACAGTTTGGTTATAGATTTTGGTGCTTCTCACCACATGAATTCTTTTAAGGAGTCCTTTGTATCTCTTATCTTGAGTTCTAATTCCACATTGACATTGGAGATTCTTCCTTTATTTATGTTAAGGGAAAATGTGACATGCAAATTGATGGTGGCCACATCAATGATGCACTATATGTTCCTGAAATCACCATCAATCTACTTTCATTTTATCAAATTTTTCATTTTGTTCAAGGCAAGATAATGACTTTCACACCATAGGGGATGAATTTAGAGCATTGATAGAGTCTCACACACTTATTTCATAGAGTGTTGTTGATAATGATTATGGATTCTATTACTTTGAAGGTTTTGATGATACTTCTCCTATAATAAAATGTTTGGTTTATCATGAAGATTCTAAGAGTAAAATTTGACATGAGAGATTCAAACATCTTAATTATAGATACTTGAAGGAATTGATAACTCATAGTATGGTAGATGGTCTTCCTACAATTTCATTTATTGAGGAGTTTGCCCTAGTTGTAGATTAGGGAAACAAAACTAAGATCCATTTCTTAAGGGAATGTCCAAGAGAACTTCTTCACCACTTTAGCTTGTGCATAGTGATTTGATGGTTTTTCCTACTCCTTTCAATGGAGATAAGTATGTACTTAAATTTATTGATAATTTATTAAGGCACAGTTGGGTTTATTTTCTCAAGTAGAAGAGTGATGTCTTTTCTCACTTCAAAGTCTTTAAGGCTTTTATTGAGAAACAATTTCTAGTTACATCAAGAAGCTTTGTACTGATAATGGGAAGAGTACTTCAATCAAGAATTATTTGATTTTTTGGTAGCTCATGGTATTGTTCACTAACATTTTCTTTCACATAATTCATAAAATTATGGCGTAGCAGAATGAAAAAACCAAAATTTGAAGGAGATGGATAATTCCATGCTCCATTCATAGGATTTACCTCCTATCTATTGGGTAGAATTAGTTAATTATGTAAATTACATTTAGAATTACACACCACATAAAGAACTTGAGAATTTGACTCTAAAGGAGGCTTGGTTTAGAACCAATCTTGATGTATTATTTTTCAGAGTCTTTGCGAGCCATGCTTGGGAATTTATACTAAAGAAGAAAATGAAATCATTGGATAAGAAGAGAAAACCCTTGATCTTTTTAGGGTATTATGAGGATATGATAGCTTATCACCTTTTGGATCCTAATACTTATGATGTTCTTTTTCAAACATATGTATAGATTGATGAGAATTTCACTTCTCATGACTCTTCATCTTCTTCCATGCCTTCTTATTTTTTTTATTTCTCACCTCCTCTTGAGGGTTCATTCTTTGAAGATCCAATTCAGGGGGGCCCTGAGGAGATTATAGATGTTGAAAATCCTATTCCCATTGATGTTGACACTATGCCATTATGGGTTCACACTATAGTTTCTAAGGTAACACCTTTCATATAGGATCTTCCACCTACTCAACATCATCATATACATTTTAAAGCTACTAAACTTTTATTTCAGGCATTATCTAGGGATCCATAGTCTTTTTCATAGGCTCATGGAATATAAGAGTGGGAAGATGCGATGATAGATGAGTATTCTTCTTTGATGAAGAATCATACTTGGAATTTTGTATCTCTTCTTAAGGGAATAAATTTATTTTTTTCCAAGTGGGTATACCACACCAAGTATGCAACCAATGGGTCCATTTATAAATATAAGGCACATTTTATTGTAAAGGGTTTTTTATAAGTTAAAGTTATTAACTACTCTCAGAATTTTACACCCATTATCAAGATGGATTATGTTCACCTTGTACTTTCTCTTGCTACATCAAAGGGTTGGTTAGTATATCATATGGATGTTAAGAGTGCCTTCTTGCATGGAGATTTATAGGAGGAAATATATATAGAGTATCATGTCAAGTTTTTTCATGATTCTTATCTTATTTATTGATTTAGGAGGTCTCTTTATGGTCTCAAATAGGCCCCTAAGACTTGGTATGAGAAGAAAGATTCAGTCCTCTCTACTAGCTTTGTTCCCTTCCACTTTGATCCCATAGTGTATATCCAGTGTATTAGGGAAGACATTATTATACTGGTCTTGTATCTTTAGATCTTCTTCTCACAGGTAGTCATTATTCTTAAATTCAGACTATTTACTTTCAACATAGTTTGATATGACATATCTTGATCTTTTGAACTTTTTCCTTGGTTTTGAAGATTTCATAGTTAGATTTAAGGATTCATTTGAGTCATCATAAGTACACCCTTGATCTTCTTCAGCATTTTAACATAGTTAAATAAAATTCAAGTCCTTCTCTTTTTTAGTCTATAGTCACTCTCACCTATACCTTTACGATTCCTTTTTATGATCTTACATTGAATATGCATATGGTCGAGAGTCTTATGTATTTGACTCATACTCGCCTTGATATTATATTTATAGTTGGGCTTGTATATAAGTTTTCACATGCTCTTTAATAGTAATTGGTAGTTTGTCAATAGGATTTTATGATATCTAGGATACACTACCATTTTTGGATTACACTACACCATGGGTTCTACTCAATTGGTTGGGTACATCAATTCAAATTAGGTAGGTTCTCTTGAAAATAAGAATTCCACTTCTAGACACATATTTTGTCTTGATTCTTCACTTACTTTTTCGACACACAAGAAGTAATAGGCTATTGTACTTTCATCTACAAAGACTTAGTATAGGGTAATAGTTACAATGGATCAACAAGGTCTTTAGCCTCATTAGTTATTGAAAAAAATTGGTTTCATGTAGGATTCACCTATTTTACTTTAGCATGAAAACCAAAGTCTAATTCATATATCTTGAAACCTAGTTCAGCACCAATAGACTAAGCACATTGAGGTACATATGCACTTCATTTATCAACACATTCAGATGGAATTCTTATCTTTGAGTACATTCCAACTTAGCAACAAATTGTTGACATCTTCATAAAGCCTTTTGCATCACTTTATTTCCTTGATTTGTGTGGTATGCTTTGGTTTTTACAAGTTTTATTTAATATTTGTTCATGAGGACATCTTATTTATTTATTTTATGGATATATATTATCATTGAGTACCTTATTAGGCCTAGTTGTCAGGATTCTTATTATAAATATGCCACTATATCTTTTTTAGCTATTGTTAGCCCCTAAATTCACTTGAGGGGGAATATTAGAATATATTTCTCATGCTTTCTATGTCCTATCAATTATTTTTATCTTTTTCTTATTTTTATCCTATGTGAGGATTTAATCCCACATTGGTTGGTTAGGCTAATTCATTATTTTGCCTTGCGTACTTATGCAAGGACTCTCCTTTGTACTAGAATGTCTTATTATTTTCCTTTTATTTTCATATCATATTTGAAGCCTTCTTATGATGTTATTGTTGTGAATACTTCAAATTTGTGGGGTCTTGGAATGCTTTCTCATTCCTAACAATACATATAAATCATTAATCTAAAATTTTCTAGAAGAAATTGGGGTTAAACAAAATCATCCTACAATGAGATTTTGTGATAATTTAAGTGTTATCAAATAAGGTATATAGGTTGACAAAGGCATCGCATAGGCTCGAGAAAGTACATAAGGTGTGGTACAACTAACTATATGCATACTTGTTGTGTAATAACTATATGCACAATATAATAGGGTTAATACTCACTAAAATAAAACACATTTTCATATACTGATTTTTTTTTTTAAAAGATATTATAAACTTGATTAACTACAACTACAACTATTACACATTCACTACAAAAGACCTTAAAAAACTTCTATACTTTCATTCTATTATGTTATCTTGTTTTAATGGATTATTTATCTATTCCTTTTGAATGTATATACTAATTTAATAATTTTTATAATCTATTTCACTATCACCAAAATTATTTGCTTAGCCTATTGTCTATCTTTCTTTTCTGCTTACTCTGCTCATTCCTTTCTACTTACTATGATGTGTATATCCTCTATGTTTTTCACACTTTGTTGATGCTCATGTTTTATATCTTATATCATTATACTTATCTCATTATATTTTGTCTATTTAAAATAAAACATCTCCACCTAACAAAAAATTTCCCTCTAATCCAAAAAATTTCCTAAGTTCAAATTTTAATCCGTTGTTCATTAAATGTGGTTGTTGAGATCAAACAACTGCTATGGAATAAATCTGGAGCTAGGACAAAGGTAGGTGGAAGGGCAATAATATAATATTTTAACACTCCCCCTTATTCTATAACTTATTACCATGCACTTATAAACCTTTTTTAGTCCATAAAATATCTTGGAAACTTGTTATCTACATATATGCTTCTGGACCCATTTTAAGCATGTTCGAGTTGGTTCGATGGACTCCAGAGCCAACCTATAGTACTCCAGATCCAGACTAGTGGCCTTTAGAGCTAATTTGGTGGGACTTGGATCCATCTTATGTAACTTTAGAGGAATATTGGTGGACTTTGGTATTAGCTTGAGCATCTTCAGAGCTAGGTTGTGGGTCTTCAGAGCCAGACTATAGGTCTATAGAGACAATATATAAACTTTTAGATCTAATTTTGTTGCATCTATGACCCCTAAACTCTTTATTAAAAATAGAAAACTATCTTTTGATAAATTCTTAGTGAATATATTAGTGAGTTTTTACTCTAAATTAAAAAAATTAATCTCTAGCACACTTTTTTCAATTAACTCTAATAAAATGATACATGATTATAATATGATTGATTATAGCATGTAAAACATGATTATTTGATAAGGAAATAGAGGATATGATATCAATAGATATTGTTAATGTTATTTAATATTGCTCGTACAAATCGCATAGGCTTGTTGTTGTTGACAATGAGATTTTGTGATTATTTTATATGCATATAGTTAGTTGTGTAATGACTATATGCATATAGTCATGCATATAGTCATATAGTGAAGTACTTGTTGTGTAAGTACATAGCATATGGATTAGAATAATCCTATGCAATTTGTACGAGCAATATTAAATAGCATTAACAATATCTATTGATATCATATCCTCTATTTCCTTATCAAATAATCATGTTTTACATGCTATAATCAATCATATTATAATCATGTATCATTTTATTAGAGTTAATTGAAAAAAGTGTGCTAGAGATTAATTTTTTTAATTTAGAGTAAAAACTCACTAATATATTCACTAAGAATTTATCAAAAGATAGTTTTCTATTTTTAATAAAGAGTTTAGGGGTCATAGATGCAACAAAATTAGATCTAAAAGTTTATATATTGTCTCTATAGACCTATAGTCTGGCTCTGAAGACCCACAACCTAGCTCTGAAGATGCTCAAGCTAATACCAAAGTCCACCAATATTCCTCTAAAGTTACATAAGATGGATCCAAATCCCACCAAATTAGCTCTAAAGGCCACTAGTCTAGATCTGGAGTACTATAGGTTGGCTCTGGAGTCCATCGAACCAACTCGAACATGCTTAAAATGGGTCTAGAAGCATATATGTAGATAACAAGTTTCCAAGATATTTTATGGACTAAAAAAGGTTTATAAGTGCATGGTAATAATTTATAGAATAATGGGGAGTGTTAAAATATTATATTATTTCCCTTACACCTACCTTTGTCCTAGCTCCATATTTATTCCATAGTAGTTGTTTGATCTCAACAACCACATTTAATGAACAACAGATTAAAATTTGAACTTAGGAAATTTTTTGGATTAGAGGGAAATGTTTTGTTAGGTGGAGATGTTTTATTTTAAATAGACAAAATATAATGAGATAAGTATAATGATATAAGATATAAAACATGAGCATCAACAAAGTGTGAAAAACATAGAGGATATACACATCATAGTAAGTAGAAAGGAATAAGCAGAGTAAGCAAAAGAGAAAGATAGACAATAGGCTAAGCAAATAATTTTGGTGATAGTGAAATAGATTATAAAAATTATTGAATTAGTATATACATTAAAAAGGAATAGATAAATAATCCATTAAAACAAGATAACATAATAGAATGAAAGTATAGAAGTTTTTTAATGTCTTTTGTAGTGAATGTGTAATAGTTGTAGTTGTAGTTAATCAAGTTTATAATATCTTTTTTTTTAAATCAGTATATGAAAATGTGTTTTATTTTAGTGAGTATTAACCCTATTATATTGTGCATTTTATGCCTTGTATCTCTAGCTCTGATATTCAATTATAACTACATATTAAGGTTGTTCTCTTTTTCATTCTTCTAACTAGCTTATGTGTTGCCCACTTGGGCCTTTATCCCCTAGAAAATTAATATTTAAAAATATTAAAAACATGTAACATATATTTCACACTCTTGAAATTTGGTATTTAAATATTGAAACTAGATTGTATAGCTCGATATTAAAACTAAGCTTCAACAGTGAATCTTTACCAATTGGAAAATATTGAAAATGAATACAAATGTTTTTGGTGATTTTTTCATTGAATGTTGTTAATGTTTGGATTAATATAAACCCACTTGAACTAGTGTGCAATCCATCCTAAGATACAACAAGAGGCTCAAATCTCTAAGAAAGTTCAACAAAAAGGTAACCAGGGGCACAACACGCCCAACCAAAAAATAAACCTCCCAACAAAATGAAAAAAGAACCAACTAGAAAAAAGTAGGAAAGAGATAGGATGAATGAAATCAAAAACTTCCAAACAAAAATCAAGGACCAAAATAAAAAGCATTGAAGTCCCTAACAGAGTCTTTTCCTGGCTTTCCCTTAGGTCCTAGACTAGGACCTTCTTTACATGCAGATTTTAGTCCTTCAACACTAGAAGGGGAGAAGGTTCTTTTGGGGGTTAGGTGAGAAGAACCAGTAGCTTCAAACACATCATCCAATAGAACCTAAAATTTTAAGGTCCTATATGTCATCCAATAGTTTGCTTTGAGGGATGATGATATCAAAAAAATGGCCCTCCTTGGCCATTAAACCAACTCTAGGGAAAAGGACCCAATGAATGTCCTTAAGTTATTTTCTCATTTCCCTAAGTTATAGGGATTTATTCTTAAGAATTAATTTTAAGGAATGAAACATTTCTTTAAGTGAGCTTTCCATAACCAGATATGTATTCTCTAGATCAGGGGCCTTTGGGGAGTCTAAAACTGATGGAGTCACCAAAAGGTCACCTAACATAGGGGTCCCAACCACATATTCAACCTGTTCCTCTGAATACCTAGATTCCAAGATTCATTTCTTCCTTATCTTTCTAGTTTTAGCCTTTTTTACTCCTAAAGTCTCACCAATTGATAGCTCTCCTTTAAGTATTTTATTTCATTTTTTTGGGACTGAGCGCAACCTTAGGGTTATTTCCACTACCTTACTTCTCTTCAAAGAGGCATTCTTAAAAATTAGGAGGATAATATATTGGTGGACTAAAAATATAGGGTGTTATTATGCCAAAAGACCACAACTAAATCCTCAAAGGAGCGCAATAGAAAAAGGGGAGTTACTCAGTTTTTAAATATCCTTCAAATGGTTAAGTAACATGAAGTGATGTGACCAAACCAAGCTAAATTTAGAGTATAATTTGAGGTAAATAATAACCTATTTATAAACATTTGGCGAAAATTCTAGGATTTTAGTATGCCTAAAGCTTTTAGTGACCTCCTTAGCTTTTTCAGGAGAATCAATTTTTTTTAAAACCCATTCATATTTCATGCTTTTATCCTTATAATACTTGAGATCATGTAAAATTAGTCATGTAGATTCCACAATGAAATTCTTAGAGACCTCTATTCACATTCCCTTCATGACCACAAGTCTACCTTTCCAAGCAACTATAAAATATCTTAACATGATGTAATCATTACCAGCAAATCTCAACATGAACTAGGTGAGTTATCCCTTCTCAAGGATACCCTAAATGAGTGGAATATTATTTTTTATTTTAGATCAAGACTTGGGATTGACCCTTCCCATTCCAAATTTATTTTTATTCCCCTCTTGGGATTCATGCTCATAGCCAACCACCTTGCTGATTTCTATCCCCTGGGAATCCTTGTGCAAATCCATAAGAGCAAAAAAAAACTAGAAAAAGAAGCTTGATAGCATCCAAAAGGAAGAAAGAGTGAAGTAAAAAAGTGGGAATCCATGTACAACACTAAAATAAGGAAGAAACCAAAAGTAATAAATGAACCATAAGGAAGAGAATAATTACATAAGCACCTAGGAGAATGAAAACCTAGGAGAAAGAGGCAATGATTAAGAGGAGAGGGGCACCGAGCCAAAAAGGGGGACACCCTATCATAACTTAACATGGGGTGATGATATGGTAGTAAATATACCATGAGAGAATCATATCATGACAATAAAGGATAAATCTAATAAAAAAATGATCAAATCAATTCTACCAAAAGAGGATATTTGGCATATGTCTAGATAGAAACTAAATCAATAAATACAATCAGGAAAATGGTCATGGTAAATAACTGACCATTAAAAAATTCAAAAAAATAGAAGGATCAAAAAAAAGGAATAAAGTATAGACCAAGAACAAGAATTAAAAAGAAATAAACTAGACAAGTCATGCAAGAAGGCCAAATGGCTCCAAGAGAAGAAATCAATGTGACTTCCAATAAAGGAAGACTCAGAGGAAACTAGAAAACCAATCAAATTAAAACCCAAAAGAGATTATGGATAGCCATGTATAAGGATAAAATTTTTATACTCATTAGGAATTAAGTAGATTCCTTTCAAAAAAGGTGTTTTGAGTCCCTTTTGTGATTTCTTCGTCCATGTCTTGTACTCACTTGTTACGAGTTGGTAGTCTCCCTCATTGATTTTTACCATTATCATAGTCCACCTTACCTTTACCAGGTTTTAAATTCCTATTCTAAAACTAAGATCCTAATCTTGATGAATATTTTCCCCATTCATCCTTTTTTTGTGTGATCAGGCTAGAAAGTTTTTTGGTTAGGGATTTGTGGGGAGGGATCTTCTAGTGAGCTAGTTTGACATTGAGGAGAAATTTGAGAGATATAAATGATTCCTCTTCCTCCTACAAGGGGGGATTAGTTCTTGAATTACACCTTCCCTTAGTCTAAGGTGTTACCCCATCAATTGTGGATAGAGATGGATCTTGTGTCATCGTAAGTGGATTTGATAGAGCCAAAGAACCAAGGTTTTTAAAATCCCAAGGATTACTTAATTCCTCTAAATTTTGGTTTATTATTGATGGCCCTGGTCCTCCAGCGACCATTTCATTTAGGCCCCCTAAAATATTCTTTTTTGACTCTGATTTAGAAAGAAATGAATCTTTTACCTTGAGTTGTGGCTTTGCCTCAAAAACCATTAGAGAGTATTCCCTGTAATCCTTGGTGTTCTTATTGTCAAGAGATTCCTTTAAAATCACCCAAGGCTCATCATTGTTTGAACTAAATTTGGTACTCAGGAAAGGCTTACCCAAATGTTTGATACATAAACAAAACTCACAAGGTCTTGAGAATCCATCAATTTGAAAACCTTGCCTCCATAATCCATCTTTCGACCTTAAAAGGATCATCTTTAGAATTGGTTTGGAGGGGGAGATCAACACCATAATCTGAGCCTCTGAGAGTCTTCTCTTAATCCAAGTAGTCAGATCAATTGCTCACAGGAATCCAAAAGCCCCATAAATTCCTAAAATTATCTATTCATGCCAAAAATGTAATGGGAGTTATGGGAGGGAGATCTATATAGGGAAGTCCTGACAAAAATACTCATCTTGGTAAAGACTCAGTCTCTATTTGTATAGTCAGATAAAGTATCTGCCCATAAATCTTAGACCTTCTCAGAGATTTATTATCAAATCATCTCTATTGGAGAAAGAGATGACAAAATAGTTCTTGGCCATTGAAATAATTTTCATTTTATATTTAGGCCTCCAATTTTTGGTTGCCTAGATCTTGACCTATTTGACACCAAGGCTAAAACTGTTGCATTTGGCCAATAGTGATAGCTCCAACTAATCCTTTGTCATATCCACCACTAAATTTGTAATCAAAAGATAGACCCCATCTTTAAAATCTACTTAAACAAGAATTATAACCATTTCTAATGTTCATAATGTTTGTTTGCTAGGAATTCACTTAATTTTTAATACTTCCTTACATTCCACTCCATAATCAAAAAAAAAATCCATATGCGTGAATTTTACCATTATTTCTATGTAATATTTGTTTCCCAATATCTTAATATTCATAGAGTATGTTCTATCATTGAATCTAATTTACCATAAATTTAAAACATGTGATGTTTTACTTCATCCTATTCACCGTGAATTTTACTACACATGATTCCTCATTGGTCTCAATTTATGGTGAATTTTAATACATGCCTTTGCTTACTAGGTTTATTTTTTCATTCATTAAACAAACTCATTTTTCATCTAGGTCATAATCAATTTGAATTTAATAAAACCATTATAATTTTTTTAGGATTCTACATTTAGAGTTTGTCTAAAAATTGAGAATTAAAAATATTTGTTTACACAATTGGTATATTGAAGCATTGCATGGGATAAGGATAGACATGTTTTTCTACACCGTGAGATTCTATTTATGGTTTTTGGATTATAATTTATGGAAGAGGATATTAAGAAAATTTTATAATATTTTGAAGTGGATATTGATCTGAGAAAAAAATTTAAAAAAATAAAATTTGGGGATAATATTTACACAAGGAGAGGTTTCCCAAAGTAAAATATCACAGGTTGAAATGGAATCAAATTTGACATTATATAATTTTTGGAAGGTTCATAGGGAATGACAATGAGATTTAGATATTACATGGAGTGGGTATTGTAGATAAATTCAATCTTGTAGTTTTTAACCCTTTGATGGGTAAGACATTGGAGAAGGATCAATTTTAGATTATTCATGTTTAGATTTGAAGCAATAGCTACCTAAAAAGGCAAAGGAGGAGATTAAGGCCATCATGTTAGAAATTTTCTATTTAATATGAGATAGAATGTATTTATTCATAGCTATTTGTGTGAGAGTGATTGTGTGTGAGAGTGAAATTGTAGTAACAAATCACCCTGTTAGAATAATAATATTTAGGATTTTTGGTTATGAGGTTTTTAAAAAAACCCTGTTAGAATAATAATATTTATGATTTTTAGTTATGAGTTTTTTTTTTAAATGATATAACTTTAGTCTAAGTGTGGTACAAACTCTTGAAATATATGAACTATATTTTTTATAAAACCTTGAATTATGAAAAATGTTATTGATCCTACAATTATGTTTTTTGTGATATCTCTAACCAAAACTATCATGACTTTGATACATGGTTTGGAACAAAGAAAATAGGTTGATAGTAATTTTTGTGTACATAGTGAAGTATAAATATATAGAATTTGATGACACAATTTTAATAAGTGCATCCAAAGTTTACAAACATGAAACAACCATTGAGGACCTCTCAAGGTGTTCGTGAGCAAGAGATTGTGGAAAATTTTGTTTACCCTAGGTGTTTGATACAAGATCATCATAGTTCACAAGATATATTGCATTATCCAAAAATATAGGTTCAATTTATTGATTAAGTGCATTTCTTATACTTTATACTATTTAATTCAAGCTTTATATTCACATCCATATGCACATTACACATAGTTGTTGTGTACTCTTCTTCTTTAGCACTCCTCATATCTATTTTTATTATCAATTAACACACTCTTTTAGGGATTTAACCATAGATAGTTTTGAATAGAACCATATTTGTAATTATGTTTAATGAATTATTGTACACAAATTTATCATGCACAAATATAAAATCCCATTGTTTGTGCTTATCTCCAACCCTTTTAAAAATAAACTACCAAGATTACAATTTTCTACATTTGTTTTCCCATTTTTTTGAGGATGATAGGATAAAATGAATTCTAATATTATTCATATTTTATTCCATAGCATCCTCCAAAAATTTACAATAAATAATATCCATATCTGATACAATATTTATTGGAAACCTATGCTATATCACAACTTCTAAAAAACAAACTTGCAATACCAATGGCATCACTAATCTTCTAACAAGATATAAAGTGTTCCCTTTTGAAAAATATATTCACCATTGCAAAAAATAGAGTCATTACCTCATTTTTTTCTGCGCAACCAATGAATGAAATCCATGCTCAACTAATCCCATGGTCTCCTTTGAAATATCAATGGCTAACAAAATCTATAATTCTTACATTTATCTTAACATGTTGAAAAATTCTAAAATTTTCATAATTTTGTTGACATCCATGCTCATCCTTGGCTAATATTAATACTCATTGAGTTGTACCAATATTTTTTCCATTTAAAGTGATCATCTAGGCCTCCACTGTGTATCTCTTTAAATAAGTTATCCCTTATGGAACCTTGAGGTATTCATAAAGTCTTTCCATTGAACAAAAATCCACCTTATATAATATAATCTATCCATGGTGTTATATCCATCCTTTCTAGATTTATTCATACTTTCTATGCATCCTAGAAATCAAAATTTTCCTCCTAGAACTCTTTCATTAAGTAAAACCCAATAAGTATTAATCTTAGTTCATTCACCAAAAAGGTATAATCTACATAATGCATATACAACCTTATTGGATTTATCACTAATATGTTCCCAAAAAAAATATTAAATTTGAATAAATTCAACCCATTTAATGTAATTTTGATTAAACTTACCTTTACTATTCATGAACTTGAATGATTAATTTATAACTCATGTAATAAATGAATCTATTTGAAAAAAAATAGTTCCTTCACTTCTAAGGATCTTGAACAACTGCATAGAATTCATATTCATAGTATGAATACTTAGTTTTTATTCATTTAACTTCTCACTAAAGTAAGAAATGGGATTGTTTTCTTGGATCAATAATTCTCCTATTGTTGTTTCACTTGAATCACAATCAAACTGAAGAATTTACTCAAATTTAGTAATGATGACAATGGTTTTTTCAATACCTTATTATTAAAAATCAAAAGCTAACCTTTGCTATAATAGTCTATATTAAAATATTTTAATAATCTTTCATTAATTTTGTAATGGATGTCAATAAACTAGTAAATTATAAACCCATGAAAAATTATAGCCCAAAACATGATTGTTAGTGATGGAATTATTGGTGATTGTCATTTTAACACCTATTGTGAAGTCTATGATAGGTAGTGTTGTTTCTAAGGTGTGATGTACTATGTATACAACATTTTAAATGTACACATTTAAGTGGTAATTATCCTCACATGTGTGAAAAAGGTTACATGTAACTTTTGTAATGATCCTATACCACATTTCACTCAACCAATAACATTCCATGACTTACCTATTGATTTTTGTATTTAAGGACCATCTTTATCCTTATGTAAAGTTATATTGGATCTTAGAGTCATCTCCAAAGCTGGTGGAGATTTAATCTTTTAAAGAGTCATGTTCTCGTCCAACCATTGTTGGTTTTGCAAATGTACATTATATATTCATTTAGTGTAATACAATGTAATTTTGTTGGTGAACCTCTTTCTCTCATCCTATTATTATTTTTTGGATGGATGTGTTTATTTTGGAGTATCTTTTGGCCCTCCTCAATTCCTATAGGAACTAAACTATTTATCTTACCTTCTTCCCAGGGTCAAGTCTCAACCCACATTTTGAGATTATGAATCCCATTTATACTAGATTATCTTACATAAAGATACACTTATTTAATTCAAATGACAACTTATCTTGTTTCAAATTTTGTGACACTATCCTCAAATGCATCAAACTTCTTTTTTTCAAATGAATGAAAAACATAATGTTATTAATATAAATAATGAAAAACTAACCAATGTATGGTTTCAACATTACATTAATGAGTCTCATAAAAATAATTGGTACATTTGACAAGCCAAGTGGCATACAAAATCACTCCTACAACCCATCATTAATTTTGAATGTGGTCTTCCATTCATCACCTTCTCCAACACAAATTTATTTATATCCAGTTATCAAATCTGTCTTTTTAAAAATAATTTTCTCCACTCAAATAGTTTATCAAGGCATCAATTCTTGGTAATGGAAACATATATATGATACTTATCTTGTTGATTACTCCAATATATTTACTAATTCATTAATAGACACCTTAATAAGGATCCAATGCCATTAAAATTTCACATCAGATCAAAATTTATTGAATTAAACCCTTATCCAAAAACTCATTCAATCTCCTCTTTACTTATGTATTTTCCATATGATTTAATCTATAAACTTATTTTTTCATAAAAATTGATCTAGGAATTATATACATGATGTAGGAGTTTATGGGTTCACTTGTAATCCTATGTTGATGAAAAAAACTTAGTTTGGTCATTATTTAAAAAGTAGTTTTTTTACAAGTTTTTAGAAGTTATAATTTTCACACAAGTTATTTGTGTATTTTTCATGCCACCTATTTATTAATGCACATTTTTTGTTTGTTATTTTTTTCATCTTTGATGTTCCACATATTTTTATTTAGTTTGAACCATATTTTGAAGCTTTGCAAATTCCATTTTCAAGATTTTTTATTTTTTTGTGTTAGTTTAGAAAATGTGCACAAAGGGAATGAGGAATGAATTATTAGGTTTATCAATAGTTCTACTATGTATCTTTTCATTAAAAATCTTATAGAATCCTTTTTAGTATTTTCACATATATAAATTCAAGTTCTATTTGTATATCATTATAACTTATCCTTGCAATTTGTGATATATACATAATGACTTGGAGTGCAAAATTTATTACTATGTGTTATTGATAAATATTCATTACAGATCCTAACCATTTATAGTTAATTCCTTAAGTCATATAATTTTTTGGTGTTTCACTTAATTTTAAATTTTTTTGAAATTCATCTTGATGCATTATGTCATGATGTGTTAATATACATTGGAATTGTATTGACCATTTAATATCTGTGATGGATAATGATTGGTTATAAATTCTCAATGATATTAGTGGGTTTATGATAATTACTATAAGTAGGTAGGTATTTTACCTATATAAATATCCCCATATGCTTTCTCCAAGTAGTCAATGAACCTAAGTATGCAAATCATAGTTAGCATTTTGAGGATTAGATAAACTTACAAAAAACTAAGAGTTAGAAATTATAGATCTAAGGATATGATGTAACATGTATCTATTGATATTGTGGTGTTATTGTTTCTATTTAATTTGTAGTTATAGCCTTTTAAATCAAATAATAAATTTATTTTATGTGTAATTTCATTTTATTGAATTATTTTGTTGTGTAATTATGATGGTTGTATGGTCTAAGGAATCTCTTCATTGAGACCCGTAATTGATAATTCATCATTTGGTATCAAAGAAATGTTTTATTATTTGTAGGTTAGTGAAAGGATAAGTGATGGTATTATGAATTCATTTGTGTGGGTATAAATCAAATAAGACATCTTCCAACAAGTGTTGGGTAGAAGGTGTAAGTTATAATTATTTGATTTCAAGGAAATGACATTATTATGAATTACCTACTGTAAAAAAAAATTATGTCTTGATCTATGGCATTATGGCTATTATTGTGGACTTCATATTCTAATGTTGATTATCTCCTTGCTTGTACATAGTGCCTTAGCTCTAGCTCGAAGAAGCATTCTAGCTCTTGGATATATTATTTTTAAAATCATTAATATCAATGCATTTAATGTATATATCATTGTATAAATAATTATTTCCTTGGATTGTGGTGATTAAAAATCTTACCAAAAAAGGATTACAAATCTTGATTGGCTATTATATATTATATAACCTGGTATTATCATTTCATTATGTCGATATTATTATTTTACCTATCTTATAATATTTAGTTGGCTGAAAAAATCCTCCTTTAATCATTGAAGTTTTGGCTAATAAAATGAAGGATGAATATCCTCCTTGTATAGTTAATATTTGGGTTTATAATGGGTTTTTCATTGAGTTATCAAGGTTTTTATTGAATGATTTAACTATCTAGTTCAGGAATCATACCTATAAAATGATTTATAGTCCCTTTAATAATTTTTTACCATCATAAATCATGCCTGTGGAAGGATTAGGTAGTAACTAATTTAATTGGCCTAAAAATTTGATAATCGATGATCTCTTAGACTAGAATGGAAAATAAAATTCAAGTAAAGTAGTCTAAACTTCTTAATGGTAAGCAAATAGTTGTTTGAATGTTTGGTTTTAATTTTCTAGCATCATTTGTTTTTAGTTAACAAAATAAGGAATTATATTCCTGTTGGCTCTAAATCTTGCACCCTAAAAGAGGGCTATTCAGGCCTCCTCTATATTTGGGCAATGTTGAGACATTTCCCGGCCTATAGGTGTATCTATAAGTGGAAGTGAACCTCTAGGTTGAAACGAATAGATCCCTATATTATATTTTGTGTAATAAAACTACTGAACCAATTTGTATGAGTGAAAAGAGTCAAAAGTTTTCATAAAAGAAAAGCCTAGTCTAAGATGGTGATACACCAAGAATTAGTATCCACATTTATGCCCTATACTTATGCACAAAAAGAAAAATATAGTCTACAACTCAAGCTCTATAATATTCCAACATAAGTATTTCAATGTAGAGATAAAATGAATAAGATCACACAGGGTAAATAAATGGAAAATACAACCTGTATAGTCCAAAAAAAAGGTTACACATGCAAAATATCATATAACTAGAATACACTCTACATGCCCATGTTGAATCAACTCTTTGCTCAAAAACATGAAAGATAGAGAATAGAAGGATAAAACATCACTTGATGTCACTTTGTGTCTCTTCTATGCCTAGGAAAATGTCTAAAACTTAGAAAGAAAATAGACTTATGCTTCTTTTCTCAAAGGCAAGAAAATGTCAAAACATTCTAGCAGGGCTTCACCATACTATCTTTGGATGATAAAACAAGAGCCCAAGGGTCCTATTTATAGAAAAATAAGGAGAGAAGAGAGAGATCTTGGGCACCAAAAAAAATAAGCCTCTAAAATGGTTTGTAGATACCATCCTGGTGAAAGTAATTCTAGTAATTCTCTCATTCAGTTGGAGTTTGTCCTTCTCTTTGATTCACCCTCTTGAAATGACCAAGATCACTAAATAATAAATGGTGAGATGACCCTCTATAATAAATGGCTCAAATCACTATTTTGAACCTTAGATTCTTCTTGAGAGCTCTAGCATTTTGCACTACAGACCCATTCGGGTTTCCCAAGTCATTTTACTTTGACTTGCTTCTTTAGGTTCTTTGATTGCTTCTACTTGGAAAAGTCATAATCAAATCTCTTTTGAAAACCTACAAAGCATTATCTCTTCCTTTTCAAGATTTTTGATTATTTTTACTTGTAAAATTCATAAACAAAGCTCTTTAGGAAACTTGATTTGCACTATACTTGTTTAAGACCCTATCAGGTTCTCTAAATGGCTTTACTTCTTTCTTGAAGACTTTAGTCATGAATTTGACATCCTGTGGCATGTCATCTTTGAATTCCAATGGCTAGTTGGCCACCCTAAATTTTACATCTTGCGGCATGTCATCTTTGTACCCCAAAGACTAGTTGTTTGTACAAAACTTGACATCATATGGCACGTCATGGGGATCCATCAAGTCGAGTTTATGTTTCAGGAAATTTTCCCAAAGCAATTCCTTTGAACAATTTGTTTGAAGGAATTCTTTCAAGAATTTTTCCTAAAAGTCAATGGCTAGTTCCTTCAAGAACTTTTCCCGAAGGACACTTGGGGAAGGCATAAGGCCCTTTAGAAAAATTTAAAGGGCATTTCCAAAGGAAATGGCCCTTCAAAACTTTTTTGAAGGGCATTTCAAAAGACAAAGTACCCTTAAAAAATGTCTGAAGGGTCACTTGGGAAGAAAAGTGACCTTCAAAACTTTTTTGAAGGGTCACTTGGACAACAAATTCCCTTTCAAAAAAGTCTGAAGGGACACTTGGGCTAAAAATTTTCCTTTGAAACTTTTCCAAAGGGTCACTTGGAAGAAAAGTGCCCTTCATAAAAAGTTGAAGAGACACTTGGGAAAATAAAGTGCCCTTTGGGAAATTTTGAAGGGACACTTGGAGGGGAACAAGGCAAGAAAGGCCCTTCAGAAAAAATTCGAAGGGCCACTTTTGAGAGGCAAGAATCAAGACCATTTTGGGTTTTCTAATTACTTTTGCTTATAAAATTCATAAGAATTACTCCTTGGACAACCTAAAGTCATGCATCATTAAAAACCCATAAAGTATTGGAAGGAATAATTTGGGTTTGTAAACTCAGATTAATTATACTCATGAAACTTTTATAAGTCAAGTCATTTAGAGAACCCAACTTGGTCTTAAGGAGTAACTCAGGTTTATGAGTGGCCAAGACTTGACTTTTGGAGAACTTGGCAGACACTACAATGGAGCCAAAACACTTTAGCCTCCTTGAATTTCAATTTTGGACCTCTGAAATGACCTGTTCTTGCAACTATTGTTTGGCTCTCCATGAAAATGGTTGAACAAATTATACTGAGGTGAAATTTGGTCAACATTCTTAGTGACTTTTAGGGGAGGCATGCCTTCTATGTCAAAGACTAGTCACTTAAATCCTTCCATTGGGCATGGAGTCATGCATATAAGCACTTCAAAGAGAACTGAACAAGCTTTCATTCAAAAACACTATAGTTGGGTTGATTATACACACAAGGCAAAGACACACACCAAATAAAGGGAAGAAAAACATACCTATGCTACAAATCACATAGGGAAAGCAAACACAACAAAGGAAACACGCCAAAACAAAGTATATACAAGACATGGCCAGCAAGGGTCAAAAATAAGGCTTCAGATGGATTCCATTCACTGGAATAGGTAGGTCTTCTCCATCCATTTTGGATAGTTGAAAGGACTTTCTTTACTTGCACTTGCTGATGATATAAGGACCACTCCACAAGGTATCAAACTCTAAATGTTTTCCTAGTTTTGCTCTATCTTCATCCCATTTCAAGACCAAGTCACCTTTTTTGAACACTCTTTCCCTTGCCCTTTTGTCAAAGGATTTATTTATGAGTACTTGATGGTGTTCCAAAGCTTTGTGTACATCATCTCTTGCCTCCTACATCTACATTAATTCCATCAATTTGACCTCCATGGGAGTGTTCTCAAGTAATTATAGCTATTGTTCAAGTTCCAAGGTAAGGAGCTCTTATGATATGGATAGCGTAGCTTCTCTCCCATAGAAAAGTACAAAGGGAGAATTACCAATTGACTTCTTGGGAGTGATTATGTCTTCTCATAAGGTTGTCTTTAGCTTGCTATGCCATTCTCTTTGATTTGTTTCCAATGTCATCTTGATGATCTTGATGAGGTTATTATTGGTAGACTCAGCCAATCCATTACCTTGAGGGTAGTATTTGGATGAGATACTCAAATTAACTCCACTCTTTGATGCCCAATCAAAAAAATTAGCACTTTTGAAAGTAAGTGCATTATCTGAGATGATGACATGAGGATCTCCAAACCTTGTTATAATGTTGTCATAGAACTCCAAGATGACATTTTATTTTGCTTCCTTTAAAGTAATGGCCTCTACCCATCTTGTGAAGTAGTCTATAGCATTCAATATCCATTTATGTCCAACACTTGATGGAGGGTTGATCATGCCAATGAAGTCAAGGCCCCATTGCATGAAACGTTGGTCTATTTGGATAGGATTCAATGGAAGGGAAGCAAGATTTAGTTTTCCAACAAAGAAATAACATTAAGGAAAAAACTTATCCCAATGATAATAGTATTTAAAAAGACTATGCTAATAGTAATCATCTCTCATTATTTTTGCAGCTATTGTTCTACGAGAGAAGTGACCACCATCTGCACCATTATGGAAATTTTCTAGTAGCATATCAAATTGGTCATTCTTAATGCATCTTAGCAAAACATTACTCGCATCCTTCATAAATAAAATGACATATACAAGACAATAAGGAATAGCTTGCAGCCTCAAATATCTTCTTTGATATTTATTCAAGTCATTGGGATACTCACCATTTTGAAAAAAACTAATGATGTTTTGTGTCTAACTTTGATTCTGCATTTGATCAGTTGGTTAGTCTTGAACTTGATTCATCAAGGCTTGTTCTTTTGGTTCTTGAAATTTAGATGGTAAGTTCTCATATAAACCTCTTCCTCTTACTAGGCTGGTTACCTTGATGTCAATGTCATATTCCATCACCTTCATGATCCATTCAACTCTCTTCTCATTGAGATCCCTGCTTAAGAGAAACTCTTTGGTGCTACAATGGGAGACCATGACATAGATATTATTGTTGGAAATAATATGCCTAAAATTTTTCATACCTCTAATGATGGTTAAATTTTTCTTCTTGACAAAAAATATCTCACTTCGTAGTCTTATAAGCCTTGGCTGAATAAAGCAATTGGCTACTCAACATCCTTATCATTCTTTTGCATAAGCATGGCTGAGATTGTGTCCAAATTAGCAAAAGTATAAAGAATGAAATACTTATCAAATTTTAGATTTAAGAGAGTGAGAGAGGTTGTAATTTCTTGCTTGATTGCCTCAAAGCTGCCCTTACCTTCCTTTGTCCAAATAAAAATTGGGTTTTTTTTAGCATGGCTGTGATAGGCTTTACCATAGTTGTAAATTTTGGAATAAACCTCCTTAAAAAGTTTATTTTTCCCAAAAAACTTTGGATCCCTTTCTTGTGTTGAGGTAAATACAATCCTATAATATCTTTAATCCTTTTAGGGTCAATTGATAAGCCTTCTTTCAAAACAACATGCCCCAAAAGCTTACCTTTATGGATAGCGAAGATGCACTTCTTTGGATTGAGGGATATGCCATACTCTCTACACTTCTCAATCACTTGCCTTAGATGTCCCATATGATCATAATCATCCTTTAAAAAATTGGTTATATCATTGAGGTAAACAAGTAAAAACTTATTGATCAAACCTTTGAAATTCATGTCCATTGCCCTTTGAAATGTAGCTCCAACATTAGATAACCCAAATAGCATCTTATTTTAGGCAAAGGTCCCCCACTTGGTGGTGAAGGCTATCTTGAATTGATCCCCTTCATTTACCAATATTTGATTATAACCTGAATAATCATTAAGAAGTGAGAAACTTTGAGAACGTGAAACAACTTGCAGAATTCTTTCCATGGAAGGGAGTGGGTAATGATCCTTGAGAGACACTTTATTTAGATCATGAAAATCCACACAAATTCCAATTTTTCCATTCTTATTTTAAACTGACACAAGTTTGGCTACCCAAGTTGAGTGCTTGATAGGAAAGATAATCCTAGACTCAATCAATTTGGTCACCTCTTTCTTCATGAGTTCTTCTACCCTGGGGTTGATAGGCCTTTTCTTTTGTCTTACCAGTTTAGCTCCATGATCCAAATCAATGGTGTGATGAGCTAAAATTGGGTCAAATCCCTTCAAGTCCTTGTATTTTTAGGCAAATATTTCATGAAACTCTTTGCATAATGCAATAAAATCTTGCCTTTCCAGCTGAGAATAAGCCTTGCTAATCTTCAAAAGTTTGTCCTTGAAAATCAAAAATCTCTCATAGTTCTCTTCTTTTATTGACATGCTCATTCTTTGGTTTTTATTTTGATCATCCTTAATGAAGACACTCTCCAAAGTAATCATCCCATTGGGTGTTTTATTTTTATTCAGTTATATAATCTACTCTTCATAATGATCATGCATCTTGTTTTGATTTCTTGAAGATAAGCCTGCCTCATTTTGCAAGAAGTGTGCAATGTGTTAATCACTTTCAAACACTTTCCATGACACTTCATTATCCAGAATGGAAGGTCTCACAATGATATTGATATGAGATTGATATTTATCTTGTTCAACATCAGCAATTACATCAAAATGTGCTCGTATTGCATCCAGTCTATCAGCATGCTTGTTCAAGTCTCTTGGTATGGGCTATATGTTGAAGGCATCAAAATCCTCAAGTAGATCCCATACCCTATGTTTGTATGACTTAATAAAGGGGTTTTTGGTTGTATCTTGACTTCTCACTTGATGAATGACTAGCTCACTATCTCCATAGACTTTCAAAATCTTGATTCCTCTCTTCTTTGCCCATTAGAGACCATGAACTAAGCCTTCATATTCTACCACATTGAAAGTGCAACTGAAGTCAAACCTATAATAAGAGTAGTAATGATTATTTGATGGGAAAAACAACATGACACCAGCTCTTACACTTAATTTTATCCTTGAACCATCAAAGAACATTTCCCACATGCCATCAAGCTCATGATCTTCATTGGTGAGTGAAGGAATTGGGATGTTTTTCTCATGCATGTAGTAAACTCCCAAATTAGTTTCCTCAATGAAAGTGTAAGGATCAAGGCCATGTGTTTTAGTGTTTTACTTGTCAAGATAAAGGTTAGAAATACCTTCAAAAGGAGAATATGTTTCACTATTTAGGACTACCTCTTCCTCCTTGTTGATTAGATAGTTTTGATTTGTCATTGTCTCCAAGTATGGATCAATATGGAACTTTGCTAAGGGTTGAGTCCTTATGGTTACCTTGTCTTGAAATATATAAATGACCAATCATCAAAAAAGTATCCTCTTATTTTGGTCATAAAGTCCCTAGACAAACATATAATAAAGTGTACTGGAAGGTCCACCACCCCAATATCTTGCATGATAGGGAAGCTTGGGCAGCCATGTAAAAACACTTTCAGACCTTTAACCAATCCTACCATCTTGGTTGGATTTTTATCTAGATGCAACATACCTTTACTATGTGGCTCATAGTTCAAACCCATATTATCAGCCACTAATTTGGACATAACAATAGTACTTGCTCCATTATCCACAATACAATTATGGACCAACTTATCTCCTATAATGAGTGTGAAGTAGAGGAGTGGAGGCTTTTCAGATTTAGTTGAAGGCTCCAAAAGATGATTTGGATAATTTATGAGAGCCACACTATGATGCCTTGAAGATTGAGGAGCTACCTACATGCTTGTTAACTGCTCTTGCAAAAGCTCCTTTTGACCATGTATATGTAGAACCTCCCAAAGGGATACGCTTGTCTTAGTGATCTTTAATGAGTCCACAATATTTAGAGATGGAGTATTCACTTTTGCCTACTTTTTTGATGGTAATAAAGGAGCTATAACCTATTATGTTGAAATCTTGGTAGCTACATTTACATTTTGATTCTGTTGAGGAACATGGCTTGTAGAAGGTGAAACACTTTGAATGGAATTTTGTGGCCTTAGAGAGGCATCACTTGGAACTATTCATAGATCCCAACCTTTTCCCAAGGCTCTCTTCTTGGATCTTTTATTAGCTGCAATTGACATGCCTTGAGTCAACACAAAATCATCTTTTTCTTGAAAGTTCATCATCCCCATACTTGAGTTTTTACCTTCTCCATGATTATCCCTTTGGTTGGGACATGATTATTCTATTGTTCATGTAAGGAGTAGCTTCTTCTTATGTAGTCAAAGCATAGTTTGTCTCCCCATCATCATGTGAAAACTAACCTTGAGGCTACCACCATTGGTCTACATGATCCTCTCCTTGCACTAGATTTACATGAATTCGAATAACAACCTTTATAAGAGGAGTAGAATTTAGATTATATGCATTGGGTTACTTGCTATAACCTTGTTTATTTTGTCCTCTCCCTTGATAATTGTATTGAGATGGAGCTCTATATCCTTGTTGAGGATTGTATTGTGCATTAGGAGGAGCACTTGCCTAATATTGAGCTTGCTTGATTTGAGATCTCAACAATCTAATTTCTTCATCCTTGTCCATAATGTTATCCACCTTCTTGAGAAAGGCTCTTGGCTTTACATTGGCATTGGGAACCTGAGACATGCTTAGAGCTTCAACCAAATTGTGGGATAACAAAGGCATGGAAACTCTTGGAGGGAGTCTTCCAGCCTAAATCAAGCTATTTTCAGCCTTAATTGCTAGCTCATATGCACTTCGAAGAGTGAATCCTCCCATTGACTGAAACATAACAACAACATCAATACCAATCCCTTTGAGGTATGTTGGGAACATAAAGCTAGGAAGAGGTCTCATGATTGGTGGTAGCTTATACCATGTTCTTTGAAATCTCTCATTGAAATTTCCTATGGATTCATTTAGACCTCTTCTTATTACATTCAGCTGATGTATTAGGGAAGCATGATCACTATTATTTTTTTAATCTTGTCACCAATAGGTCTCCAAAACCATCCCAACTTGTAATGTATCCCCCTTCTAA
Source organism: Torreya grandis (assembly GCA_037957365.1). Classification (NCBI taxonomy): domain Eukaryota; kingdom Viridiplantae; phylum Streptophyta; class Pinopsida; order Cupressales; family Taxaceae; genus Torreya; species Torreya grandis. Next base: position 910,479 of record JARHVA010000107.1, read on the forward strand.
TGTTCTATACCAGTCAAGTGCTTTGCCTTTTAAATGCATAGCATGTAGCCTAATGGCTACGTTGGCCCTAGTAAAATTATGGGAATTTCAAAAATTAGAGATGTCTCTAATATGTTTGATGGGGTAATGGGACCCTCTCCATTGAAATTAGGAAGATTTTTTGTAGTATTTGGAGGGATGGGGTCATATGTAAGAAGCTCTATTGGGTTTTGGGTATTAAAAGAAGGGAAAGGTTGATGACTATATATCTCTCCCCTTTCTCACATTTCTCTTCTTCCTCTATGACCCTTTATTTCTTCTTCTTCTTCAACTTCATCCTCTCCTTGAAATTCTTCAACCTCTTCTACTTCTTCTCCAAAACCTCCCTACCAAGGATTTAATAGGGCTAGGAGCGGTTCAGGGCATTGTTCTTCAGGAAAAGCTTCAATTGAAGGGGCTTAGTCAAAAAATCTTAAGGACCTTGTGAGGACCATGTAGGATAATATATAAAAATTAGTTTAGAACCAGGGATTCACACCCTTTTGGAGTCGCCAAATGTTGTGTTAGGGGTATTTCTACTACTTAGGCCTATCAAGACCAGCATTCACCTTGACTTAGCAATAATTTGGGTCCCACTAATCATGCTATAACTTTTGAATCTAAATATTGCACCTTAGAAGAGGGATTTTTAGGCATCCTCCATATTTAGGCAATGTTGAGACATTTCTAGGCATGTAGGTGTGCTTATAAGTGGAAATGAACCTCTAGGTTGAAAGGGCTAGCTCCCTATATTAGCTTTTGTGCAATACAACTATTAAACCAGTTTGTATGAATGAAAAGAGTTAGAATTTTGCATAAATGAAAAGCCTAGTCTAAGATGGTGATATACCAAGAATTAATAGCCACATGTATGCCCTATGCTTATGCATAATATAGCAGAATATAATCTATAACTCAATTTTTAGAAGATTCCAACATAAGTATTTCAATTTAGAGACAAAATGAATGAGATCACACAAGGTAAATAACTGAAAAATACAACCTATATACTCTATAAAAATGATTACACATATGTAAAATATCATACAGCTAGAATGCACTCTACATGACCTATTGAATCAACTATTTGCTCAAAAACATGAAGAATAAAGAATATAAGGATAAAACATCACTTGTTGTCACTTTGTGTCTCTTCTATACTCAAACAAATTTCTAGAACTTGGAAAGAAAATAAACTTATGCTTCTTTGCTCAAAGGCAAGAAAATGGCAAAACATTCTAGTAGGGCTTCACCGTATTATTTTTGGATGATAAAATAAGAGCCTAAGGGTCTTATTTATAGAAAAAGAAGGAGATAAGAGAGAGTTCTTTGGTGCCCAAAAAAATAAGCCTCCAAAATGGTTTGTAGTCACCATCTTGGTGAAACTGATTCTAGTTATTCTCTCATTCAGTTGGAGTTTGTCCTTCTCTTTGATTCACCCTCTTGAAATGACTAGGATCACTAAAAAATCAATGGTGAGATGAACCTCCATAAGAAATGGCTCATATCACTATTTCAAACCTTAGATTCTTCTTGAGAGCTCTCACGTTTTACACTACAGACCCATTTAGGTTTTCCAAGTGACTCTACTTATACTTACTTCTTTGGGTTCTTTGATTGCTTCTACTTGTAAAAGTCATAAGCAAAGATCTTTTGAAAACCTGCAAAGCATTGTCTCTTCATTTTTAGGCTTTTTGATTGTTTTTACTTGTAAAATTCATAAGCAAAGCTCTTTGGGAAACTTGATTTGCACTATCCTTATTTAAGACCCTATCAAGTTCTCCGAATGGCTTTACTTCTTGCTTAAAGACTTTAGGCATGAATTTGACATCCTACAACATGTCATATTTGAATCCCAATGGCTAGTTGGCCACCCTAAATTTGATGTCATGTGGCATGTCATATTTTCACCCCAATGACTAGTTAGTTGCATTGAACTTGACATCCTATGACACATCATGGGGATCTATCAAGTTGGGTTTATGTTTCGAGCAATTTTCCCAAATTAATTCCTTTAGATAATTTGTCTCAAGGAATTATTTTGGATATTTTGCTTGAAATGCAATGCTACTTCCTTCAATAAATTTTCTTGAAGGACACTTGGGGAAGGCATAGGGTCCCTTTGGAAAATTTGAAGGGCATTTCCAAAGGAAATGGCCCTTTAGAACTTTTTCGAAGGACATTTCTAAAGACAAATTTCCCTTCAAAAAAGTTTGAAGGGTCACTTGGGAATAAAAGTGCCCTTTAGAAATTTTTTGAAGGGCCACTTGGACAAAAAGTGCCCTTCGAAAAAGATCAAAGGAACACTTGGGCTAAAAAGTTCCCTTCATAACTTTTTCAAAGGGTCACTTGGAAGAAAAGTGCCCTTCAAAAAAGTCTGAAGGGACACTTGGGCTAAAAAGTACCCTTCAGAACTTTGTCGAAGGGTCACTTAGAAATAAAAGTGCCCTTCAAAAAAGTCTGAAGGGAGACTTGGGAAAACAAAGTGCCCTTTAAAAAATTTGGAAGGGACACTTGGGGAGGGAACAAGGCAATAAAGGCCCTTCAAAAAATTTATGAAGGGCCACATTCGAGAGGCAATAATCAAGACCATTTTGGGTTTTCTAATTGTTTTTTATTATAAAATTCATAATACTTGCTCATTGGAAAACCTAAAGTCATGTATCATTGAAAAATCACAAAGCATTGGAAGGATTAATTCGGGTTCGTAAACCTAGATTACTTCTACTCATGAAACTTGTATAAGTTGAGTCATTCAGAGAACCTGACATGGTCTTGAGGATAGGACAAGACTTGAATTGTGGAGAACTTGACATACACTATAATGGAGCCAAAACACTTTAGCCTCCTTGACTTGTAATTTTAGACCTCTGAAATGACCTATTCTTACAACTGTTGTTTGGATCTCCATGAAAATGGTTGAACAAATTGTACTAAAGTGAAATTTGGTCAACAATTCCTTACTTAAGAGAGTCCATTTGTATTCATTATTGATATGATTAAGGAAGAGCACTCCATCTTATTATTTTTATGGGTAACTATTTCCAATTATGATAATCCTTAATGGATTGTTTCATTCCCTAGTGTCCTATTATGCTTATTCTTATAGTTTGAGTTAGGGTTGGTAACATTTGGGACATAATGCCATGTGTTTAATAATAGATTATTCCCTCTATGATCATAAATTTCACCTTGCTAAGTTTATGCAAAATAATGAAATTATGTCATAAACCATACCATGGACTAGATAGATATGAACTTTCACTTATGTTAGTTAGTAATTTGAAAAACAGTAAAATAAACATGTATAATCATCTATTTTTGGCAAGTTGTTAATTTATAAGTATGTTAGGTTGTATAATTAATCGTCAACTACTATTAAAACACTTAGTACCCCATATGGGAGTTTGTTTATTGTCATTATGCATGTGTAAAAGGAGTAGACATTTCTATGTTCGAATTGATTGGCAACATGTTTTCATATTTTCTAATTTGGACAATGCATAATGTTGTAGAGAATCACTTAATTTGGTTGTTTGGATTTAAATTAAATTATTGTTTTAATTTTTAATTGAATAATTAAATTTTGATCCAAGAATTTTCAAATAGTTATGCAATTAGATCATAAACTACTCCTCGTAAGGAGATAAATTGGTAGATTGATCAACATTGAACTATAAAACAAATGGTAAATTATTTATGATAAACCATTTTGTAGTGTCATTGGAATCAATTTGTTTAGTTCTTATTATTCCACTGTTTGGTTGGATACTAGAAAATGGTGTTGTAAACTCTTGTTAAGTCAAGAATTGTGGATCCTCAAATATTTTCTTATCTTAAGTGGAAAGTGTATATCAACTTAATCTAAACAAATTTAAAAATTAGAAATGAAAGGGAACTTGAGTAGATGGATATCAGTATCCTAATATAATTAAAGGATTTAGATTTTTAAAAAAAAGTGGTTTATTTTCCTATATCGATCTAACAATTAAAACACCATATCATGAAGATATGTTAATACATAAACTTGTCTTTGTGAATAAATATAATTCAAACTATGATCTGCAATGAAGTATATCCAATCCCATATTATGCTATGGGATGGATAAGAATAGCATTGGCATAAAGTAGAGAATCATGTTGTAGTTTAGATCTTCATTGGTTTCGTCAAAATGGACCAAATGAGGCATTTAAATCCTTGATTTTCCTTTATGAAGACACAATGAAGAATAATTTTAATGTGTTTTGTTACTCTTAAATGTACTCAAGTATAAATAAGGTTCTTAACATTAGTCATTGGGATTATAATTGTAATAAATCATGAAGATAGAGATTCCTTCTTAGATATGGCAACATAATTCCTTAACCATGTTATTATATAAGTAATTATTTTAAAATTTAGAACAACATAGTTGACCTTGCTCCAGGCAATTAGTATGTTGGAGATAGAGAAGGGATTTATGGATTATTCAAGTAAACATGTTAGTAGTTTGTAATCATTAAA
>JARHVA010000107.1:920000-1030000 GCA_037957365.1 Torreya grandis
TGTCTTTATGTGAAGATGGCATTGTTTTCTTGAGGAAGAATCTAAATCCCTTATAATTACTCATATAAGTGTGATATGGAGTGAATTTTCCATTGGAGGAACCTTTTTGTCTTTTGTAATCATCAATCCCACAAGGAAAATAGCATAGATTTTCTTGAGATGCTTCTTATCTTTTGTCAAGATTCATGCATGTGGAGAATGATGTCATTTTTGGGCCTCCATAATTTCTATATCATACATTCATGTAAAATCTATAAATTTTTATATTATTTTATTTGTTAGGTAGGCTAGTGTTAGAGAATAAATCTTGGGGATAAACTTGTAAAGCCTCCTTGGCATGTTGAAGCCAAGTATTTTGTATTGACAGGGAGGTTTAATGTGTAATGTGAGGATTTTATGAGATTATTTTTTAATTAATTATGTTTTTATTATTTATATGTATTATTTTAAAAAACATCTAGTTTGAGGCCACATCACATTCCATCCACAAGGATAGCCTTCCCAAAACAAGAAAAATGAAGTATTTTAGACTAACTTCAAGTGTACTTAAAATCAAAACTACAAGTCTTTGGCATGAACTATAAAAACTCTAAAATTAATGTAAAATTCCTTTAATTTCACCCTATATCACATCGATATAACATTGGAGATGAATCTGTGGCATAATTTGACATGACAAGGCCTAAAATGCCATGTTTTTGTAGTGAAGAGACAAATTATTGTCCTCCAACTAGAATTTATACATCTGAGACTCTAGTTGAAATTTTATAACTTATATAACATGTGTTTGTCTGTGTGTGTGTGCGTGTGTGCATGCGTGCGTGCGTACGTGCGTGTGTGCGTGCATGCGTGCGTGTGTGCATGCATGCGTGCGTGCGTGCACGCGCGCGCGCGCGCGTGTGTGTGTGTGTGTGTGAAAATTACTTGTTATCCCATGACCAAAACATCTAAATACACATAGAATCATGTTTTCACTACTATTCAGAAGCATGGAAACATTGACAACAAATGTTGTCAAAGTTGAAGATACAGTTGGAGAAATCCACCTCCAATTCTTCATGGATCAAAAATGGAATTTACAACATGTTAAAGGTGTATGATAACATCTAAAACTAGGTTATTATCCTTTTATCATTTCCTACTGAGAGACACACCACACATTCTGACCTCAAGAATGCCTTTCCCAGTACAAAAAAATGTAATTTTTTAGGCTATATTCATGTGTGCATAAAATAGAAACCATAATTCATTTTAAAAATATAAAATAACCCTCACATGAATTTTTAATCCCTATAATTTCACCCCATATCACATATATGAAACCTTGGATATTAATTAGTGGCATAAGTTGTAGTGACAGGTCATGAAATGTAACTTTTTTGTAGTAAATAGATAAGTTCTTGTCCTCAAACTGAAATTTCTACCTTTGGGAGCTCCAACTATAATTAATTAAATTAAATAATATATAAATATTCAAATTAAAAATTATCCTATGAACATGATGTCCAAATCCACCTGAAATCATGTTTTCACTATTATTCAAAAGCATGGAAACACTGACAATAAATGTTGTCAAAGTTGAAGTTGTAGTTGGATAACTCCAAATCCAGTGCTTCATGACTCAAAAATGGCATTTACAAAATGTATTGGGTGGTGTATAATGTCCAATATTAGGTTTTTTTCCTTTTGTCATGCCTTTTAGAGAGACCCACCACCCATTCTAGCCTCATGAATGTCCTTCCTAATATAAGAAAATGTGGATTTTTAGCCTAACTTTAGGCGTGCATAAAATGGAAGTCATAGGCCATTAGAACAAACCAAAAAAATCCAAATTTTGTGTATAATACCTATAATTTCACCCCAAATCATTTTTATGGATATGAATCCATGGTACAATTTGGAGTAATGGGTCCTGAAATATAACTTTTTTACAGTGAAGAGATAAGTTCTTATCCTTTAACTGGCATTTATGTTTCTAGGACCTCCATATTCAATGCCTTCACTTCAATCACTTATAAATATTAAATTTACATGTGATCCCATTACCATGACATCCAAATCCACATGAAAGTGTTCTTTCATGATGCAGATCTTGCACAAGATTCCTTCTATTGTCCTTTAACAAGGATCACTTCTCTAGTTGTTGGGCTTATGATTTATTTAAGCATGAAAAGGTATAAGTTTAATATATTGATATAAGATGAAAAGGTCTTAAATTTTTTTATAATAATCTCTATACCCTTCTATAAACTGATCTCAAACACCTATTTGTCACTTATGCAACTCTACTTTACAAACTACACTTCCTTATAGCCATGTCTGCAAGTAAGAACTATTGTACAAAAAAAAATACCAAATATTTAGACATGAAAATATGATATTCACCTTTACCTTATTATATCACACATGTATACCAAATTTCATGGACTATCTATCTCCCAAAGTCCTCTTTCCACCTTGTAACCTTCCAAATTAGGCCTCTTTAAGCCCTTTCTCCAATTCACTTGCTAGAATTCCATACTAACAGGTCCATACGGTCTTGAAATTATATGATTCATTTATGTATTATCAAAATACATTGTATTACAATTTTTGGAAAAATTTCCATGGTTTGTTCTCTCAAAAAACTCAAAACCCTAATTCTCAGGGTTTTTAGAGACTTCACAGGCCGAGGCATTAAATAATTGTCTATCTCGATCCATAAATGGTTTCAAACCAAAATTATGATTTTATAAGTTATTTATAATAAAAACACAAATTTTTAATTTGATTATCACCTTTTCAAATCCCTCAGAGCTCTCACAAAACAAGAAATTCAGTCCTCTTTGACTATGGACAATGGTAGAACAAGGGGTTAGTAGGGTTTTAACAATATTTTGTAATAACAATATTATTATCAACCTATGAATAGGTTATAATTTCATTAATATACTTGAATAAACCCTCCTCAACATCTTTTGAATTTAACATAAGTTTATAAATCAAGAATCTCATACTACAGGATTCTGCATTACAAAAAGTATTATCAACGAACTGAGTTTTATCAAAGATATGAAGAAAATTTAATATATTGTAAGCTATAATTTATAACCAATTCACACATTAAGTTATTAATAACATATATCTTTCATCCATTCATAAAAATCAATGTTAAAAAGATAAAAAATTCTTACAAGTCTGTGTAAACCCATGCCCTGTTTTAGCTCTAGTTATCTCTACAAAGTAACCTTTCCACTTCTTCTTGGGGGTTTCATGTCTCACACAAAAAAATGTAATTTTATTCTTAAACATTTTAAAAAATATAAAAACCAATAACTTACCATATTTAATATCTAAACAAGCAAAATTACTAAAAATTAGTCATGCCTTATCAAGGTACTCATAATTCTCAACATCACATTATTCTTCTTATTCATCAACTTCCATTGCTTACAAGTCCATTCTCTCTCACACTCAAATGTATTGCATAATTAAAATGGAATAACTCCACCACATTACCAAAATTCATAACTAAATCTTGGAGGCTATTCCTACGTTGGGTCATTGAAATTACATGTGTTTTTATGTTTTTTTTCCAAGATGGTCAATGTATGACCATGCCCAATAGACTAAATAAGATACTTAGGACCTTTTTCATAATATTAATACCTATATTACACCTAATTAATATTTTTTACATTTTTATCAACCTCATATAATGAATGGAAGCCTTTTACAAGGCTTAAAAATTCAAAATTTTAAATAATGTCATTTTAGAGGGAAATTCCATAATTCAAATTTTATGCAACTTGTACTAACCTAGATCATAAATAAGACATAATTAGGACCTATTACACCTAAAAAAACCTAAAATATAAATTCAAGCCAAAAATGATTCCATTTTAGGATCTATAAGGATGTCCTTACACCATTTCATTACTATTTAAGAGTGTGGACTGGCAATAAATGTTGTCAAAGTTAAAGTTGTGGTTGGATAACTCTACCTCCAGTGCTTCATGGATAAAAAATGTCATTAAAAACATGTTTGAGGTGGTTTATAATGTCCAATAAGATGTTCCTGGCCTCTAATCATGCCCAATCAATAAACCCACCACGCATTTTGATCTCAAGAATGCCCTTCCCAATACAAGAAAATGTAGTTATTAAGCCTAACTTCAGGCATTCATAAAAAAAAAACATGAATCATTGGCATGAAAAAAAAGAACTATCACATGCATGTAAAATCCTTCTAATTTCACCTTGAATCATTTATATTTATCCTTGGAGATGAATATGTGGCACAAGTTATAGTGATAGGTCCTGAAATGCAACTTTTTTATAGTGAAAATACATGTTCTTATCCTCCAACTAGCATTTATACCTACGAAACCTATAAAATCAATTCCCTCACTTATATCACATCTATATATTTAAATTACACATGCTTACATGACCAAAACATACAAATCCACCAAGAAGAATCTTTTCACTATTGTTCAGGAGCATGGAAACACTGATAATAAATGTTATCAAAATTGAAGTTACATTTGGAGAACTCCACCTCTAGTGATTCATGGATCAAAAATATAATTTAAATGTCTAGGGTGGTATTTAGCATCTATTACTAGGTTTTTTTCCTTTAATCACACCTAATCGAGAGACCCACCAACCATTTGGGCTCAAGAATGCCCTTCCCAGTATAAGAAAAATATAGTTTTTAAGCCTTACTTTAGGCATGCATAAAATGGAAACCTTAAATCATTCTCATGAATGAAAATAAATTTAATATAAGTGTTAAATCCCTATAATTTCACTTTGAATTAAATCAATGGAACCTTGAAGATGAATTTGTGGCACAAGTTGTAGTGACAAGTCCTAAATGCAATGTTTTTGTAGTGAAGAGATGATTTCTTATCTTTCAACTTGAATTTATACCATCAGGTCCTATAACTGTAAGTATCTCACATTAAGTACATCTTGATAAGAAAATTACACATTATCCCATGACCAAGACATCTAAATCCACCCAAAATAATGTTTTTGATACTATTCAGGAGTGTGGAAACACTGACAATAAATATTGTCAAAGTTGAATCTATAGTTACAAAACTCCACCATTGGTGTTTTATGGCTTGAAACTAGAATTTAGAGCATGTTAAATGTGTAATATAATGTATAGGACCATGTTATTAGGCTCAATTACACCTATTTGAGAGACACACCACCCATTCTGGCCTCAAGAATGCCCTTCCCAATACAAGAAAAATGTAATCTTTTAGCCTAACTTCAGTATTGCGTAAAATTAAAATTGTAAGTCATTGGAATGAACCAAAAGATCCCTCATGTTTATGTCAAATCCCTCTAACTTTAACCCAAGTCATGTTTATGGAACCTTGGATATGAATTTGTGGCATAAGTTGTAGTGACAGGTCTTGAAATATAACTTTTTTATAGTGAAGAGACAAGTTCTTGTCCCCCAACTAGCATTTATGCCTTCAGAACCTCAAGATACAAGTCCATAACTTTGAACAAATATGGATAATAAAATTACATTTTCTCCCATGGCCTCAACCTCTAAACCCATCCTGATGCTTTTTTAAACTATTGTTCAAGAGCGTGGAAACATTGACAACAAATGTTATCAAAGTTGAAGTAGTAATTGGATAACTCACCTATGGTGCTTTGTGGCTGGAAACTAGTGCTACCAAAAAATCCAAAGTGGTGGATAACATCCAATCCTATGTTATTTACCTATGATCATGCCTGTCTAAGAGACCTACCACCCATTCTGACCTCAAGAACACCCTTTCCAATATAAGAAAAATGTATTTTTTAGCCTAACTTCAGGGGTGCATAAACAAAAAACATAAGTCATTGGCATGAACCTAAATAACCCTCACGTGCATGTCAAATCCTCTAATTTCACCTTGAATCACTTCGATATAACCTTGGAGACAAATTTGTGGCATAATTTGTAGTGACAAGTCCTAAAATGTAACATTTTTGTAGTGAAGAGACAAGTTCTTGTCTTCCAACTAACATTCCTACCTTTAATACCTCCAGTTTCAAGTCTATCACTTTTAACATGTCTAGACAGTAAACTTACATGTTCTCCCATGACCTCAACCTCTAAAACCATCTAGATGCATGTTTTCACTACTAGTCAAGAGTGTGGAAACACTAACATCAAATATTGTCAAACTTGAATCGATAGTTGGATAATTCTACATTTGGTGCTTCATGGCTAAAAGATGGAATTTTCAACACATCTAGGGTATTAGATAACATATAGGAATAATTTATTAGCCTCCCATAATTCCCAATTAAGATAACCACCATCTATTTAGGCCTCAATAACACCCTTTCTATAGTAACTAGGTACTTATATCAAACTTCTCTTACCTTCAAGAATATGAAATTATTTACTAACAGTGCCAACTACATGAATTTGGAAGATTATTTGGCACCACTAATCTATATAAATTTTATTAGTATGTAATTAAAAATGAAATTTATATGTACTACCTACAAAATCAATGAAATTTGGTAAAATTAAATATATCTACATTTGACAAGTCAACATAACTTTAAACTTCCATCCAACAAACCAATAGGATCTACTCTAATCTTTATAGTAGCAAGAATAGATTGAAGATCTGACTCACAAAATTTATAAATATTTTGGTTTAATGTCCTCCCACAAAATTTGACCAATTAAATATTTGTTGTAAGAACTAAATTTGAATAATGTAGTATATCCCTATGTGTTTCAAATTCCTCAAACTATAGACACTATAAAATCATACACTATGGCTCTAGATGTTTCATTAACCTTTCAACCACCCCTTATTCCCATTTAGGGTAGATTATTTACCAATTCTCCCATTATTAACCTTAGACCATTTCCTAGGGAATTAACTAGTAGTCATTAATGGAATTGGCTAAATTTATCCAATTTTGACTATGTCTACTCAATCGCCAATAGCTAGCCCTTGACCATTGATGATTAACCCTGATCACTGGTGTTTAATTAATGCAACCAAAAACACTACCTCAATAATTCTTGATTGAAAGAGTTAATTGTAACTTGCTTGTTGATTACTAGTTGTTTAATTTCAATATGTTGTTCACATGATCAATGCATGTTAGACTATTTGTTAAATGGTTTGTTAAATTATCTGTTAAACTCTTTCATCTCAATGATCCTTTACTCTATATTAAGAGATGAAGAGAAGGTTGAATTGATCATTCGAGTGCAATAGATTCTGACTTCCAAATGAATCCAAAAGCTTCCTAGTGAACCAAAAACTAGGTCAGAGACATAGGATGCTTTTATAACTCACTATCTTGAGCCAAGGAACCATTACTTTACTAACATTACTCCAAGATCCACAATAGATTTTATCCAACCTCAACATTCCTCAAACCATCAACACTTAAAATCTAAGTATCTATGTTTTTATCAATATTTAGTAATTATCTTTATTTATCTCATTGTCTGGGTCATTCCCATTCTCTACTCTTCATTCCCTATGTTGGAGTTTTGAAAACTCTAGATACTTCATCTATCTCCTACCCAAAACCACCCATAGCCTATTTTAATCACCCAACACCCAAACCAGATACCTCGAAGAATTACTTTCTATCTCATAACCAACATTCAACCCAAACACCACTCCTAGAATCTCACTGTAACTCTCACTAACAGACTTATTTTCCAAAAATAAATTCTAGAGTAACCATAAATGGTCTTACCTAACCACCGATGGTTAATAACTATTGATGATCACACCTAACAATAGACATTCACCTAACTGTCGATAGTCACTATGTGTCATTTTGGAATAAAAAGCTAATTTTCCCCACCTACCTATGCCCAAATCTTAGTTTATGAGTTTCTATTTTATCACATAGTTTCAACTTATTTTTTGAATCAAGTTTGAGTAATTTATAATAAGTATTCAATCATTTATTTATTTTTCATCAATATCACTTGTTTATTTTCAATCATTTATTATATTTGATTTTATCACCTTCTGTTATTTCATAAAAGCATATATTTTTAGTTTATCAAAACTTAAGTGTTTTAAAAGTGTGGATTGATAGCCTCCAAGTAAGCATGTGCTTATTAGATCTATCTCATGTTAGGCAATCCACCCTACTATCTCACTAATCCACCATTTTCTAGATTTCTTTCTTATATGTAGGTCATCTTCCTTAGACAATCATCTAGATTCACATGTGCAGAACACATCCAAGCTATACTAACGTCATCCTTATTTTAAGTTTTATATCTTTCTTAAACAAGAAAATAAAGTGAAATTTTAGTTAAACATTCTGGCATGCCCAGTGGGACCCTTGAGATTTCTCTTGAGTTCATAGTTTTAGAACATTTAGTTGCATTAGAGAAGAGTCATTCATTACATTATTTTCTAAAAATAAAAAGTTCCTTATTTCCTTTATTCCTTTCCAAAATGAAAGTTCTAGTTTCTTTTGCTTTCTTAGAAAAAGTAAAGAATAGGCATTTTTGCTTTCATTTCTAAACATCAAAATTACTCACTCTAGGCCTAGGCTTTACATCATCACATCACATTTAGGTGCATCTTAGTCATTTTGTATTCATTTGAAAATACACCAAAATTTTATTCTGTATTAAAAATTTAGCACTCATTATTTGCTTGTAATGATTAGTTCACACAGCTTAATTTAATCAAATAAATTAATCACAGTCTCACTTCTTATCACACACATAATACCAAACCACACATTCAATCAAACATCAAAACATTGGCATTAGTCCCGATTGATATTTCATCACCTAACGGTCACCTTTCCTTGGATATCCTACTTAGATTTCACCACTAAGGGGAGAACCAACTCAGTATGTTGGCTGAGTATAATCTCTAACAACTTAGTATATTCTAGCTAAGCACCTGACATCTTTATCATTGTGGTGTGTGAAGTGAGGGGGTAGACCCCAATATCAAGCCATGTACCCAATTCTATAACAAATATTAAGATCCTTTCACTACCCAAAACCATCCTTAGACATATTCTTCTAGTACATGCTCTATAAGCCTAAGTTTGTCTTTATAAACTCCTTAAAATTGAGGCATAAACCCAAAGAGAGATAAAAGGTATTCTAAGATTTAAACATACTTTAGTATATGCTTGTTTTCTTTGAGATGTTTTTATTTTTATTGCTTCTATTTTGAGTTTGTGAGATCATTTTTTCCTTTCTTTCCTCCTCCTTTACATGGTGTTGACAAGACAACAACTAAGAAACAAAAAAAATTAGGATCCACCTCCCAACCACCCATCTTCCTCTTCTTCATCTATGGAGTATGTCTCAGATATAGAAGGTTCTCCCCATCCTTCTAGAAGTCCTAGTATCCTCAGATAGTTTCCCAAGGTGATATGGATTTCACCACCTTTTTTGATAACAACCCCATAGCCCTCCATCACTACCTTAATATCATGTCTTACCATAACCCCAATTTGGTTCCATCTATTGATCCACCCTATGGTATGTCATCCCATCTTATTGGAAGCACCTTTATTGCCACCATTTCTACCTAACCCTTAATCACCCAAACATCTTCTTCTACCAACAATCCCTCCAATACCACCATCCAAAACCAACCCATCCAACCAACCAACACCCAAATGTCTATCACCCCAACCAATAACTCTTTTAGTATAGGAGTGACCCAACCTTTGGTCACTTATACTCCACTTACCATTGGAGTACCCTCTACTAGTGTTTCTACCCTTCCCTTTGTTATCTCCAACCCACCAACCTCCACTCCAATCCAAAGCTTGGTGGTTTCCATACCTTATACCCTTCTACCCATACTCAACCTATCAATGCAACAATACCTCCAGCCCATGTCAATTCATCAACAAGTGCCCATTTCACCCAACCCAGACTATATTCCTAACCCACAAGGGTATATGGCTCCACCTTCTACCCAACTCTTATATTTACTTACCCATACATGGCATCTTCTAAACCATCCATGTCCACATACTAATATGTTTCATCCTCTCAACCTTCCACTAGCTATATGTATGTTACACATACCCAACCCCAACATAACATATCATACAACTATGGGAGTGCACAACTGTAAACTGATCTAGTTAAGATGTTAATAGATAAGATGACCAGTTTGGAGTCATATATTTTTAGTGCCCATAACCTCTTATCATATGATTAAATTTGTAATGAACTGATTCATCCATCCAACCCAATATAGCCTTATCCTCCTCAATGAAAACTTTTAAAATTTTCAAAATTTTAGAGAAAGGAAGACCCTCGACAACATCTTAGAGCATTTAGACACTGTTGATATTTGATTGCTTATGATGATGCTCTCCTTCTTTGCACCTTTTCCATGTCCCTATCTAGTCTGACATTATATTGGTATAGTGTTATTACAAACCACTCCCATTTTTATTTTTCCTAATTATCTCAAACCTTATTAGATCATTTTTCCATAAATATATCTAAGAAATTTTCCATCACCAACCTCTACTCCATTTTGACAACTTGAGGATGAGTTAATTGCTAATTTCATATCCTATTGGAGAGGTTTGATAAACTAACTCTATTTATTTTCACCCCAATCCAATATGATCAATATTTTCTCTCAGGATTATGTTAAACATATTTCCTCCACTTTACAGGGTCAAACTTTCAATACTTTTGATGAGGCTTTCACCATGGCACAAAAATTAGAGATTAGAGCCATTGATGAGGGGTAGCTAAAATTGAGAAATAAGAACTATATTTTCAATTCAAATGAAAATTCCTCCTCTACAACCACCAACCAATCCAACACCAACACTAAACCCAAGGAAACCATGAAATTAGTTGTCCTTAAAACCATCCCTACTCTAGTTGTTAACCAACCCAACTCTTCAAATTCTTCCAACCAAAATACACAAAACCAAAACCGTAAGAGCCAAAAGCAATATACTCCACTAGGGGAGTCATATGCTTTAGTATTAGAAAAGTTTTTGAAATCAAATATCAAATAAATTCCTCCCATTAAGCCCCCATAGCAATTTGATTCCTCTCATCTTATACCCAAATGGTATAAGGAGAATGAACTGTGTGGTTACCACCGTGTCATTGGGCATGATATTAGTAGATGCAATACTTTCAAAATAATTTTCCAAGGGTTGATTGACAAGGGGGAACTCGTGTTGGATAATCCAAATGCACCCCTAAATTAGTCACTTGATATTTTTAGGTAGCCATTCCCCAACCATGCCCCTTTCATGAACAATGAAAATAATAAAGTGGAATCCTCTCACAATCATGAGGTCCATACTATTAATGTGGTTCTTAGTGATCTCATTATTGAGGAAACCATTGGCCAAACCACTTCTTCTTCCCCTCCACTTATTGAGTTAGTGGAGTCACCCTTTATTCTTTTGGAAATTGAAACAAAGCAAGAAACTATTCCCCTTTTTCCACTCATTGAGGTAGAGTAGCTACCAACCTCTCCTTTGGAATACATGCCAAAGGATTCAACCATTACCACCATACCTTTCTCTTCCATCATAGAGAAATCCACTCTTCCATCATAGAGAAATCCACTCTTACTTTGAAAATCATTCCTAAGGAAGAGTTCACCTTACCTACCCCTCCCATGATGGAATCACCTTCGAAAACCTTAAATCCTTTGATTGAGGAAAAGGAAAAGGTAACCACTCCCCTCTCTCAACACATGGGCTTATCCTTTGATTCCAATACCTAAGGAACCAAACCCTTCTATAAACCTTTCTCTAGACTAGTTCAAAATTTAGTGTTCTTATCCCAACCCAACATGGATTGAGCCACATTTTGGCACCAATTTTGGATTCCTTATCCAACCAAGTAATATCCCTTAACCATACCATTGTCAACCCAACCTTCCACTTCCACTAGTAAACCCACCATCATCCCAACCAAACCATTGAAAATCTCTACCTCCCAAACCATAGGCAAACCTTCCAACTAAACTCCACCCAAAGTAACCCAATCACCTTCTAGCATCCCAAAGCCCATCAAAAACCTAGGCATGATCCCCACTCAGAGCCTTACTCACATTCCATTAAATTTGGATTTAGCACCATATAGTCCACCAAAGAAACCCAAAGTTAAGCCAACCAAGAAAGTGGAACCACCTAGGATCCCAAAAACCAAAACATTGCCTCCTATTTCTACCTTACCTTCCATTTTAGGATCAAATCCTTCTTATCTATTGGGACCTCACCCCTCTACCTTGGTTAAGAGGATGAATCCTCCCAAGAAATCCCAAACCCAACCTCCACTACTAGTTACACCTTCACCCATATTCACCAAACCATTCATAACCAAACTGTCTACATCCCAACCATCCACCTCCAAACCTTCTACCTCTCAAGCATCTATCTCCAAATCTTATCCCTCTAAACCTTCCACCTCTAAACCATTAATACCTAATAAATCTACTCTAAAACCACCTACCAAGAAAATTCCTCCCCCAAAGGCTCCTAGTACCAAACCCACTCCTAAAAAGGTTTCTACCTCAGCTATCAAATCCAAAACCTCCACTCCCTTGCCACCATTTCCTGAGTCTTACTCAACAAACTTGAAAAGGTTATTTCAAGCCTCTTTCTTGACCTTTCCACCCATCAAACCATTCAACCCCCATATCCCTAAACTATCTTGTTTTAATGACAATACGGTATACTCATACCATAGAACACCTAGGCACAATACATAGAATTGTAAAACTCTCCAAGTCCTAATCCACTAGTTATGTGATGAGGATGACCTATTTTCAGATGAACCTCCAATTATCCCACCACCAATCTATAAACCAAAATCAACCACCCAAAACCTACCTACCCTCACACTCTCATCTAAGAGTGAGGAGGAATCAAAGCAAACCATTAACCTAACTCCTCCCCAAATCCATACCATACATGTGGTCACATGATCACAAGCCCAACAAAATGATAAAGGGAAGGCAAAGGTGTCCATTCCATGGAAATACCCTTCCTCCACCACCCAATCACCCAACCAAACCCAAAAAAATTCACCTTCACTCAAACCCAAGGTATCCATCTTAGGTACCTCTCAATCAAACCCTTTTGAGTCAATCCAAAGAGTAGTTCTAAAATAACTTCACCAAAAATTGATGAAGATGAGTTTATATGAACTAATCAGTACCTCTCCCCATCACCTCTAGGTGTTGATAGAGGATTTATAGTCCATAGAGGTTCAACCAAAAGATCCACAACCTCTAGTATCCTTTTTCAGATCTCTTAAACTTTCCACCCTTATTACCTTTAAGGAATAAAAAATACCTTTTGTTCATCCCCATGATCTAGATCATCCACTCTTCATTACCACAAACATCAACTAAACCCACATCAAGAGGGTTATAACTGATGGAGGGTCTAGCATCAACATTATCTCCTCCCACACATATAACCAGCTGAAATTGTTGGAGGACATTATGTTGAAAACCATAGTGGTACTCCATTCCTTCAATGACACTATGGTAGCAACTCTAGGAACTTTTATCCTCCACATTTTTTAGGACCTCACATGCTTCTTAAGATTTTCTATGTAGTATAAGGTGAGTTCCAATATAATGTTTTTCTTGGACACCCTTTAATACATTCCATGCATTACGTGTCATCTACCCTACATCAGTGCATCAATTTTGAGCAAGAGGGTCAATTAGTTACCATACGAGCTGACCCAAGTCCTTTTACATCATGAAACATTACATATTAGCTAAATGATGTTCTCCTTCTCCCATCAACCAAACACTCACCAACCAAAAATAACTCCACCTCTTTCATAAACCAAGCCTCAACTATCTCATCCATCCCTTCTACACAAATCCCCATGAAGGACTCCTTGGAATCAACATTCCAACATCTCTTGCTTAGGGAGTACCGCCTCTTGACCTTGGATACTTTCCCTACTCCCTAAGAATATGGGAACCTTGACTGAAATCCCAATTATAATTCTAATATTAGAAAAATTATTCCTTTCAGACCTCTCAATCTCCAAACTAATCTTGTTTATGGGGGACTTGACCAATCAATTTTTTCCTCCTCTTTTCCTTGACCATTCACCTCTAATTTTTCCTATTTGGATAAACCAGAGTTTTCTAAGACATACCTCCATATGTGTGGTTGGAAGGGATTCAGGCTTGGGTAGTATGAATATAGACCACATGATTTGTTTCCATGTAAGACCTAAAAACCTCATGATAGATTTGGTCTCATATTCATTTCACTTGAAGAACCAACCAATTTGCCTCCCATTACCATCATTGACAAGGAATTTCCATCCTCACTAACCCCTTCACCATTGAAATCTGAGGATCTCAAAATCATTCCCCCTAAATTATTTTTGTAAATGTGATTATCTAGGGACCCTTAACATATCAAAAGGATGGGGAGACCGTAACCATTCCTTTGACTCATCCTGAGATGGTAGAAGATGAATCTCCTATCATTAATACCATTCGATGTTAGGATGATAATTCCCTTATCCCATATATTGGTACAAAATATTCCTCTATCCATAAATATATCCCTCCTAATACTTCAACCATGTTGAATGAATCGACCATGGATGTCAACTTGGGTATTTAGGATAACCTGTGCATTGTCAAAATCAGATAATCACTAGATTCTTCAAAGCATCAAGATTTCCCCTCCTTCCTAAAGAACCATAGCATATCATTTACTTGGTCTTACAGTAACATAATCTGAATCGACCCTTCCATCACTATCAATAATATTATTACTATCCATGATGCCAAGCCTGTCAAGTAAAAGCTTTATTGGATGCACCCTCACATAGCCTTTCTTGTCAAAGAAGAGCTTCAATGTCTCCTATCCATAAATTTCATCCAACCCATTGATTATGCCCAATGGGTCTTGAATGTCATCCCTATCAAAAAATAAATTAGGGGAATTCATATTTACATGGATTTCCACAAACTTAATGTTTCTTACCTAAAGGATGACTTCCATTTACCAATCATTGACCATATTTTTGATCTTACAACCATCTCTGAGATGCTATCTCTTATGGATGGTTTTTCAGTCTATAATCAGATCTTGATTTACCCTGAAGACCAATGTAAAACTAATTTTATCACCCCATGGAGAACCTTCTATGATAGGATCATGCATTTTATTCTTAAAATGTTGGTGTAACCTACCAACATGTTATGACTTACATCTTCCATGACCTTATTCACAAAATAGTAGAGGATTATGTAGATGACCTTCTTGGGGAATATAAATGTCGTACAGAGCATTTAGTAGTTCTTAAGGTAATTTTCAAATGCCTCATCCATTACCATATTCACCTTAACCCTAATAAATGTATTTTTGGGTTCTTGTCAAGAAAGATCCTTAGTTTTATCATCTCTCTTTAAGGAATCAAAGTCAATCCCACTAAATTTAAAGCAATCTGTGACATGCCTCATCTGAACAATCTCAACCAACTCCATAATTTATAGGGGAAGCTCTTATCCATTTGTCACTTCATCTCTCAACTATTTGATAGATGCCAACCTTTCCATTACCTTCTTAAGAAAGACAAATCTTTTAAGTGGAATAAATACTATCAAAAGGCCTTTGTCTTACTTAAATAATACCTTCTTTCTCCACCCATTCTTTTTCCTCCCAAAGAGGATCAACCTTTCTACCTTTATATTTCCACCACTGACCACACCTTAGGGGAAATGCTTGCACATCAAGATGAGTAGCATAAAGAGTAAGATATCTACTATATAATTCAAATACTTATAGAGTACGAGACTTGGTACACCCATACTAAAAATCTTTACCTCGCATTAGTCTTTGTGGCTTCCAAACTCCACCATTAGCTTCTCAACCATAAGACCTATGTCATAACCAACACCAACCCACTCAAGTATATGCATTCCAAGCCATACCAAAAATTAGTGTATGGATAAATGGCTCATGATTTTAGCTAAGTTTGATCTTGATTTCCTATAAAAAATTCAATTAAAGGGAAAGTCAATGCCAACCAATTGGTTGAATCACCTTTAGCGAACAACCAACCTCTCCTCTTAAGTTTCCTGATGAGTCCATCATGACTCTTTCTCAAGAGGACATCACCTATAAAATTACCATGTTCTTTGATGGATTGAAGTGCCAAAATGGTATGTGTGATAGTATCATTCTCATCCCCCTTAATAGTGAACCCCTTCCTTTATCTTTCAAGCTTGACTTTGATTGTAACAATAACATGGCTAAGTACAAATCCTTAGTGATAGGTCTCCAAATTGCTTTAGCCTTTGGAGTCAAGATGATCAATACTTTTGGTAACTCCCAACTCATGATCAATCAAATCAATGGATCTTATCAATGTAATAATGATGTCTTGTAATAGTATAAATATCTAGTTGATGTACTCTTAGAATAATCTAAACATTACCTTATCCAAGCCACTCCATGATCTATGAATAAATTTATTTATAAAATAGTTTCCCTTTCTTCCCAGATCCCATCTAGACCTTCTGATTTTACACTTTTTGTCATTATCAATTGTCTTACCAAGCCTTCTTATACCAAATTAGACCTTCCTTCAATTTCTATTGTGGAGGAGACCCAACCCAACCTTTGGTATAAACATATGTTTGACTATCTCAACCTACGCATCGTTCCCTCCAATATTTCTATGAATGATCAAAGAGTGTTAATATAGAGTACCACTCATTACACCATACTAGGGGGAATTATTTACAAGCATGGCTTTGATGGTCTCCTTTTTTATTTCCTAATTAGTCATGAAATTTCTCATGCTATCAGAGAAATGCATGATGGAATTTTTGGGGGACACTTTAGTGGCCTAACCATCACTAAACATATCCTTTACCTTGGATACTATTGTCCCACCCTCAACAAGGACTACTATGATTATATGAAAAAGTGTGTTAAATGTCAATAACATGCCAATTTACATCATGCATTGAGTCATATCCTCCAAGTATCTAAGGATTTTTGGCCCTTTTCACAATGGGGATTGGATCTTATTGGTGAAATTAACCCCCATTCTTCATAGCAACATCATTCTATCATCACTACAACTAAATATTTGACTAAATATATGGAGGTTATTCCTCTCATTTTAACCAAAGCTGAAAAGATTGTCAATTTTATTAACCATCACATTATTTGTCATTTTAGTGTTCCTCATAAGATAATAACTGCTAATGGTAAATCTTTTAAAAATTGAAAATTTCAAGGTCTTTTTGATGCATTTGGCACTAAGTTAAGTTTTTCCTCACTTTATAATCCACAAACTAATGGACAAGCTGAAGCTTCTAACAAAATCATTAAAAACATGCTAACTAAAATGGTTAATGCATCTAGTCGGGATTGACATTTACACATACCTTTCTCCTTATGGGCATATAATACTAGAATTTATACTTGTATGGGTGCTACCCCTTTCTCGATTGTCTTTGGAGTAGAGGTTGTCTTGCCTCTTAAAGTCCAAATTCCCTCTCTTCTCATATCCCTACAAGATATGCTTTCTGAGGGTGATTATTGTTAAGGATTTTTAGCCCAATTTGAATTAATTAATAATCATCATTTGACCACACTTAACCATATTCATTTATATCAATGATGCATCAAGCACACCTATAACAAAAACATAAGAGAATGAAAATTCAACATCAGATACCTTGTCTTAAAGGAGAATCAACATGTAACCAATATGGAGAAAAGAAAGTGGGGCAAGTTTTATTTTAATTGGCTTAGACCTTATATCATTATTCATAAGTATGGAACAGGAGCTTAGTAGTTATCCTGTCTTGAAGGGAAACTAGAACCTAAGCCTCTCAATGCTTTGTATCTATGTCCTTTCTTTTTAAACAAGATCAAACTCACCTTTTGTCTAACTTAAGCTCATCCCTTTGTTTAAAAGATTTTCTCTTTTACTCCCCTCACTTTGAGGACAACCAATTATAGCATAGAATCATGTGATTATCCATCATAGTTATAGCCTCAATCCTAAATATGGGTACCACAGCTCTACCCATGATATGATTATCATGGACACTTTTCATCCCTAATAAGATGGGATCCCATGGCCATTGTCTCTCAAAACATCCTCTCAACCACAATTTCAACCTTCTTGTGCTTTAGTTTTACCTTCATAAAGGTAAGCCTTTAAGCTTATATAAGAAAGTCTATGTTATCAAAATCAAAATCAAAATCATACATCCTATGGGTCATTCCTAACAATTGTAGACTTCTCCCTTCAAGGATAGCTACCAAAATAAATCAAAATTTATTCATATAAAGTAGACTTCTCCCCTAAAGGATAGCTATCAAAAAACCTAACACAAGTCTCCAAAAACTAAAACCATTCCCTTGAAGGATGGTTAAGTAAAATCATTTATCAAAATCAATAAATTTCTTAGAGGCTTCTCATATCGATCAGCTTCCCTAAAACCTCTCAAAGCGATAACAAAAATATCAAAAGACCCATTATTCAGAAGCTACAATCAATTTTCATGAGTAGACTTCCTACATCGACCAGTCTACACCATCTATGACATAGATTTATTTATACTAGATCTTTGGAAACCTATGGAAGAGGAAAGCTAGTCTCATAATAAGGCTCCTTTATCATCCATCTCCCATTTATACCCTCTAGAAAATAATGTATTTTGAGCTTACTTGACACTATGTGATCAAGAAACTTTTTAACCAACCAATGAATGTTGATGCAAAGCATGTGAAGGGTTTATGTTCATAAGCTAATATAACTTCCTTTTGTTTTGGTCCTCACTAATTAAATAGCATTGTGTCTCCTTATTCTTTCTCATACCTACTTGTTGTTACATTAATTAAGACATTTGTCTTTTGATTGTCTTATTTTTTCTTGTCTTTTCTCACATATAGTTTCATTATCCAAACTTAATCTATATGTTTTTAAGATTAATCCACCTTCATCTAATTATGTGACATTCATTAAACAACATTTAAATAAACATTTTATGTTTTTTTTAGTGATTTTCTTTTACTTTATTTATTTAAGTGTTTTAACCATAAAAACATTTTAATAAATTAGCCATCTTATATATCAAAGGTCATCTCGTCTATCTAAATAACCAATCACATCTCATTAATCATCATCATTTATCACATTTATAACCATTTATAAACCAATGAGTCATCACATATGTTATACATCACATGTCTATCTAGATAAAGGAGAACATAGATTCATAAATTTAAAACATCCACATTTATCACATTGATTAAGCATGCATTTAATAATAAAAGAAATGCTAACATCATGATCATATCATAAACAACATCATCACATCATGAACATAAAATAAATCATCTATAATCATAATCAACATTTATAAAACCATAATCACATCATAATATCATAATCAAAATAATCATATATCATAATAATGTCCATGTCTCTCACAAAAATGTGTACATCTCACTGCATCAGCTCATAGGCTGGCATCAAAATCATATAATAAATCAAACAAAAAAATATCATAGGAGTGTAAGCTCCTAGGGCACCACTACCTCCTAGAGCCTGTCCATCTCTAGGACCTATCTCTAAACCTATAGATGCTTCCCACTACCCTGGTGTAGCACTAATAGCTCCCTTAATAACCATTACTCTATCCTCAGCATATCAAAGGTCATCAAGAAGATGTCTAAAGACTAGTGCCCTATAATATCTAAGTTCCTTGACTATGGCCACATACTTTACCATAGGGATTATCCTCAATGGTCTTACAAGTGCATGTGCCCACCCTCTTGCCTATCATAGGGCACCCCTCTCTTATGTAACCAAGGTAAGTTTCACTCATGATGTATCCCTCTCCTACATAAGGATAGACACCTAGCCCTGTGATGTATCTCTCTCTATAGTCTCCACTTATAGAGCTTTCTATGCTACTGCTAGTGCCATCCTCACCTGATCTCTCTTCATAATGAGTATCTTCCTATCAAGGTCATCCACATCCATGTAGTCCCTACCCCCTTATATTATGTCTACATTAGGAGCCTACTATACACCATCTCCCTCAAACACTACCATTACATAGTGACCCTAAAACCATATAAGGTAATCCTACATCACACTTGCATCATTGATATCTGCCACCACTGATAGCAACTCATGATTGATCTCTATCTCCTCTGGCTATGGAAGAGGTAGTGGTGCCTCAACATCCTATCTCCTATACCTAGGGAAAGAACTTGGAACATCATGAACTAACCCAAACTATCTCCTCACCTTGTCAAATAAGATAAGCTCTACCTCATGTTCCCATCTCCCATAAATCCATCTGTAACTCTATAGTGACAAGGTCTACCTATCATAGCTCACCCATGATGATAATATGGTATATGGTTGTCAGATAACCTCCCCATTAACTAGCACCTCTAACCTATCCCTATACTTCTCCAGATCTTGTGCCACTCCCCCTAGTGTTATAAGTGCATAGTCAGCTCTCCATCTCACGAATCTCACTCTGAACTCCCATGGTCCCATGTCTATTATGGTAATCCATTGGGTCATAGCACCCTGATGTGCTCATACTCTCATTATTGTAGCATAAAGCCAATGCTAATGCAATATTGATTATATAATCTATATCCCTAGAACTCCTAATAGATATGAATTGGTAAAACCAAGTCCCAAGCAAACACTATTTAGTCAATCATTATGTCAACAAGAACACCTAGTAATAAAAAGGGAAATCTACAACTACTATAATCTAGAAGTACATAACAAGTAACGGCTATCATCATCATCATGATAAGCCATCCCCCTCCCATATCCATGTGATACAAGGGTGAATAATGGTAGTCTCCTGCATGCCACCTCATGTGAACAAAGTCTACACCGAATAACTTATACATATGCACATCTCACTCCTCACTATCGATATGATCTATTAGCTCACCCCATATCAGTAGCCATAAAATCTAGTGAATTTACTCTAGAAATATAGTAATCTCTCTATTTGGTAGTAAAAATGTGTTGGTATTCAAGTCTCATCTCTTGATGAGGGATACCAACATCATCACATCTCTCAATACTTGTTAATAAAATCTCATACCTCCTAGACCCACTACTATCATGTTCTTCCACTCCTAGTCCATAATAGATTTGTGTACCTCATATAATAGTTGAGGCACTTAGTCCTACATTTTTATTTGATCCCTCACCTTCAAAGATAAGTGTATACCTTAGTTCACTTTACCCTCCACACATATCCTATGTATTCTACCTATTCACCCTAACCCCTATCTTAACCTATTTTACCTCACTTACCTAATCATACCTAAACAAAGTCTTACCTTTACCAGCCAAACCCTTACCCCATATACCATCCTAACCAAGCCTTTAACTCATTCCTATATCTTCCCAACCTTTAACCCATTCCTAATCCACACTATACCCCATTCCCATGCCTTATAGTGACCGCCAAAAGTCAAGTGTTGACCAACGATGGTTTCTTGTGGAACCATCACAGATCAACCCTCAACTATCGATGATTTAGTGGTGGACTATCAATGATCCACACATACCATTTGATGATCACATATCCACCAACAATGAGTGATAGAGACTATTGATGGCCACTATGTAGAGACCATCAATAACCCCAAAACCCTAGGTCCTACCTAAACTTATAAAAAACCTCAATAAAACATCAAAATTAAGCCTAAACTTTCTCTATTTCTACCTAGCCTATATTCTTAACACAAATTTCTAACCTTATAACAAATTCATACCGAATATCAAACCCCCAAATTTCCAATGCCAACCTACCTAAGCCAAACTAATTAAGTAAAACAACTTTCTAATTCAATTACATCCCCTACCTCGTTACATGTCCTCTATCATGTTGGATCTCTTATAACTATTGCTTCCACTTAGCCCCATGCTCTTCCACTACCTCATTGCATCCTTATTGGATCTCCTTTACCTTGGCCCACCTTGATATCTCTCCACCTCACATGGCCCAACCATGGTCAATCCTCACTCACTCAGCCCACATAAGACTCTAGGTGCATAGTCACCATCATTTTTTCACAAGCCAAAAGTGGAAAATGTCATAGGTTTAATTTTTAAATGAGCAAATAGAACCCACATTAACCTTTTATGATCACCTTTTTTGGGTTTTCTTTTGACCATCAGTAGTCACTATGTGATCGTCGATAGTTGAGCATTAACCATTGATGGTTGACGCCTCTAGGATTTTACCATTCTACCATATCCTTCTTCCAAAAGAACATATAGCCTAACTTCCCCTTTACCTACCTAGCTTACCTTTTGGTCAATCAAAACACTTGTATGCCTAAATTTGTGATGATCACACCATAGTACCTTTACCATCATCTTTATTTTCATGACCCAACTTTGCCTTGGTAATTTAGACTACATCGATTACCTTTTCATATTTTAAAAACTTGTGATACTTTTATGAACCAACCATTTAGGTTCCTCAGAGCATGACCTTTTGTGGTCCTACCATCTACAATCATTTTTGTTTTCTCAAGATCACAACTAATTTTTAGATACTTATGAATACATCAACCTAATTTAGGAGACTTGAGTTTATAGGAGTAACCCATATCACCTATGCCTAACATTGTGGCATGGTTACCCTATCATCATCTTTTTAGTCCAACATTATATTACCACCTACCTCAACTACGGTATCCTAGTTTATGAATAATCTATGATATCGCACTTAGTCATTTTTTTGGTGCCTATTCACATTTAAATGCCCACCCAACCAACCTTGATACCTAATTATCCACTTGTCAAACCTGCCACTGCCTTTGTTTCACCTCATCAATTCCCAATTTAAGGGGGAATACCTCCTCTCATACTTGGGGCATCCAAACTTATTCCAACTTTCCATTTTTATTCTACAGCTTGCTAATACAAACTACATAACAAAAGGGGCAAAATATAGACACTATAAAACCTTACACTACGACTCTAGATGTCGTATTAACCTTTAAACCACCCCTTAGCCCCTTTTAAGTTATATTATTTACCAATTCTCCCATTATTAACCTTAGACCATTTCCCAGGGAATTAATCTCAAGACATTAGTGGAATTGGCTAAATTTATCCAATTTTGACTATGTCCACTCAACCATCAATGATCAACCCTCGACCATCGATGGTTAACCCTGACTACCAATGATTACTTAATGAAATCAAAAACTTTCCCTTAAGAGTGTGTGATTAAATGAGTTAACTGCAACTCACTCATTAATTACTAGCTATTTGATTTCAATCTACTGTTCACATGATCAATGTATGTTAGACAGTTTGTTAAACTCTTTCATTTCAATGTTCCTTTGCTTTATATTAAGAGATGAAGATAAGGTTGAATTGACCATTTAAGTGTAAGATATTTTGATTCCTAGGTGAATCCAAAAGCTTCCTAGTGAACCAAGAACCAGGCCAAAGACTTAGGGTGCTTTTGCAACTCACTATCTTACACCAAGGAACCATTACTCTACTAACATTGCTCTAGGATCCACAATAGCTTTCAGCCAACCTTAGCATTCCATAGACTAACAACACCTAAAAGCTACGTATATATGTTTTTTTTATCAAGATTTAGTAATTATATTTATTTATCTCAATGCTTAGGTCATTTCCATTCTATACACTTCATTCCCTATGTTAGAGTTTTACAAACTCTAAACACTTCGTCTCCTACCCAAAACCATTCATAGCCTATTCCAATCACCCAAAAACCCAACTCCTAAACTAGATACTATTGAGCATTACTTTATATCTCAAAACCAACATTCAACCCAAACACCACTCCTAAAATCTATCTGTAACTCTCCCTAATATACTTATTTTCCCAAACCAAATTCTATAGTAACCACTGACGATCTTACCTAACTATCGATGATTAACAACCATCGACAGTTACACCTAACTTCCAATGTTCACCTACCCATTTATGGTCACACCCAACCATCGATGATCATTGTGTTTCATTCTACAATAGCAAGCTAATTTACCCCATCTACCCATACTAAGATCTTAGTTTATGAGTTTTTATTTTATCACAAAACTTTAACTTATTTTCTGAATCAAGTTTGAGAAATTTAGCATTAGTATTAAATCATTTATTGTTATTTTTAATCAATATCACTTGTTTATTTTCAAGTATTTATTGTATTTTATTTAGTACCTTCTATTATTTCATGCAAGCATCTATTTTCAGTTTATTAGAACTTAATTGTTTTAAAAATGTGGATTGACAGCCTCCAAGGAAGGTTGTGTTTCTTGGATCTAGCTCACGCTAGGTGGTCCACCCTACTATCTCACTAATCCACCACTTTTTAGATTGCTTTTTTATCTAGACAAAGAGGAGTATTGATAATCATCTGGATTCACGCACAACACATCAAGGTTATACTAACCTCACCCTTTTATCAAGTTTTATATCTTTCTTAAACAAGAAAATAAATCAAAATTTTAGTGAAACACAAACAACCATACAACTAAAACATTTACAGGATATCATCAAATCCTATTTCTAGTGACAACCATAAACCCAATGGGATAGTCAATGTTTTCTCCATTTATGACTGGAGAAGTCAATTTTCTATTTTCCTCTACACATATTGACATAAGTAGTAATTTATTCCCTCTTCATTATCTTTATTAAAAATAATTATAAAAACATGCCCTATATCAAGTGTTGGAGTGAGTGTTCACTCTCACTCATGAGTTAAGCTTTATTAAGAGTTGATTAATTAATTGTTGTGTCAAATATTTTCACACCTATTTTGTACATGTAAATATTCCATAAAAACTAATATTGGTTTCACACAAAAATTTATTTATTATGTGAAACAAACTATTATGCCTATTTTGTAGGAACTTACTATGCTTCTCCTAGATCAGTGGAAGAGAGAAATTATGAAGATTATATTAGTCACTTGAGGAATAATGAAGAGACTTGTGCATAATTCTTGTGTGTGCATAATTGTCTAAATTTTTTTTGTGGTAATGGTTTGTAGGAGGGATCCGAGATGAATGAGAATCATTCTCAATTATGACATGGTATCAGAGCCTTCTTCTCAACCATTAGTCAACATGTTTTTCATTTAGATATGATTGTTCTTGAATAATATTCCAAATAGGTTGTTCTTTACTTTGAATCAATTATTTGGCTTGGATCCCCTTTTGTTACCCCTTGGAATTATGTGCAAAGTATTTCTGCATCAAACATGATTTAAACCTTGGATACATTATCTGATTTCATTGGCCTTAGACCTACATTATTCAAAACTTGTGCATTGCATTTACTAGTTGTATGGCCCATACATTTTTAAATAATTATTTTTGGATAATTCATGTTTGGTGGCTTGCCAAGGCCATACATCTCATTAGTGCTTGAACTAATTAATTTGTGTGTCCAAATTGCATTGTATTTTGATCTAGCATCAACCTTGTTTTATTATTTTTTGGAATTATATGAATCTTCTCTGCCAGACTGAATCAATATTTTTGCATAAATATCTATTATATTTGAAGATAGAGTTTCAGATATTCATATTTGATGCATATATATAGGTGATGGTAGAGATAGCTTCAATGGCATCAATGTGGTCCCAGTGTTCATTATGTGTGTTTTTTTGATCCAATAAAGAGTTGCATAGTGGAAACATAATGTTGAAACATTCTTCCTTTGTGAATTTTTCTATCTAAATCAAGGTATACATGAGGAAAACATTTTTTGGTGAAGTGTCATGGGCTATTGATTGATCTTGGTTCAAATTGTCTTAGACCTCATCTACATGATGGTCAATATGATGGTCCAACCTCCCTTGAACAACATCATCTCATGATTTGACATCCAAGAAATTGACATTTGTTGGTCGACACCATCAGCTTATTATCTCTCCTCTTATAGAGCACCAACCAGCACATAAACCATGATCACTTTTAGCATTAGTTTGATCCTAAATAGATTGGGATATTGGCTTTTCTAAAACTATAGTTTTGTAGCACCACTCAACCTTTAACATAGGTTTTTTGTAAACCTCAATAACCTAAGTGGGTAAATCCCACATTTTCACCGATCTCCACATCGCCGATTGTTGGGTCAAACATTGCATAACTAGATTCCCTTGCCATATGCATCTTATACCACCTTTTTTGGATCACCATTTCATTCAGCCATGAGGCTCATCCATATTCTACCACTTGTCTAATCACAAAAGTGTGATTTTCATTATTTTTATTATCAAAAATTTTAATTTATAAAGCTAAATATCAATTTTTGTATTGATATGGTCAAATTATTAATAGCCAAACCAGTTATTGATATTCTATTAAAAACTTTAGAACATGGAAATTAAGGGTTAGATGCCCATCCACTATAAAGTGGATTACTTTTTTAATGGGGAGGAATTTTATAGGGGGACAATGGATTTTAAAGCATGGAAAAGGCTTTACCCATCAAGGGATAAACCTTTTTTAAGGTGGCAATTTTTTTGTAAATGGGGGTTTAATTTTCTCAAAGGTGGAGATTTTTTTTTAAATGGTGAAGGTAATATTTTTATCCTAAAAAATCCATTATCATGGAAATTATTTTTTGGGAAAAATATTTTCTCTTTAAAATCCTTTATTTTAAAGGAGCAAACTCTTTTAAAGTTCATTGAGTGGGGTTTATGTTTACCAACATTTGTATTTGATGGGAGTAACATTTTCCATTATTTCTTTCTTTTATGTCGATTATCAAAGATCAGAGGATGAGGTCTGGTCTAGTAGGATGTCAAACCTCCTCATAGTTAAAACAAACTTTCTCTCACTCCTTCTTACCTTCATTTATTAGATGTTATTATTATTATTATTCTTGTACCCTCTTAGCCCACATTTTTCTCCTTGTCATCATACTTTGCACTCATGGATGCATTATTGGTAGAGTTCAACATCCCATTTTTTAGTGTGCATTATATTTTTTGTGCCGCTTTTGTACTCATGGATGCATTTTTATAAAATTCTAATGTCCTACATTATTGAGTACAATTTTGTATTGCACATTGATCCCTTGTTTTAGGAGCAATTCTCTTGTTCTTGAGGGTGTCTTCTATAGATTGATCGCATATTAAGTTTTATGCATCATCTGATGTTTTTTATTGTTTGGGATCTTTATTTATGGTCACACTAAGAGTCATGGATCTTTTTTCTTCATGATTGTATGCTCCATGTTGAGCACTTACTCTTTAGTTTTTGACTATCCCATCACCACCAGGGTTATTTTTTTGAGAGATATTTGTTTTGTATCTTTGAGATTTTTTTACATTTTATAGACTCTTTCAATTTTTTTGTGGATCTTGATCTCCTTTTGAAGAGTAGTTATTCTAGTGAATATAGTGTTAGTGTGTGAGTGTTCAATTGGTGGATTTATTTCACTCATATAAAAAAATTTGCATCACTCCACCTAGTAAGCAGTATGGGGGGTATGGTATAGATCCTGCTTCTTTAGTTATCATGTTCCTTGCTAACCCTTAGTGTACCACATCTTATGGTAGTAGATTGAATTTAGTTGTTGAACCATTTTACACTATCAACACCTCTTATAGTCTCTTTTTGTAAGATCTATTATGGTTCATTCTAGTGTTATTTGTTTTTTGATCGAGCAGTGGATCTAGACCACTCGTGTAGATTTGAGTTCCATTAAGACTTTCAAGTCCACTGAGTGCATTTGTATTTGATGGTCTTTGTTCCATCTAGTGCACCCTTTTAGATTTATGTTTGAGTATTGATTCATTTAATTTCTTAGGACACCTTGTAGCATATATTTTTTCTCTCTTGACTTTAGTTATTGTTATTGGTTTTTGGGTATCTTGCAGTGATACATTTCATCCTTGGTGACTTTTTTTTCTAGTGTTTTGAGATTAGTGTTTTTTATAGAGTTAGCCTTATACAGATTACCAATTCCTATTTGACTTGGAAGTTATAGTGATTCATCATCCATGTAGTCCAGTAAGATGGATTGGTTACCATAAGAACACTTTGTATTTCACTATGATTTTGTACATGGGTACTTGATTAGCCCTCATTGTCAGGACCCATCAGTCTCTTTGGTTTCTATTTTCTTACTCCCTATTTTTCACTTAAGGGAGGGTATTAGAGTGATCATTCACACTCACTCATGAGTTAATATTTATTTGGAGTTGATTAATTAGTTGTTATGTGTCAAATATTTTCACACCTATTTTGTACATACAAATATTCCATAATAACTAATATTGGTTTCACACAACAAATTATTTGTTGTGAAAAATAAAATATTATCCTATTTATTAGGAACTTCATATGCTTCTCCCATATCATTGGAAGAGATAAATTATTTGGATTGTATTATTCACTTGAGGAATAATGAAGAGACTAGTGAATAATTCTTATGTGTGCATAATTGTGTAAATTTTTTCTATGGTAATGGTTTGTAAGAGAGATCGAGGATGAATGACAGTAATTCTCAATTATGACATCAAGATAGATAATGAGAATAAATAACTTAATTTTTTCCTTTGTAATGATGTTGTTAAGATAGATAATGAGAATAAATAGTACATAATGATTAATATTCTATCTGGGTGCACTAGATCAAATATATGGTCAAAGTCATGTGACCATGTCATATATATAAGTTGTAATGCTGGTCAAACCTATTTTTTGATTGTAATTAAAGGTATATTACTCCATTCACCCACCAACTCTTTTGACTCACACTCATTCCAAATAGACTCCATGCATGTAGAACAAAAATATTTCAAGTGTCTCATATGAATACTTCAAGAACATGCATTTGAGCTATGAAATGAGTGGAGCTCACTTAATCATATTACAGTCATATAATCCTCATATTTTTCCAAGTTTTATTTCTCCATCAACTAGGAATACCTATGAATAATATAATTTTATTGAAAACCATAGGTTATTTTCTCATTACATAATTCAAAAATGGTTGTTGCATCAGTCAAAATATCACCATCTCTGAACTTCAACTCCTCTCTTGCAATGTATCTTTTTACACATGCTCCAGGACCATCATGATCTCTTTTTCCATGGACACCCTTAGTGAAACTCCAAATATGTTCTACACCAGTGGTAATGTGCATCCTACTCAACCAGTAAAACATTCATGCATTATTAAATTGTGATGTGAAATTATCTAACCAAATGTAATGTTGATTTAAATTAATGTTCCTCACAGTCAATTGTCCATAGAACTTATCAAAACAACCTTTCATATATTATTTACAATGTGATTAGTCATTACTAACATATAAATGGCACTCCATTAATATTTTTCATCTTTCTTTATACTATCATGTGCATGCATGAATATGGCACCTTGTATTGAGTTGTAATATTATGAATAGACTTCCATTTGTGGTTTTAATATGTAATTCTCAAAAACATTGAATTTTGAAATAATAAAACCAAGTGGGAATATGTACTTGATTAACTTGAAATGTTTATCCAACCATGTATCCCTATGTGTGTGTCTGGCATACTCATAAACAATTTTCTCCCTGAATTCAACCATAAATTTTGAAATAAGTATCCATTTTGTAACAAGCTCTCACCTTTTAGATTATTTACCATTTTTTAATTGATAAGTCACAAATTTGTATTTGCTCAAACCAACTAATTCTTATCCAATTTCACTTATACTCTCCTCATGGATACAATTTTCTAATTTTGGTAATACACCACAAAAGCACCAATTTCCATCCAAACACGCTTTGTTATAAAGAATTATCCATCTAGTCTTCCAAAATAAATGGTTTGAATAAATTACCTAGATAATTTTAGCAAAAATTATATGCCACATTCTTGAAAAATGTTGTTGGTATGTAAAGTGTAATGTATACAATGAGAAAAAAACATATTGCATTGAAAATTTAACATGTTACCTATGATAACATGTGGTGCACATGTGATTTATTTTTACATAAAAGGGTTTGGCCATCTCAAAATATATTTGATTAATAGATTTTATGGATATTTTTGTAAAAGATTAAAGTATAATTATTTTTGGTTCATATCCAATAAATATTTTAGATGCAGTTCATGGTTACAAGAACCATCTCTTTTTTTATTACATCTCTTGTATTTGGTGAAACTCTTTTATTGTCTTTCCAAAACTGTGGAAGTAAATCTTTGAGAGCATCAACTATAACCTTGTCCTTTCATACAAGTCTATCAGAGAATGCCTAGAGCTCAGTAGTATTGGCATCATTAAGTCTTTGGTGTGTTCTAATTTCTTTCATTATTATTTTTATATTTATGTCTAGTGTTCAGATAGTTTTTGAAATCAATCATTTTTTCCCATTGACCACTAACTTCACAAGTTGTAATTATTTTCTAAGTAGCATTAAAATATTTGTTGCATGGTTTTAGGCCTAAAATATGATATGCATCATTTATATTATCAATAATTTCATTCTTTTCATCATCCATGTTATATGTTCTTAGTCCTAGGGTGTATATTATAGTCTCATCTTAATCAATTTTATCAACGAAATAAACACTTGACATTTTTGACTATCAAAATCTAATTTATCAAATAAATTGTTCCAATTTTTTTTGCTAGTCATCTTGAATAGCAATCAAACATTTTTTTATGCATTGGTTTCAAAATGTTTTCATCAACCTCAATTGATTACATACCTTTTCAATGCACAATCCTTGGATGTGTAGTTAATGGTGGAATTTATTGAGAGGCATTTCAAAATCATTATATTCACTACTAGTTTCCTCATTATTATTTTCATTATTTACTTGTGGGATGACATTTTCTTCATTGTTACTTTCATCATTATGTGTTTCAATGAAATTGTCTTAATTAATAGGGGATAAAACATCATGCATAGATTCATCATAAATAAAATAAAAAACTTTATACTTTGAATGTTGAATTTCAACATAATTTAGAATTCTAGGTAAATATTCATCATTTTTATTCAATTCATTATTGTCAATTTAATCATTATCTATGACATTTAGCTCATTAGGGATAGTTTTTATAATTTATCTCAAGTGAAATGCCTACATTCGTACCTTTTGTTTTTCTCTCAACTCTTCTAATTGCTCTAGTGTTGTGTGTTTTAACTTGTTCCTCTTATTTGAATTAGATCCATCACCCATGACTAAGCAAATAATAATTTGATTCCTTTTAATGATGGGGATCCAAAGAATAATTTGATTCCTTTTGATGGTGGGGGACCCAAATAATTACTTGGTTCCTCTTGTATTCACCATGGTAAATGTAGAATGATGTAGAGAATGTTTGTTGGGTCAAAATTCCCAAAAATAAATATTGGACAATGACTTGTTGTCTATTGAGATAATAACACGTACTCATTATAACATGTACGTGTTATTTATATTATTTATATTTGATAGTATATTTAATTAGTGGACCTTATACTTTATTTTTATATGATATTAGGGTTAATTGACCCCAAATTACCTCCATGTAGTCAAAATTAGGTTCACATGGTTCAATTTTTACCAACTTGAAAAAATAATTATAATAATGGACTAATTAGGTTAATATTTCCTAATACAAAAGCTAATTTATTTCCTTAAATCATATCAGAGACTCGTAGTTAGTTTCAAGGGGTTCATATTGGCCCTAATTACCTTCATGTTTACCTTTGTCATAAAATTAGGGTTGATTAGACTATATGTTACATCCTATACAATAAATTATTGACCCATAAATTAGGTTCACATGGCTCAATTTTTCCCAAATCACATCCCTAATTTCACCAATTGACTAATTGGATCCATTCATAATAGAATCAAAACTAATTTAACCCTAAAATCACATCTTGATCTTGTAGTTAGGTCGAAGGGGCTCAAATTGGCCTCAATTTCCTTCATGATTAAATTGGTGGACTACTTTATTTATTTATTTTATGATATTAGGGTTGATTAACCACTATATTACATCTTGTATAGACCAAATCAATTTGATGAGGTTCAATTTCATTTAGAAATTACATCACTAATTCTAACAGTTGACTAATTGGCTCAATATCTTAGGAAATATGGGATAATTTAGATCCAAAATACATCTTAGACTCATAATTAGGTTAAATGGGTTTAGATTATCCCTAATTACCTTAATATTTGCATTTATGGTAAAATGGGGTCTAAGTATTGCATTTGGTTTAGGGTTTAGGGTTGTCACAATCGACTAATAGGGTCTAAGTATTATTTCTAGGATATATTTATTGTACCTTTCAAATGAAAACCAAGATGTTATCTCTCAACTAATATCTTATATCATAATAAATATAGCACTTTCTTCTAAAATAAATAATTAATAGAGAACATGTTTTGAGGGATTAATTGGCTCGACTATCCTACTTGCATATGTCATTGAACTGAATGATTCTTTACTTCATTCTCTAATGAAATTAGAGTCGATAAAACCATAAATCACATTTTATTGTCATGTACTTAGGTTGAAAGAGCTCAAATTATCTCTAATTTCCCTTAGATTCAACCATTAGACTATTTTACTTATTTAGTTATGTCATTGGGGTCAAAAAGACAAAATTAAATCCTTTATAATCAAACTTATCTTCAAGAGGTTGGATTTCACTCAAATTATATCATTGATTTCACCGATTGACTCAAAATAAGCTAATTTAGTCTAAAATCATATTTTATACATGCAGTTATGTTCAATGGGTTCAAATTGATCATAATTTCATCCACCATTAAAACAATTGAATCATTCATTCATTTTGTAATTAAATTGTCTTAGTTTAACCCTAAATCATGTTCTATAGAGTCAAAATTATGATTTCAAGCACAAAATCACCAAAATTGTATCATTTTATCTATGATGTCCTTTTTGTGATAGTGTATATCATGACACACTCCACTTTAAAATAAAAATATATAAATTATAAATGTGAACTAAATAAGTTTAAACTTGAACTAAATAAGTATAAATAAGTGTATATCATGCTAAATATAGATAAGTATATACACACAAAAGGAGTCAAATTTTGTTTTTTTGATGTTATATAAGCATAACATGTACATGTTATAATGTATATGCATTATGTTTAGTTTTAAATCAAAAACCAAGCCCTTTGGCTCTAAAATGGGTTGGATTCCAGAGCTAAAGGATTGGACCTATCAACACATAGTTGAGTCTGAGAGTTTTGATAGAAAACAACAAAATTCAACTTCCATCGCCAAATACACTACAAATTCCAATGAGAAAATTCATAAAATTATTATCAAGATGACAAGAACACTTTCCTCTTTCTAAATATATTATATTTATAATTTTTGGACTATTTTAAGGTTTCAATCTATGTTGATTTTTAATTATAGATTTTTTAGGCCACTACATAACACAACTATACATGCCTATATATGTTTGTGTATCTTTTTTTCATTTATTTAAATGTAAAAAAATATATATGCTTAGAAACTAATCCTAATTCTACACACATTCCAAAAAATAGTCGTCAATTTTTCTTAGGTAGTTAGGAGGAGTCCCATAGCCGAATATTCATTTTTTGTCAATTTTTAGTATCTATTTACTGGTAAAATTAATTAAAAAAATATCATTGAAAAATTATTAAAAAAATAGGTTACAAACTAGATGATCTTATCTAAAATTTCACCAAATTATTTTAAACAATAATAAATGATGTTAAAAAAATGATGGGTTGTACGGTTGGCTATCTACTCTATTTTCATTAAAAAAATAGGAGTTTCTATTCAAATTTTATATGTTTGACCTAGTTATACTTAACCATTTTTATTAAAAAAAATTGGAAACTAGACTCAAAATGATACAATTCATATTCTTACACCATCCTCGAATTTTGAATGTGGTCATCTCAAATTATCTACAAAATTTTGGATTTTTCAATTTTTTAGGAAAACATATCCATGAGTAGGCCCCTTTTTGTCCCCCAACTTTGTGTACTTATCCATTGGTAATTCCTACTCTAATAATAGTTTTTCTCATCATAATGGTATATTACATTTTGCCATATTTTATATCTATATATCTTATAGTCACTTTTCTAATATCTCTTCTCATATGGTACATTTTCTAATATTCTACAATGACATTATTAATGTCTTAATATGTTAAAATATAAAGGGACGTGTCTCTTAAATATGCCATTTTTCCATATGTTATATCTCTATATCTTCTAGTCACTTTTCTACTATCTCTTCTCATATGGTACATTTCATAATATTTTACAATGACATATATAATGTCTCTATACTTTATAATATAAAGTGGCATGTCTCTTACATATGCCCACTCTTCATCTATATAGTTATATCATGTTGTGAAGCATCGTGTGACATTAATCATGAACATATTTAATACCACCTTATCTTGTAGATACATGTCATTAATAAAGATGTTATGCCATTTTTGGTGTTGTTGAGGTATACAAGAAAACCCATTTCAAATAGATGAAGTATCCTCCTACTACCATTTTCTTAAGAATTAATTTTTTTGTCATCCTTGAGACAAGAAGATGGATAATCTTATCAACATGGGACAGAACACCATTTACTAGCACCAACTCAAAATATTTTAAGGAAAAAATATTTAATTATATATCATATCATTCTTTGCTACATAAAAGTGGTAATGTTACTGAGTGGTAGAAGTGACAATGTGTGATATAACTAGTTAATTCCTTATGTCCTATTTCCCATACCTTGATTTCTAGCTGATCCCATCCAAATGCCATTTAGAAACTATACACAAAAAATAGCCATCACATCAAAAACATTGTATCATTAGCTACCATTGCTCACTTGGAAAGGATCACCTTGTACTTTCCTAGCAACATCTTCTAGAAGGTTCTCAATGTTGGATAAGTTTGTCTATTACATCACCTTTGTATAATATCCACATAACAAATATAATACTTTATAACCTTATCTTAGATGATAATTTTGAAGCTAATTTCTCAAATTTTGGCATTACCAAGTGCATTTATTCGATTCAAAACCACAATTCTACTTATGTTATGGGCATCATTAGTTACATTAACCATTAATATACAAAAACATTAAGGCTTAGTTATAAATATGATGCCTATTGTTATGAAATTATTATTATGGAGTTGATAAGGGTAGGAAAATTGTGGATAATATCTCAAACTTGATTCAGTTGATTCTATTTAAATTAAAAAAGAATAGGATCATGTAAAGTTTTGATACAAAAGTTCCAACAACCTATAAGGATTTTTAGATTGTAAGATAAATCTTCGATTTGGTATTTATTTGCACCAATAAGTAACCTTTCGATTGACTAACCATGATTGATTTTCCAAATGTTTGGAAACTAAGCAAGTTTCTAATATCATAATGAACCAACCAAAAAGTAATAACAACTTCTTGAAAATGAAACACAAGTTCCTAATATCTTACAGAGTTACAATATTTAAATGAAACACTTCTTTAAAATGAAACAAAAATATGCTATACTTATGAGAGTGTTTCAACTCTATCTAGGATGCTATGCTCATGATAAATACGTAGCTATAAAAAAAAATTCAATAACTCCACTAATTGGACAAATATATCAATAAAAAATTAGAATTTGGGAATTATACATCAAGTTGTGATTTAACATTAAATATCAACTTTTATGTAATTGTAGCTTTCCAAATATGAGTGTAGGGTCCTGTAGTATTGATTACAGCCTCAACAACATAATCTAAGGTAGCT
The DNA here is from genome assembly GCA_037957365.1 of Torreya grandis. Lineage (NCBI taxonomy): Eukaryota > Viridiplantae > Streptophyta > Pinopsida > Cupressales > Taxaceae > Torreya > Torreya grandis. Next base: position 955,822 of record JARHVA010000107.1, read on the forward strand.
GAGGTAACTAAGATATCATTGATCATCTATACAAGCAAAAAATGAAAATTTTAGCCAAATATTAGTCAATTAAGTAAAAATATAATAAAAATTAAACTTAATATTCTTTTACATACATAAACAAACTTAAATGCATAACACAACCTGTGCTGAGGGGAGGTGGTGAATTAATTATAGATGGCATAAAGTATATCATGTTAGTGTCATGAGGTGTTGAAGCATATAAAAATGACATATACTATAGCATGTTATTCTATTGAGGTCATGAATCAAATCTAGATGGCATATACTCGAGTGTGATGTTGCCTTGAGGTAATAAAGAAATTGTAGATGGAATATAATGTTTTGTATTAGTGTACATAGATGATAAAGCAATTGTAAATAACATACATAATTGGGTACTAATGTGTTGTACAAATACAGTTCTAGCCTCCACAAATGTATCATGTGTATGTTTCACCTAAATAGGAGGTCTAGTACACTTCTTCCCACATGATGTGCAATGATGTACAAGAAATATAAGATGAATGCTAGTTATGCCACTACTAGTCGGAGGTATACTAAGACTAATACCACTAGCACCAATAGTAGGAGGGACACTACTAGATGTCCCACCACCTGGAACATGTGTAGATTTATTTAGTGTATGCATCCCATGGTCAATCATAACCTATGTGAGACTAGTAACTACCTCAAGGGTGTCCATATGTGTGGTACGATGAATTTTTTTATGAATAGAAGCATGTGTTATTATTCTTATACTTCTTTGAACTCAATTAAGGTAGATTTGGTCCCACTCAGCACAAGGTCTATCAAATGAAGACCCACCTCCCATGCCTTAGGAGGCCTTCATTTCAAAATAATTTGGGATTCCTTGTAGCAAAAACTCACAATAATTTTTTCTCAAAAATTATAATGGAATCCCATTATTATTGTATGGAGGCTCATCAAACACTATCCACCAGCTATCTCAAAAGTTATATTTTATCTCTACATAAACATACCAATTAATGATAATATGTTTTAAACATGTTGGTGGTGGTTGTAGTGTTGGATTACAAAGAGTATCAGTTCAAACATTAGTCATGAAAACACAAATAATGTGTATAAGAACTAAAAATCTAAGCTAACCTATTCTATGGATTTTGCTAATGATAATAAGAAAAAATTGAAAGAAAATGCACATGCATATTACCTTCCCAAGTGATTCCACCATCTAAAAGTGGCTCCAAGCATGTTTTTCCCCTTGATTTGGTGTTCTTGTCTTTGTCAATAATGGATTCCAAGTTCCTCCATTATCTCAAGATCACCATGCATAATCTAGGCTCAAGATAAGAAATCTAATCTATTCTTATCAAGTGAAGCTAACCTATTTCAAATAAAACACAGTAATCAACACAAAGAGAGCTTGTGGAGATAATCCTACATTATATGTTTACACAATTTAAGCTTTAAAATTATGTTCTATGCCCTTCTATTTATATATTTTTCAAATGGATTAGGATCAACCATGATCATCCATCTCAATATTGACATGCATGGCCATGAATTAATCTAATATTTCATAATAAATCTATAAATATCCTTAGAATGATTTGGAAGGAAGGAGCATTAATGAGGCATGGGTGACCATAAATTTGATATTTGTTACATTTATGGCTTATGGATGCTACCCCATTGATCATGTCATTAGGTGATGCAGATATTCAAAATCATTTTCCAATAAAGAAATATTCAATTTGCTCCATGGAATTCTAACTTAAGCTCATAATTTGGTTTAATTTTCCTAAGTAAGATTAATCAATTTTAGTGCATTTCTTTGGAAAATGGTGCACAATTAATCAAAATGATCAGAAATCATATTCCTAGGTCATAATTTGACTCAAGAATAATTAGGAAGTGATGTTATATGTATATAGACTGTGATCCCATTTAAGATGTTGTCGACACAAAATAACAAAGGTATGTGATGTGTATTAATGAATTAGAAGAAAAGAGTGATCTAGTTCACCAAAATGTGAAATAATCATTTTGACTTGAAATGATTTAAGAAAATTTAGGAATCACATAAAATGCCTTACCCCATTTGGAGACACATTATCCTGAATTGACACTTTTATACAACAATTTTGAACTATTTAGCACATTTATGTGATTTTGGACTAAATTGTGCATTTAAGAAAATTCAAGTAAGATTGACAATTTCAACACAAAAGGAGTTAGGAATTGGATGTCTACATTTTACCCCTATTTAAGAAGGTGTAGCAAGACATTCAAGTGAAGTAACATCTTTTCAAATAAAGAAATTATCAAAAAGAAATTGAAAATGACCCATGATTCCCCCTCAAGAGGACATACTAGATGAAAGAGAGGATGGACTCTTGAAAAGAGAGATAAAGTGAGATTATCCCATGGAAAATATTAAATATAGATGAGCTAATGCTTGTATTCATTGATTCCATCAATGATAAAAATATAATTAGAATAAAATGGGCCCCAAAGATAGGGGGAATGGGAAGGATACAATCCAAAAATATAAATGACACACTTTTAACACACCCAAAGCTAGGGTGAAATATGCGTGCTTATAGAATGATCAATCCTGAGACAAGTTAAATACTAAAATATTTCCATCATGGGCATAAGTGTGGAGAGCTTAGAATTAGAAGAAAAGGAAAAAATGGCCTCCAAAGATAGAATAAATAATAATATGCTCTAGTAGAGAAAATATGATCACAATAAATAATTATGCCTTAGTAGGGTATATTTTGATCACCGATAAAGAATGGTTTTCCCCTATATATTTTTGACTGATTCACACATTGTGCCTATGCATGGGTAAATTGGCAAGAAATAGCTCAAGGATATAACCTATTACATAGATTAAAGATGAGCAGGCACAAATATAGATGTGATGGTGGAATGGCTATGAAAAAGCCACAAAAACCAAGCATTTAAGAATGCACAAAGTGATGAAAGATATGAAAAATTAAAAAAATGAAGGTAGTCGAGTTGACCCAAGATACACCATGTATCCAAGCATTGCCTACATAGTCCAAATAGACCTCAAGCCAAATGTAGTTCACCTAGATTATGGGAGAGAATGGAATGAGGGATGAAGTAAACTAATTAAAGGATTTGATTAGACTCATGATGTATGAAAAGAGATGCATGTCTAAGCATAGAGTCAAGTGCTAAACCTATTGAGCCTAAATAATGCATGGTGATCTTGAGAGTTGTTTATAAAATCTATGTTGATGTTTAGACTTGAATCTAAATCATAAAGTATTTTTTATAGAAAAATAAATTAGGCATCATAAGTATGAAAAACTCATAATGACATGGAATTTCAATTGCATGGATTCAGTTCAAATGTGAATACGTATAACTAAGGATAATGGTAAAAAAATGACCATAACTAGAGTTATAGCTAGTTACATTTAAATAAAAAAGCAAAGACAAATAAAAATAAAATATAAATGAACCTAACTTAAAATTAAGATATGAACAATCAAAACTTAAGCAGGAACAAGAATGTTTTAAAATAAAAAAAGAACAACTTAATAACATGAGATCAAGATATAAAGAATCAAGATCAATGTGGACCATCAAGATGTACTTGGAAAAATAAAAGAAAAGAAAAGAAAACACGACTAGGAGAGACAAGAAGTAATGAAAAGGATAAAAGAAGAAGAAATAAATGAAGAGGAAAGAAAGCACAATAAAACACTAAGAAAACATAACAAAACACCAATAAAAAAATAAGAAAACACCAATAAAATTGAAATAAACACACATAAACAAAAACCAAGTTAGTGTGGTTTAAAAACAATTGTTCAAGCACGAGTAGTAGAGTTATTACTTTCTACAATAGTGTAACAAGAACAATGACACAAAGTTGTTCCTTAATTAAAAAGGAATAACAAAAAATAAACATTGGAAGAGAAGAAAGGTAAGGGGTTGGTCGAGATGAATCCATATGTATAAGATTAGTGGATGCTACATACATAGTGCCATCAACTCATGTTCCAATATGAACTTCAAGCCAAATGTAGTTCTCCCAGGAAGTAAGATAGAAGAAGACGGTGATGACGAGAACATATGATTAATGTTTTCAAATAAAAGGGAAGATGGGACAAATGCGAATGATCCTATAAAATGGTAAAAGGTGGGATAAGATACTTTCAAAATGGAAAGAGCATGGGGATCAGAATATACATAAACTTAAGACAATGTTTTTATTTTTTTTGTAGATCATTTTCTAGTGTTTTTGGGATAAAATATTTACAAAGGGGGAACCAATTAATCAAGGAGATGCTCATCCAAGTGTAGAAGTTTCAATAATAGCTAAGCCAGCTACAACAGAATTTGTGGATATAAACAATGGCTCAAGGAACTAACTAGGAAATCTAATAATAGCTAAATCTGGCTACAATGGCACATGCTCACAAATCAATGAGAGTGAGGCTTAGGTTTCTCATAAAATGGTGAGAATGTTCAAACTTAATCAATTGCTCACAAAATAGTGAGAACATAGTGAAGGTGACCGAGCTGACCTCAATAGAAATTGAGCACTACTTACATAGTCTTAAAGGACCTCAAGTCAATGTAGTTCAAACAATGAGACAAATGGAACATAGTGGTATAAAATGCCTATAATGAAATGGTTTATAAGGTTTCCCCCAAGAGACAAGGAAAGGAAAATAGAAGGGTAATGGAAAATGAAAAATGGTTCTACTATTCTTTCTGACATGGAGATGCACATTCTAGTCAACATATGAGACAACCATAATAATCAGTCATAAACATTTCTACCCAACACCCTTTTAGAAAGGTTGTTTTGTTAAGAACTTGTTTTAGATGTGGATCTCAATAATGTGTTTGTGATCTTCATTGGTTATTGATTTTGCTTCCTTCAAATGTCAAGATAAGATGTCTTCATAGCCTTTATAAAGGAAAGTGCAGCTAGGGATGATAACTAATGTTATAAGATAAATGATATAAATGGGAGATGAACAGGTGAATGATAATAGAATGTCTAATGAATGAGAAATGAATGAAGATTAGGCTTTTAGTCACACGTAATGTTTTTGATTCTAGATTTGACATAATTTTGGTTGTGATGGGGCTAAAGACCTCTAAATATACTCTCATTAGGATCACCATATTTTTATTTTGTTTGATTTTAAGAGTATCTACCATCTGATTATGTTATAGATTGGAAGCTATATTAATTTTTTATTTGATAACATCTTTATCAAGAAGTGAATAAATTTTATGCTCAGTTGTTGGTGCCTCGATGAGATTTTCATCAATGAATCTGTCCTAATTATCCCATAGTGCCTGTGAGAAGGTTTCATGAAGAGATATTAACATTTGAATTAATTATCTTCTATCTCCTTTGAAAATATTTCATTAAAATATGTTGAGTTTGAAATTTTATCATCCGCTAGTGCCTCTAAAAAGGTTTCACTAGATGAGTGGTCTTCTTCTAAATGAATTAGGTCTTCCTCCCCCTGATATTCTACAAATGGTATGTCATCATAGATGCATTTCAACAAAGTGTAACTCTATCGATCCCAATCGATACTTGTGGGAGGTGTAATGTGAATATAATGGCTATAATGGGTGGGAATAATAAAAAGATGAAAGGTAGCACAATCCTCATAAAAGATACTAAGAGAACTTATGTCAATATTGAAGTAATCATTCTCAAAAACTATAGAAGGATCACAAATATATTTAAATTGATATGCAATATGAGTGTAACCAATGTTATTATATCCATGCCTATACTCTATTTTTGAAGCTAAGTCCGAGTCAAAGGACTCTAAATTAGATATCAATTTTGATAGTGATTTTGCTTCTGATGCTAAATCTGATGTTGGTTCAAAAAGGGAACCTAACTCTAATGTTGTTTCTTCATTAAATATGGTTTTTTCTTTAATTTTATATTTAATGCTTAGTATCAAATAAGTAATGGTCTGTGATGGCATAATGGGCTCTATAAAAATTGATTCATCTAAGAAGGGTTCAACATAAACTAGTTGATCTAAGTGAAGCCCATCAAAGAGATGGAACTACTTGAGGGGCAACTTGACATAATTTTATCTATCAAAAGGAGACTTCTCAATGAGTGGAAAAAGATCAAGAGACAACTCTATAGATACTGGCTTGTCAAGGAGATGAGGCTCTTTAAAAATAGGTAAAACAAGAATAGGTGATTCAACACAAGTTAACTCATCACAAACGAGTGTTTCAATAATAACATCATGATCTTGGTTTATAATTTTTTTCAAAATATCAACCTTAAACACATTTTGGTCCTCATAAGATGGATCTTGAAGAGGTAATGGTTCTTTTTGAGGTTCATAGATCAACACAGAATTTATAAAGTGGTGAACCATGTTTTATGGCTCAATAATGGGATCTCAAAAAATTATACTATTGAATAAGGGATCAACAAAATCATGTTCATCAAATGGACGTTCTTCAACAATAGATTCACTAAATACTAGTGATGGGCCTAGAATGGTAATGACTGAACATTGCATAGTTTGGTTATTTGCACAAACCAAAAGAGGAGGTCCTAAAGTGGTAACCTTCATGTGTTATAGAGTTATATTACTAACACAATATGAAGGAGAATAGCCAAAAATGGTAATATTCACATGTTGCAAAGCTTGATCTTGCATACAATCCAAAAGGGGACAACCTAGAATGGTAACTTTAAAGCATGATGTACAAATCAAAGGAGGATATCCCAAAAAATTAACCTTCAAATTTGGTGCACAAATATAAGGGGAAGGATAGGGATGATGCACAAAATTTTACATGGATTGGATTGGTTTTCAAAAAATAGGCTCAAAGAGGGTGATGTCCTAAAACAAGATGGAGTGTTCATGACTACCATAAAAATGCTCTACATTGCAACTAATTCCATAATATACCCCATTACGAGTGTACCTTATCATCATGTCTAAAAATAATTGCTTCCTATGTTTGACTAGATTTGGAAATGTTTTGCAAATGTTTGAACAAGGTATGTGTTTTGATCTTTTCTAAATAAGGTGACTAGGTACCATAGAGACTATAAAAGGGAGGGTGGCATAGTACCACACATAATTATAAGAATGATGTTCATGAAATTACTCAACCTTGGGTAAAGTTGAAATCATATATATTTTAAGAGTGTATGATAATTTGAAAAGCCTAGAGTGTCACTAGTACACTAAAACATAGAATTGTGAGATATGTCAATACCATAAAAACTAGTTCAACTTTGACGAATTGTTACTAGGAAACTAGAAGAAAGCCCTTCCAATTAGGAAAGAGACAATATGAAATAAGAAACTCAAAATGTGGAAAAATGCAAGAATTACTAAGTATAAAACTAGAACCAAATGGGCAACACAACACTGCCACATGGTAATAGGAATGGTAATATAAAATATGTTCTATAACTTGGAGTGTGAGTGATACACTTGATGACCCAAGTTGACAATGGTGAGATAGATGAAGATTCTATAAATGGACTTCAATCTAAATGGGAAATTGAATCCAAGTTCCCTTAAGTCAAGTGTACATGGCAAACCCAATTAACAAATTAACCTTATGAACTTAGAAAGGAGCAATTTCAAATGTGAACTATCAATGAAAGACTTAAAGATAATTGAGAAAGTGGTTTAGATTGAAATGGGTAGGATAACTGCACTAATTAGATGATATGACACAATGTTTAAGATGATAAATTTGAACAAGGAAAAGATTGATTTTTACTTGGACAACGTAACACCTCCTTGTTCAAGAAATACTGGACAATGTGTTTGGTTTTGACGTTTGTTTACAATCAAGTTTTGACTCAAATCAAGGACCAAGTAAGCTAAGACCAAAAGACAAATGCAACTAATTAATCGTCCAAAGCCCTAAACTAATAAGTTTGCTTTGCATTGTTAAAGTTTATCTATATACGTACACTTGTAAGGAAATAAATTATTCATCCAAAATAAAAGTGCATTATATAGTGGGGTATTTTACACCCCCCTTATTCTAAGTGACAATACAGTGACATGGACCTTTGGGCACACCCTACATCAATAATACTCTGTGACAAGTGGAGATTTCTAAAACTTATAAGTTATGGCCATCTATATGGTCCCAAGTCTGGCTAATAAAAGGGATGAAACATGTTAATTGGATCCACATCAAATGGCTTGTTGTGAAAAGGTCTAGTCCTTTTCACAACCACTACATACTTCAATTGCTCAGTATAGTGTGATGTCCTAAATGATCATACATTATAGGTCATCTTGCCACTAACGAAGATGGTTTAACCTCTCAAACCACCATCCCAATGGGGTGATCCTAATTTATATACCCCCTATAGAGAGGACTTGAATACAATACCAAGAAATGAAGCCTTGGGTTAAAGCTTCCTGAAAGAAATCATGGGAGGTAATGATATCCCCCTCACAAGACAAAATACATGAAATAAAATCTAAGTAAAAAGGTTTTAGGTTTATTTTTAGATCACCCAAACCATATAGGTTTTGGGGAGAGCCTATTCAACTTCCTTTTTATGCCTTGGACAAAGGCACAATTTACAATGAAAATGGTGCTTTTGATCACCCAAGTTCCTTATAGGGGAAGGGGGAGAGCATACATGCACAAATTCTTTTTTATTTAAACAATCTAATAAATTAAATGATAGATAAATTATAAAAAATAAAACTCTTTTGAAAAGATTATAACTTTGAAGTGAGTTTGGTTTTAAGCATTGAATTAAAGTGTTTGGTGATGTTCTTTGGCCCCTTGGCCTTAGTTTGCAAAAACTTTTGAAAAACAATCACAAAACATTCAATAATAAACATGTAATTTTCCTTTTAAACACCAAAAGGAAGGTTCCTAATTCTTTTTAAACACCAAATATAAGTTTAAAATACTTAGTTGTGCTCAAAAAACCACTTCTCAATGTAGGTCCTACATAAAAAGTTAGATAGTCTTGTTTAGCTTTGAAGCACTTTTGAATTTGAGACAAGAAACTTTGGTTTAATTGCTCTTGGGTCTATGTTTGATTAAAAACATAATGACTAACTCCATTCATTATTGACCTATGTTGATTGCTACAAGATCATAATCGATTGTAACCCAATCATGGCTGATCAAAAACAACTGCCAACGGTCACCTATGAAACTGAAGGCAAAAAAATTATCCTTGAAAATACTTGTTAGGATAAAATCTCCAAAAGATAAGCTTTTGGATCAAATATTATGTTTAGACCAGAGACTTATAAAACTCAAATTGTTAGAAACAAACTTGAATAATGCTCTAAAATGGAAATTTTTAGCCGTTATTTCCCCTACAACACAACCAACCATGGTTAGCGCTAATTGACCCCGGTCACTTAGAACCATCATTGATCACTGTGTAACATGTGTGTCTACAAAAAATGTTATAAACATGGTAAAATGAGCATAATTTTTTTTGTTAAAATACATTTTAATGACTATAATGGAAATGTAAAATTGTCAAGATGTCTTCCTTTATTGAATGGACATTATGGTCCCATCAAGTGTACCAAAATGTAGTTTTGGATTACAAAGAAGATCAATTCAAACATTAGTCATGAAAACACAAATAATGCATAAGAACCAACAATCTAATCCAATATATTCTATGGGGTTTTCTGATGACAATAAGAAATAATTGAAAAAAAAACACATGTATATTACCTTCTCAAGTGATTCCATCATCCAAAAGTGGCTCCAAGCGTGTTTTTCCCCTTGATTTGGTGTTGTTGTCTTTGTCAACAATGGATTTCAAGCTCCTCGATTATCTCAAGATCACCATGCATAATAGAGGCCCAAGGTCAAAAATCTAATCTATGCCTATCAAGTGAAGCTAACATATTGCAAATAAAACACAATAATAAAAATAAAGAGAGCTTGTGGAGATAATCCTAGATTATAATTTTACACAATTTAAGATTTAAAATGATGTCTATTCCCTTCTATTTATATATTTTTCAAATGGATCAAGATAAACCATGACCATCCATCTCAAGATTGAGATGTGTGGCCATGAATTAATCTAATATTGCATAATAAATTTATAAATATCCTCATAATGATTTGGGAAGAAAGGGCATTAATGACGCATGGGTACCCATAAACCTGATATTTTTTATATTTATGGCTTATGGATGCCACCCTATTGATCATGTCATTAGGTGATGCAAATATTCAAAATCATTTTCCAATAAATAAATATTCAATTTGTGCCATGGAATTATTACTTAAGCTCATAATTAGGTTTAATTAATCTAAGATTAATCAATTTTAGTGCATTTCTTTGGAAAATGGTGTAAAATTAATCAAAATGATCATAAAGTCATATTATTGGGTCATAATTTGACTCATAAAGAATTAGGAGATATTAGATATGTCCAGACCATGATCCCATTTAGGATGTTGTTGACACAAAATGACAAAGGTAAATGACGTGTACTAATGAATTAGAAGAAAAGAGTGATTCAGAGCACTAAAATGTGAAATCATCATTTTGACTTGAAATGATTTAATAAAAGTTAGGAATCACATAAAATGCATTGTCCTATTTAGGAATACATTAGTGTAAATCAACACTAGTATAAAACAATTTTGAACCATTTAGGACATTTACGTGATTTTGGTGTAAATTGTGCATTTGAGGAAATCCAAGTAAGATTGACAATTTCAACACAAAAATGCATTAGGAATTGGATGTCTACAATGGTTTGTTGGTTCCAAGCTTAAGAAACAAACTACACACATCTTATTTTTTTTATCTTTTTTTAACATCCTCATATGAAAATTTATTAGAATAATATTGTTTCGGAACCTCTCTTTGATGCAACATTACATCAAGTTATTAAGTGACATTTCTCACTTCATTAAACATGACCTCCAATGTACTCACAATTGAATTATGTTTAGTATGAATTGAGGAGTGATGGAAACTATTGATAATAATTTATAATTTTTAACATTTTACATTATATTTTTCATATAATTTGGCTTCTTCTTTTGTTAAGTCAAATTGTTGATGGTTTTGGTCACATTCATATTCTACTTTTTCTTTAGGTATTGGGTCTATTGAATTTTATATCTATATTTATAAAAATATTTTTTAAATATAATGTGAGAGAATTCATTGTATATTTAATTTCAAAACCCTATGTATAAAACATATAAATTGAAACCTTGAAATTTAAATTTAACAATCAACATACCTAAGATCACAATCAAAATATTGAATTACGCTAACAAAATGCAAATCCAAAGCATGTACATCTATTCCAAAATATGAGAGATCCTTCAAGTTAATAAAATTAAATATGAGTTTGAGGAAAGGCAAAAAAATAGTGAAAATAAAAATGGTGTACACCTTTTTATAACCATAAAGGGTGTATGCCCTTTTGCCTTCATTCCATACCAAGGCACAATTTTTTAAAAAAAGGTGTATGCCTTTTGAAAAAACACCTTCCCTCCCCATGAGTGTCACCTTTTTTATCCATCAAATTTTTGCATCCACCAAATGTTGTGTTGATCCAACATTATTGGTGTCATTATTAGCATTTCACTAGTGCCAATTGTATGTCAACCCTATTAGAATAAATGGTTTATTTATCTTATTAGTTATAAGCTTGTTATTAGTCTTGTTAGATTGTTAATATTGTTAGTCTCATATAAGCTAATATTAACTTAAGATTATACCAGTTGTCATTTTTTGTAGCATTTCTATGAATAACATTATTTCCCATTAGGTAGATAATTTTTTTTAATATAATTTAAAAATAAATCCTAAAAACTACTTAATGATTTTTTTAAATTTTGGAAAAATGTGTATGCACTACATCTTTGTATACATAATATAAATCACATTAGTTTTATTAATATCAATGACCTAGACTTAAGATATTTTGAATATATATTGGAAATATATGTTGCCTATTTATGCCAAAAAGTGGGAGAAACTATTATGTCCTAGTTTGTGTTTTTATGTAAAAACTTGTATGGTTTCATATATGATGGTTGGATAAGCCTAGATAAAAATCTTGATAATGAGGTCTGGTAAGGGAGGAATCATGAAGATCATGTACCCAATTTAAATACCACTCAGTGAGAATTCTATATGTGGCATTCCATAAAATATGAAATCCTGGTGGAAGGAGGGCACTACAAATCAAACATTTATTTTATTGAGATTTGTGCAACCCAAGGGAGGCTCAACTTCATCTAAGAGGAAGGTGTTACTAGCCAAAAGGAAGGCATGAGATTATATAAGAATATCTATGAGAAGTGTGGTAATTAAAATTAGTTTTTTTTTCCCAACTTAACATTCTAATCTAAAAAAAAATTAGTCTAAAAAAATTCTAGTATATAAAGTGTAAAGACCTGTTGAAAGGACTTCTACAATTATTGAGTATTTGTTATTAATAAGTGTGGCATTCCAAAAACAAATAAGGTGTTTTTTAAAAACCAAATAGATCTGAGATGATGTGATTGAATTTTGTTTTTACATTCAGTGTCTTGTAGTTTTCTATCACTTTTTTATTGTTTACTTAAGGATTAAAGCACCTGAGTGAGGAAGAGGATGCCATTGTGCAAAGGACAATACCATATCCATGAAAATACATAGGTTGTTTTCTATTGTTCCATTAAATAATAATTTATTTTATCCAAAGTTAGCATTTGATGTATTTATTTAGGGCAAAAGTGATGTTTTTAAAAGATTGCAAAATTTAAACTTTATTAAGTGTCAATTAGTTATCCTATTATATGCTTTAAAATTTAGAATTAATTTCATATATAAAAAACCATGAGTAAACATCTAAAACTTTTCCACATTGTTCGATTGGATGTATATGGCCATATTAAAAAATAGTAAAAAATTTTATAATTTGTGAAATTTGTTTTTTCATTTTTAGGCAATTTTATGGAAAATAATTCATTTAATTTATCATAAATGATAAAGATTTTGTTGCTAAAAATTGGAAACATTATCTAGTTTTAGTGTAGAATCTATGTGCAAAAGGTTTCTATATAAAATCCTTGATAAAAAAAATTAATTAATTATTTTAGTGAAAAAATAGGCCAGAATGGCTAGTTTACAACATTTTTTATTTCTATATTCTAAAAAACTAAGAGGCAAAAAATTTAGTTTATGGACCCATAAAATACATATAATATGTGACAATTGTAATATTTATCAAATTATGCTTGATAAATAAACTATAAAATACGATGAACCTGATGACTATGATAAGAATCATCGATAAGCTTTGATGTTTTTAAAACTTTCAGTAGCTAAAATTTTTATACCAAAAGTTAGGAATACCACTATTGCTTCTGATTTATGGAAACATATTACAACTAACTACTAGGATTCTAAAGCCGGTAGGGTATTGTACTTACAAATATTATTATTTTTGATGAAAATGCAGGAAGGTGGTTCTATTTCTAAATTCTTATTGTAGTTAAAGGATGTTTATGATCAAATAAAAGTAGTTGATAAGCTTATATATGAGCAAGACCTAATTTATCTGGTAATGCATAACTTTCCATCATCATATGACTCATTTGTTGAGTCCCTTCACATTATCATGAAGACATGGACCTTTAATTTTGATAAGTTATCTACATTTATCATACATAAATAAATGATGCAATAACATTCAATTACTACAACATCAATTTCAACAAAATGTGCATTCATGGCACAATCAAAGGGCAAGGGAAAACATTGGAATACAAGCATTAATTAAAATACACCTCCAAAAGCAATGTGATTACTCCTAAAAAGTCTAAATGAGAATATTTCTATTGTAAGAAACTTGTTCATTTCAATAAATATTTTTGTAAGTGATAACAAGATATAGTTAATGCACAAAAGAAGCCTAGGTATGCTCATATTTCAAAAGAAATTGAAGAAGAAACATCTAATGAATTTTCCTTTGTAACATCACATGACCAATCCATCGAGTCATGCATACATATTACTTTGACTCGAGTGCATCTCAACATTATATGTGTCAAAAAGATTGGTATGTGAATTTCATTGAGGATAATAGAAGTAAATAATATGTTTCCTTGGGTGATGGGTGGAGTCATATTGTTAGAGGTAGTGGGGATGTTCAGATCACTTTAAATAATAATTTCAAATATGCATTATCTAATGTTAGATATGTACTAGATATGAATGATATTCTACCATTTATAAGTGGGATAACTAAAAATAAAATTATTGTTGTAAATTTTGAAGTAAAAATATGTATAGTAGTTACACTCAATGATAAGGTAATTGTTATGGAAATTAAGGAAAGAGGTTTATCCAAGCTCATATATCCTGAAATAATAAAAAAATGCATTAGCATTATTTGAGCATACTAATACTCTTTGGCATGAAAGATATGGTCACCTTAGTTATCAATATTTGAATTTGTTAAGGAAAACTTAAATGGTGAAAGGACTTACATTCATTCAATAAAGTCAGTATGTTTGCAAGGGTGTTAGCTAGGTAAAGATATTAGACATCCATTTCCTATTGGTACAACATGGAGGGTAGAAACTATATTGGAGTTGGTTCATGCAGACTTACATGGTCCAATGAAATCTTGTACAATTTTTAGAGAACTTTATTTTTTTTTATTGTTGATGATTTTGCTAGGAAAATGTGGGTATATTTCCTAAATAAGAAATCAATTGCTTTTCTAAATTTATTTCATGGAAAGCATTAGTTACAAAATAATAAAGTAAACAAGTCAAAGAACTTAGATCTGAAAATGGAGGCAATTTCATCTCAAAATAGTTCAAAACATATTGCACACATGTAGGACTCATCCATAGGTAGTATAAAGTTATGTACACTCCACAGAAAAATGGAGTAGTGGAAAGGAGAAACATGACTATCATGGAGATGGCACGTTGTATGGTACAAAGCAAAAATGTACATTGTCAATATTGGGAAAAATATGTATATACTATAGTATATGTCTTGAATACAAGCCCATGAAATTTATACAAAACATCACTCCTAAATAATCATGGTCGGGTAGACCACCTAATGTAAGTGATTATTAAATTTTTTTTTGTATTGTTTTTGTACTAGTTTCTAAAGAAAAAAGGAGTGGCTTGGATTCCAAAAGTAAAAAGTACCTATTTGTTTACTGCAGTGAACAATCCAAATTATATAGATTACTATATATCTCTATAAATAAATATGTTGTAAGTAGAGATGTCACAATAGATGAAAACAAACCATATTTATCAAGTGATGGTGAACCCACTTATATTATTAATATATGGATAACTAATCATGATTTTGAATCTAGTTTAATAACTGAAGTGGAACATGACTTAAAAAGGCAAACACTAGAGAAGTCAATCTCCATGGAAGAATCTAGTGAAGCCAACAGTGATTCATAGTTAGGATAGACTAGTTAGCAAAAGATGCCAAAGTTGTTTTATACCATAATGAAATATGTAAAGGAAGATGAACTTCCACTCGCAATGAAAGGTAAATCCACCAAATCTAGGAAACAAGCATTGAAAAGAATAAATAGGTAAATTTTACTCTAAATTTAGTTATTTCACAAATATTTGAACAAAAGACATATGCAAATTCTATAGGAAAACCTGAATGTGAATCTACCATGAAGGTGGAGTATGATGCATTAATAAAAAATGTAACTTTATTTTTGCCTAATATACCCCAAGGTAAGAATTCTATTGGATGTAAGTGGATTTATAAAGTAAAATTTAAGTCAAATGGTTATTTAGATAAGTATAAAGCTTGTCTTGTTGCTAAGGGATATGCACATAAGGATGAGTTAGATTATGAAGAAAAATTTTCTCCTACAACAAAAATGGTAACATTCAAAATGGTTATTTCTATTATTTCTTAGTTCGGTTGGTAGGTGTATCAAATGGATATCAAGAGTGCTTTCTTGAATGAAGACTTAGACAAAGAGTTATGCATGGTATAACCACAAGGATTCCATATTCTTGGAAAAGAGCATTTGATTTTCAGGTTAGTGAAGTCCTTGTATGTACTTAAGCAAGGTCCTTGAGCCTAGTATTTTAAAATTGATAAATATCTTACAGTCTGGTTTTAAAAGAATTGATGTATAATTTAATATTTATTCATTTGATTGGTGATGACATAGTGGTTCTAGTTGTCTATGTTGATGATCTTTCCATAAACAAAATTAATGTTTTTTTAATTCAACAAGTGAAAGTTGACATCTTTTATGTTTCTATAATGATTGTTCCAAGCTTGCTTTAATATTGTCTAGGTGTAGAATTTTGGCAATGTTACAATTATGAATATACCATATTTGTATGTCAAAAAAAATATTCCAGATATTTGTTAAGAAAATTCAAAATGTATTATTGTAATATATAAATTGATGTGGCCTCTAACGTCATGATGGATTCAACAATCCATATCTCTCACAGCACACAAAACATTTCATAAACTCATAATTAAATTCTCATACTTCTCACTAATTTCAAAAAAATTACAAAGCTTCAACAAGTTATCTCTTCTCACATACACAAATATTCAACAAGTTATCTCACAATACACATTACTTGGCTCCAACCATGCCAAGGAGGCTCTATAGAGATTCTTCCAAGCTCAAACTCTCTATAATCTAGCCTAATTACAAAACCAAGGAATACAATTGTTTATATAAATTCAAGGAAGGAATTAAAGAGAGAAAAACACAAGAGGCCAAGAAATGGATCCACCCTTTCACATGGGTGAATCATGCCAAGAGACAAGATCCATCCCAAGCAAATTTATTCCATTTTCCTTATGGGATTGATGATCACAAAAGATAAAAAAGGTGCCTCCAAGAAAAAATTCAACCCATATCACACTTGGATGAGTAAGGATAAGGGAGTTAGAGTAGTCCTCAATAAAACCATGCCACCTTTCACATAAAGACAAAAAAGGTAAAGTAGAAGTCAATTTGAATAGTAAATCTTATCTCCTCCACTTGCATAAGCTTCCAAAAGATGGTAGATTTCTTTTTTGACTAATCTCAAGCCATTAACTTTTGTCCCCACTTGAAATTTCAACCCACTCTCATAATGGAGGTTGACATCAAGCCCTTTATGTGCCTTACAAGTAATATGGTGTCCCATGCCACCTAGGCAACATGACTAGTGTTATGGACATCTCATTAAGATGAATAGTGTATGCCACCTCATCAATGAATAGTGTCATCATGAATAGTGTTTTTTCTTACCACATCATTCTCCTCTAGTTGAAAACAACTCAGCTCCTACAAGTTATCCTAATTGTATCCTTACCATTTATTCTATAAAAAAAGAAAAATCACACCACTCTTTTTTGTATGTAAGATTACTCGAACCCTTGGATGTTCCTACATCAAACACCTAAAGTATTATAATGTGATCTCATTGTCATATATATGTGGTAAGTGGTAGAACCAATCTTTTGGTTACGGATTTTGATGACCATGGAATCCCCTTACAACACACCAAGTACTCTAGGAGGTTGTCTTTCTTATTCCACCACTTCCAGTTTCTACATACTAGCCTTCCTAAAACCATCCTCCTCTACCAAAATCTAATATATATCTCAATGGATTCATGTGTGAGATTCAACCCACCACCATAAAACATCTTCCTCTACCAAGATTCTCTACCATGCATCTCATTATCCCATGTGATCTCTATCCCATCAAAATATGACCACCTCCACTTGAAGTGATCTTAAATTTCTTCAAACATCATCCAATCATAACTTGGATCATCTTCCTTGGCATACTTCACCATTTTTATCTCCTCACTCATGGTTGAAACATATTCATCCATCACACTATCCTCATGTGCACTTGCATAAAATTCTTCTCTATGGCTAGAACATCAACACCAACCAACTCTTCATCCACTACTACCATATCCATCACTTGGATAACTTATTCACTCCACATCTCTTCATGCACTCTAAATTATACTTCAAATACTTCCATTATTTTATTCATGAAAACTTTCAACTCCTCTTCAATGATCACTTCTTTTACATGCACCTCTTCTTGGATGTTTTCCTCTTTACTTTGAAACTATGCATGGATGCAACTTTATTCTATCTTATCTCCATCATCCTTTACAAGAATGTCTTCAATAATGGGTTGATCACATAACAACTCCTCTCTCATATTGTCTTTCATGGAAATCTTCTTCTTCTCATTCATTTCCTCCTTTTGCAACTCTACATAGTTGTATTATTATTTCTTCTATGTGACTACTTCTCTTACCAATGAAACCACCTTTGCTTTCAAGGAGTCACATATCTCCCACATCATGTTTTCTTGTTCTTTTGTTTCACATTCTTTAATTCTATGTAGCAGCAACTATAATAACCTATCCCAAGGCTTTAACTTCTTCTCCCACTCGTTTATGGGTGGTCCTCTTCCACTCTTCTTTGACATATTCATACCTACAAAATAAAAATAAACATTCACATTCTCAACTCAAACTCTCCTCTCTATAGGAATCTTACTTTCTTTGATACCACTTGATGTGGCCTCCAACCATATGATGGATTCGACAATCCATATCTCTCACAACACACAACATTTCATAAACTCATCGATAAATTATAACTCTTCTCATTAATTTTAGAAACATTACAAAGCTTCAAAAAGCTATCTCTTCTCACATACACAAAGCTTCAACAACTTATCTCACAATACACATTACTTGGCTTCAACCATGCCAAGGAGGCTCTATAGAGCTTCTTCCAAGCTCAAACTCTCTATCATCTAGCCTAATTACAAAGCCAAGGAATACATTTATTTATATAAATTTAAGGAAGGAATGAAAGAGATATAAACATAAGAGGCCAAGAAATGGCTCCACCCTTTCACATGGTTGAATCATGCCAAGAGACAAGAGGCATCCCAAAGAAATCTATGCCATTTTACTTATGGAATTGATGATTGTAAAAGACCAAAAAGGTTCCTCCAAGGACAAATTCGACCCATATCACACTTGGATGAGTAAGGACAAGGGAGTTAGAGTAGTCCTCAATAAAACCATGCCACCTTTCACATAGAAACAAAAAAGGTAAAGTAGAAGTCAATTTGAATAGTAAATATTATCTCTTCCACTTGTATAAGCTTCCAAAAGATGGCAGATTTCCTTTTTGACTAATCTCAAGCCATTATCTTTTGTCCCCACTTGTAATCTTAACCCAATCTCATAATGGAGGTCAACATCAAGCCCTTTGTGTGCCCTAAAAGTAATGTGGTGTCCTATTCCATCTAGGCAACATGACTAGTGTTGTGGACACCTCATCAGGATGAATAGTGTATGCCACCTCATCAGTTAATTGTGTTTTTCCTTGCCACATCATCAACTAACATTGATTCACCACTAGTCAATGAAATAGTGTATCGGTAATTAATAAGTTGTCTGATTTATCTTACTACTACTACACTGGATTTATGTTTTGCAATGACTTATCTTTTTCGCTTCATGGCTAAGCCACGTGAATAACATTGGCAAGCTAAAAAATAGGTTCTTAGATATGTCAAATGCACTCTTGACTTTGGTATTTTATATAAGAAATATGTTGATTTTGAGCTAACAAGGTATACTAATTCAGATTGTTCAGGATCAGTTGATTCAATAAGGTCTACGATAAGTTCTGTTTTCACTCTTGGTTAAGGAGTATTCTTATCACAGAGTAAGCTTCAGAATACAATTGACTTGTTTTATATTGAAGCTTAGTACAAAAGTTGTTAGTGTAGGTCATGAATTGATATAGAATCAATCCATTCTAGAGGATCTTTAACTTGATTCATCTACACCCACACTTGTCTTCTACGATAACTAGAGTGTTCTAAAGTTGGTAAAAAATCCAATTTTCATGTTAAAACAAAACACATTGAAGTTCATCACCACTACATCCGCTAACTGGTTAATAATGAAAACATGTCCTTATTATTATCCCACCTCTAAATAACAACTGATATAATAAGTAAACCTGTAAGTAAAAATAAATTTGTAAAATTCAATTATAAGTTTGGAATTGTTTCATTCAATTATTAAAGAAGTTATTAGAATAAATAGATTATTTGTCTTATTAATTATATGATCGTTAAACTTATTATTAATCTTGTTAATCTCGTATAAGTTAATCTTAGCTTATGGTCATACTGACTCTCCTTGTTTGTAGCATTTCTACAAACTATTCATAAGGCTCTATTTATACAATAATGTACCGCCTACGGATTTATGCTTATACGTGAAAACTTGACCTACACCAAATTAACATTGAATTCAAACTGTAAAATGAAATAAATATAAAAAAATTGGTAATGATAACCTGAACCAAAATATGACACGAAATATGCACAAGGTATAATATTTTACAATTTTCAATGCAGTTGAAAAAATATTACACAACATGGAATATTTCCTAAAGAATGAATCAATCCAAGATATCTCACCATATGAGATAAATTTGCTACACTAATCTTTATTTCTTTAAAGTAAACGGTCCATAATCTATGATAAACGATGATTTAACAACAGATGCATTTTTTATATAGTTTCTAATTCAATAGCCCTGAGATTAGGGTAAACTTTAGTTAATTAGTTATTGGATTATTATAATATATTCAATAGCTACACATTTTATCCATTAGAGAAGCTACGCAAGGGAGCCATCGTATATAAACATACATTCTGCAAGCAAAACGTTTTTAATTTTATTTTTATAGAAAAGTTTATGTATGGTTTATATACATTCATTATAATTTTTCTAATTATTTTTAAAAAAATAATATCTTCTATCCATTTGCTTTCAAATCTCATTAAAATATATGAAATTGGATGTAGTTGTTAATGTGATACCTGACTGTATCTCAACCTAATTTATAGCTTCAATTAAAAATAAATATCAATAAATATATATATATATATATATATATATATATATATATATATATATATGTTTTATAATTTAAAAAATTAAATATATATATATATATATATATAAAATAAAAATAACTTTTAACATAAAAATGACACAAATATTATTATAATGAATCAAATTGCAACTTTATTTAATGCTAATATTATTATCGTTTTCAAAATCACTTTTCCAAGGGCACATATGATTGCCACATAATTTTTTGTGACAAAATCTGCCTTTCCCATCAATATATATTGACAAGTCTGCTTTTTGAATAAAAAGAAGCAAAGAAAACAAGTGATCATGTTCAATCTTTAATGTGATAATGGAAGCAGCACGGGAAAGCTAATTCTGAAAGAAAGGCAGTCCAGCTAAAAGTGAAATCACATTAGTCTCTTACAAGTCCCTTCACTTCACGGCGGTACCAACTCCCGGCCTACTTGAACGAGATGTCTCCCCATCTTGTGCTCTATATACACAGCAACCTGCAAATGTTCCATTCACCATTCCTGCCTTCCAAACAATGTATCCAATGGCATTCTTTAGGGTGACATTGTTTTTCTTCCTGGCCTATGCCGTTCAAGCAAATTACAACTCCCCCGCTCCTTTGCATAATTATAATTCCCCACCCACTGCATCTCCTCCTCCTCCATATCACTACACATATCCACCTCACTATAAATCTTCACCACCACCTCCATACCATTATAAATCACCTCTATCTCCTCGTCCTCTTTATAAATATAAATCTCCTCCACCTCCAATTTACAAATATAAATTTCCACCTCCATCAAAATATCCTTATAAATTTCCTCCACCTCCGACCCCCATTCTTAAGTATAAATCTCCTCCTCCGCCCTCTCCAATTTACAAATACAAATCCCCTCCACCCCCAGTTTACAACTGCAAATCCCCACCTCCACCAAAATATCATTACAAATCTCCTCCTCCACCCTCTCCAATTTACAAGTACAAATCCCCACCTCCACCAAAATACCATTACAAATCTCCTCCTCCACCCTTTCCAATTTACAAGTACAAATCCCCTCCACCTCCAGTTTACAACTACAAATCCCCACCTCCACCAAAATACCATTATAAATCTCCTCCACCCTCTCCAATTTACAAGTACAAATCCCCTCCACCTCCGGTTTACAAATACAAATCACCACCTCCACCAAAATATCACTACAAATCTCCACCACCCCCAACCCCTATACAAGTTTATAAATATAAATCTCCTCCTCCACCTTCTCCAATTTATAAGTACAAATCCCCTCCACCTCCGATCTACAAATACAAATCACCGCCTCCACCAAAATACAAATACAAATCTCCTCCACCCCTATCTCCTAATTACAAGTACAAATCTCCACCACCCCCTACTCCTCCACCTTCTCCAATCTACAAATACAAATGCCCTCCACCTCCTGTCTATAAATACAAATCTCCACCTCCACCAAAATACTATTATAAATCTCCTCCACCCCCTTCTCGATCATACTTATATAAATCTCCTCCCCCTCCGCCTCAGCCTCAGCCTCATGTCTATAAATACAAATCCCCACCACCTCCAATCTAAAATTACAATTCTCCTCCACCCGTTTAATAAGGAGCTACATGAAGAAGGTAAGGAACATATTTTGTAAACACTCTGCCATTAGTCTACAATGGGGCTCGAACATTTTTTATATATGATCTTTCATTAAGGTTATGATGAAATCGTCTTAATCTCATTGGGTCGATGCAGTTTGTGGCTTTGATATATGTGCAGGTATAAAACGTGGTGGGTCTTTGAAAAGTAGATTGAGAGCATCTACCTCAACTAGAGAATAACAGTGCTGTAAAAGAGCTTGAATATTTATGGAGAATTCTTATATGTTAATTTAGTGGTACTGAATTCTTTCAGTTAACCAGCAATGAGTAAAAGTGGTAAACAGACAGTACGTTCAGCCAAATACACCTACTATATATTAGATTCTTCTGTGAGCAATATATTTCTATCATCACTTTCATATAATAGGACTATAAAAGCTTTAATTTTAAAGGAAAATAAAGTGCAATGTAATGCATTTTCTCTTCACATTATATTTAAATAATCAAAAGTAATTATATTTTGAGAGTTAACATTGTTGTCATGTAAAATTTTGATAATGATTATTTATTCAACATTATTATTTAGATATTAGTACATTTTCTAAAAAAAGCAAGCGTGTATATTTATTATAAAAGTTTTTAGTATTTTATTCAAATTTTCACTTTACATTTTATACAATTTTTAAAAATATTTCATTATATTCTACAATAAATTATGTAAATACAATCATACAACCATCAAATTTATGTCTAAATTTTTATGTTCGCCATCAACCATCAAAATCTAAAAGTTTACATATAATATTGTACTCATATTTATTTTGGAGACATTTCTCCATGAAAATGTCCCCACCTCCCTCCTCAAATTCTTGCCCATTTTACCATTGTATGTTAAACAAGGGCACAAAGCGCCAAGTCACTACGGGGAGTTTGAAGTATTGAAATGAAAAGATGTTACTATTGTTCAAGGGAGTTTGAAGTATTGAAATGAAAAGAGGTTACTATTGTTTAATTTTATTTTTATTTCAAACAGTGTTATAACATTTCTATTACATTGAAATGAAGTAGATCATGTAGAAACTAAACAAAACTTTGAAGCTATTGAATGCCTTGTCTCTAGAAATGTAGAAGGCTTTGAAAATTGTATTAGAAATAACATGTACAAGAAGAATAAATGGATCAGTGTTGAACAAATATAACTATATAGTACATATATTATAACAAATAAATTCTAACCTACATTAATCAGGTTACCGAATTCATTCATGTGGAAAATTTAAGTTGAAATTGTGTTCTAATTCTTGACTATTGCAATCTATAGTGATAAAAATGCTCATCTTATGAGCCTCTCTTGACAAATGTTTAGTCAATGTTGTATTCATGTCATTTGTGGTTGGTATCAAGGAATAAAAAGAGTCTATATTTATTCCCATTTGAAAAGTGGATCGATTGGCATGTATATTGCTTTGCAACAACTAATGATTAGGTTACAGTATTCACCAATGCATCTTCCCATATCATGATCATCATCATGGCACTAGATCTGCTTTACCATGGCACCATTTTTTCCAGACATAGCATCTTGCTCATAATTATCAATTCTACCTCTACCATCAGAAAATGGTTAGATACATGTACCAACCCTGTTAGCAGTAGTCCTTACATCATGCTAACTATTCCTAGATAATCAAAATAAATAGCATCTACTAATGTAATAGATAAATAAAGATATGCTCAAATAGCTTTTATTCATGGAAACACAATACTATATCATTTAGATAAGTCTATACATCAAAGTTTCTATTTTGTATTGTATCAGCCAATAAACATTTTCTAACTCTCCTCAAGTGAGATCTCACTTCATAGAATCTCTCATGAAAAATCTTTGCTTCAACTTTATGCTAGTGGTGAAAATTGAAGATGCTACTAACATTTAACAACATTTTTTGACACAACTAAATATTAGCAAGAACAAAATAACTTAACCCAAATAATTTGCTAGCATTCCTAGATGAACAACAAGTTTTGTAGTCACAAATTTTCAATTGTTACTTCCAATTAATATAAATATTTTTACCCACCACTATAAATTTATAAAAAAATAATAGACATCTGTTGCTACAATTGGAGATGGTTTCAAACTAAAACCTACATAAGAGGATCCAATACAATAATACTGAGATTTTAGAAATCACAGTTGAACATTGAATGAATGCTGAGGGAAATTTGTTAATGGAGAGAAATCCTTAGAAAGAGATGATATCATCTTCATTTCCAGTAATATCATTTTGATTTGAAGCAATATTGAAACCTTGTTTTCTTTTTTTTCCATTTTTTCAAATTTTGTCAAAGGCCCTAATTGGTGAGTAATATTTTGCATGTTGTTGTCCAATTTCAGACAAACGAGCATTACAAATCAGGGAATATTTTTTGCGCTCTACCTCTTGCGATAATTCCCATTCCTTTTGGATAATAAAATATTCCCAATACACATTTTGTATTTTGACCATAAATGTTTTGAAACGGGAACTTACCAATCAATATGTTGATGTTGTAGTTACAAGCACATTCCCTACAACAAATGTTAGCATTCAATAATACAAATTCTTTTTTATAAATAAAATTGGAAATGATTATTAAAAGTATACATTTTATCTAGTAGTACCTCTACCTAAAATAATTTTTAAATATCAACTAACATCTTTATGATTACCTTGTGAAGGCCTACCCAGTTTTTCCATTTGCCAGCATCTTTATGATTAACTAGTGAAGGCCAACCCCATTTAAATCTAGGGAATATGCTCCACCTACCAAATAAACACTCATAAAATAAATTATAGTCCAAACCACCCACAGTGAAATGTGCATATGATGGACTATCATAAATAATAAAGTTGCAATGTCCACATTTACAAACATTTATGAAAATTGTTTATACAAAAACATTAGTGCCACATACAGAGACTACACAAGTGTTCCAGTAGTCATTGTATGGAGATGCATTCACACTCTAAGAATAATAAGTCTAAAATTTACTAAAGGATGGATAGATTTTATATTCTATTTCTTTTAATAAACAATTTATCCTTTACAACTCTACGTGCCATCCCTAGCAGTTATCTAAAAATGTGAAGCTAAGATGATGAATGAATAATTGATATTAATAACTCAATTGATTCTAAAATCTTTTCAATGCTCACACTACTTTATCCTATTTACCCCATAATTAAAGCAGACTAAATGCTGTTGTGAACATTATGCACTGAGGGTAAGAGGTACATCATATTATTTCAAAGACTTCAATGTAGTTTCATTGTAAATCCAGATTTTCACTTTCATAGCCTTATTATGTAGGTGTGGAAAATTTTGCTTTCAGTACTCTTTTAATCCCTCTTCATTACTTCAGTTTACTAGATGATTGTTTTGTATGGAAATTGATGAATAAGACTGATTCAACACCATGTTTGGGAGCATATATATGGTTATAGGTTCCGTAATGGAGTGGGTTGCCAAATTTTCAAGAAAAATTGAGTAAAATTTTATTAACATGGATTGAAATTAATAATTTTCATTTAACTCTATGACCATATCATTTAGAATTAGCCAATGCTAACTAATCACTATTATATTATTTGAACAACACTGACATAAGTAGACAGAAGTTTGATATTTTTTTTCCCAACCCAATTTGGAAAATAAAATATTTTCTTAAACTACACTAATTCACATAAAGAAATTACAAGAATACAAACAAAAAGTAAGCAGATAGATGGCTAATGTTGTGCCGTATAAAGATATGTTGAATGTAATTCACTCATTGTGTATAAAAGTAAAAAATGAAAGCACTCGCTGAAAGGGCATCTCTTGTTAGTAACTGCACCATGAAAAATAATACAATTTTTGAAAAATCAAGAAGCCCAGCAAGATTAATCATTTTCCAACAAGGCCTCCATAATTCCTCATCATAAACTAGGTTAGTCTTTATCCACCTCCACCTCCACTAAAACACCTCCATAGCCTTAGGTGTTTCATCTCGACATCTATATGTACTTCCTTAAAAAATAATTAATAAAGGGTAAGTTTTTACGTATATATATATACATACATATATATATATATATATATATATATATATATATATATATACATATATACATATACATACATATATATACATATATATATATATATACATACATCCACTTATAAAGGAGTATATATATATATATATATATATATATATATACTAAAAAATAATTAATAAAGGGTAATGGCTAAAGCCCATTTTACATGTAAATAGTAGGACACGATAAAGCTTAACTAGCACACACCAACTCCCAACATGGGTTGCTCATCGATGATCATCAGGGATTGGTAAGCAGTTAAAATAAACCACAGTTTGAGGTGGGTTAAATCATTACCAACACCACGGCTTTCTTCTAACCATCCATCCTTCAGTCACCACCAACTTCACTACCAATTATCACATGGCATAGACCCAGTGAGCATGGCATGTGAATCATGAAGGCAATGGTAATTTCAGATTATCATGCCCTAACATGTAGATAATCATGGTTTCTTATCTTAATATTAATTTAGTAATGCCAAGCCTAAATAGATGTCCTTCACCATTCACTTACTGCTAGATCCAAGGTGGTGGGAGATAGTCCAAGCAGAGGCGGTCTGAATAAGAGCAGAGGAGTTGGTGTTTAGTCAATTATCAAGGTAAATTGTGGAAGTTTTTATTATTTTCATAATTCTCTAATGAACATTTCATTCTATCTAAGGGTTCTATATGCCCCTATTCAAGGTTACCCTTGATTTTATGTAGACTGTGTCTTAATGCATAGTGGTTTGCATGATTGTGAACTATGTTTATAACTAGGCTATATATTGAGTTTTGACGTAGTTTATAAGTTATTCTTCCCATATAAACACATATGCGTAGTCCTCCTTTTCAAAATAAATAGAGTTATATTGTTCAAACATAGAATATCCTTTAGCAAATGGTCATTTTAAAGGATAAAAGAAAGCAAAGCTCAATGTTACCTTATTAAAATGGTAGTGCATATGACCCTGCATAAAATATAATGGTGCATATGACCTTGCATAAAACTAAATCCATAACTTATTCAAGACACATTGGTTCATATTTGTGATCATAGAAGTGTAAGTGGTCGCTGAATAAGTTGAACAAAGAAATAAATCCCAAAGTTTTTTATAAATGTGAAAAAAAATGAACCCATAACTTATTAACATAGACAAAATCAAAAACATAAGAAGCAATAATATGTATGGGGAATAAAGGAAAATGCTTTAGATAAGCACATTCACAATGTGTTCATAATCCTCCTTTGCATAGATTATTTAGATGAAAATGCAAAAAAAAGTAGGGAAGATTGTAATAAATCCTTTAAAAGGACATATGTCTTCAATTTTACCTATACCTATTGTTTTGGGGGCCCTATTTCTCCTTGGTAGAAACCCACTATACATAATTTTAAGCTTCCCTAGGACTTCTCCTTGGTAGAGGCCCACTATACATAATTTTAAGCTTGCCTAGGATTTTGTCTTTGTTAATAAGTTATTTTTATACATAAAAACAAGCTCTTATATTTAGGGTCATATGCACTATGATCCTCTATAGACAAAGCTTGATTCAATGTCCACTTGCCCTTTTGTGATGACAAATACAAAAAGGAGGGCATGGAATCTGCTTCCACTCTACATGAGGTTAAGCTCCCCTAGGATTTTAATTTTGTTAATAAGTTAATTTTATACATAAAGACAAGCTCTTATATGTAGTGTCGTATGCACTACGAATTTAGAGGAAGAGAGTTGTTCAACAGGGCGCATAGGAGCCTCTCCAGTATTTTCCAAGCTTTAATATCTTCACCTCTATTTCCAATTCATGTGTTTTTATTCACCATTTCATGTGTATTTATGCTTGTAAGTGCCTAAATGTATTCTATTATTTGTGATGGGGTCATCATGTATGTGTGTTTTTAAGTACATTAAAAGTGTTATTCTTATCATGTTTCATGTGTTTGTGCAGACTTCCACAAAGTAATAGAGTGTGAATCCATGTTTTTTGTACTCCCATTATAGGGTGTATAAGAGCCTCTATAGTATTTTCCAAGCTTTAATTTATTCAGCTTTTTTTTTTAAAATTCTTGTGTGTTTATTCACCATTTCCTATGTATTTATGCTTGTCAGTACCAAAATGTACTCTATTCTTTGTGATGGGGTCATCATGTATGTGTTCTTTTTAGTACATTGAAAGTGTTATTCTTATCATATTTCATGTGTTTGTGCAGACTTCCACAAAGTAAGAGTGCATTAATCCATGTTTGTGTTTGTAGTACTCCCATTGTACTATGCAATATATACTTACTATTGTTGACTTCTTCATTAAAAATGTTCAATGAGATTATTAAATATTTCCATTAATGTCTTTCATAGAAGCTACGACTGAAATTAATTTTTTTGCATATAATATCCATGAACTTGATATTTAAGGCTTCAAAAATATTATTGCTAACCTTTGAAATTTACAACAAGCATGTTTTGGTTCTTTTAAAGTTTTCAAAATGTAATCTATCCATTACTTTTTCTCTATCTCATCTACTACATACAAAGGTTTGTTTAGCTTGTCCTTGAATCACCACATAAGGCATTGCCATATTATATAGATTGTTTCCAAATGAATTGGTATGTTAAGTTTCTATAATGTGAAAAGACAATCTCTACTTTAGAACATTACACTATCTACAGAAAATGTAATGCCTTCTCATATGTACATTTACTTGTTGGAGGGTCGTAACATATACTTTCAATATAAGGTGTCAATTTCATGAATAGTCATTAACCTAATTATTATGTTGCTACTACATTACATTACCAACTAGTCAAATTACCCTGGCTACTGGCACACCATTGTACTCTCATGGTGACCTTTATAATGATTTATATAAACATTTCATTGATAAGGGTTAGTGTTGTAAAGCATATTCTTGACTTGTTTGAATACAAGTTATTATTTGTTGGCAACAAATACTATGAATGTTAATTGTTGCAGATTTAAGATGGATGAGTGGGAATTAGATGATTGCCTCAAAGAACTTTATGCTGAGACTGAACAAATGGTATGCATTTTTAGCTACTATACTCAAACATGACTTTGAGTTGTATTATATTTTTTATTGATGTTAATCTATTGTGTAATGCATTGTGTTAGGATAAAGAAGTCAGTCAAAAGTCTTCATTATGTGCAAGTGCTTAGTTTAGACGTTCCCCTCACCCCCTCAAAGATCGAAGGAGGAAGCTATATGGATGATCAACAATTGAAGATGGTATTCCCATTATTATGAGACAGCCATCCCCTACCCACAAAAAACCAGGGGTGCAATCCTAGTGTGAGATGGAATCTTTTCCAAATAAAGGTGTAAACAAGGGGATAACATAGGTAATTTTATTGGTGGCCAGTGTTTTTTTAATGGCTGCTTTAATGTTCTTGTCGCATATGTAAAATGCTTAATATTTTTGAACCATGCATCTCTCTGTTGATTTGTTATGTTCTCCCTTTTTTAATACTATAGGTAGAGGCGGTGGAGTAGACTGAAGGTTAAGAGGGTGTCCCTAAAGCACCCAATGATTGTTTCTCAATAGATGTATGGGAACCTTTGGCTGCCCTTAATGTTTGATTGCTCCTCATGATAAATAATGTTTCTTTCTTCCCTTTTACAAAAATCAAAATTAAAATACTTTTGACTGACACACCATGCATTTTTCTATGTTATTTTTGTTTTATGTTTTAGTTGGGAGTGATGGAGTGAAACCAAGTGGATGTGGATGATAGTCACCTACATAATGAATATGTCCCTACAAATGTTCATATTTTTTATACTCTCTCTTTCATTTTCCATGCTCAATAATTTTAAACCATGCATCCATATTTTTATATGTTATATATTTTTTAATACTGTAGGAGGAGGGGGTGGGCAAACCAAAGGTGAAGAAGGTGTCCCAAAAACATCCAATGACTATTTCTCAACAGATGTATGGGAACCTTTGGCTACCCTTAATGTTTGATTGATCCTCATGTTAAATAATGTTTCTTTCTTCCATCTTAGAACAATCAAGATTAGTCTTCTCTTGACACACCATGCATTTTTTTATGTTGTTTTTGTTTTGTGTTTTAGTTGGAAGGGGTAGAGCGGAGCCACATGGATGTGGATGGTAGTCACCTACATAATGACTTTGTCCCTACAAATGTGTGTATTTTTTCTAGTCTCTCTTTCATTTGACATGCTCATAGCCCCATGTTTATTGTTCCATACATGTTTAGAGTTGGAATCATATGTATATGTCCACCTATGTGGTAGGAGGAGGTAGAGTCATATGACCACGATGACAATGATAATGAGGATGTTGATGATGATGATGATGATAGTGATTAGCTTCTAGACACCTTACAATCTAAAATAGAGGAAGAACCGAATGTTGTAAGAACATTTGATTGTCTTTGATGATGTTATCTTATGTTTATTGTTTTACGCTTCTAACATTATATTATGTTTGATGATGTTATACTTTATTTATTTCTTTATGCTCTTAACCTCAAATCTCTTCCTTGTTGAATGACAATATGTAGGCGAGTATAGAATTGAGGATTGGGGTATTTCAAGGTATAATTTGCACCTTTGCTTGTTGTTACCGTGCAACATATTTAGAGCTGATGGTGGCCATTTATTTTGGTCATGAGATAGGCTTAACACTCACCATCCTAAGATTCATGGTTGAGAAACCCATTCTAAGGAGGCGCTTTGGGCATGCTGGAGGTGGGAAATGTACACCTAAGGGAAGAGAAATCAATAAAAGGCAAACAAAAAGGAGGCCAATAGATTGACTCTTGAAAAATTAGAGCATCAGCAAGAGAGATAGGCTGAAAAGATCATGGATGGCTAGGGAGGATTTGTTTGAGATATGTTATCTCAATGAGACAACCTTGAATTCTATTGAAGATGAGATGGTTGCATATGATTTGAGTTAAAACTTGGCACAAATAAGGGAAGCCTATGCTTTCAGCTAAGAGAATATCATTGACAAATGGAGTGAGAAAGAGAATGAGTGGAGAAACATCAAGGTGCATACAACAATGGACCTCAGGTTAAATGCATTATGTTCATTGCTTTTCATGAAGTTAATGTTAAGTTCAATTCAGCTTACTCAATATTAAAATTGATATTTCTACAAAAATCACGATTCTAATTATAGAGGGATGACCCTCAAGACCATTCTAGTGATGAGGATCACATTCCTTTGAGAGAACTACATTTATGGAATGGTAGATATGTTCATCATGGGGGCTATAACAAATGAAAGTGCACATGATAGGTTGCCTCAAAAATTGATATTGTATGTCTTATGATGACTACATATTATATGCACTCTTGTTTATTTTGCGTACCTTTCTTTCAACCTTGCCATTACATATTTTGATAGTGATGTATATTGTTATTGCATATAGGCTTTTGGTGGAGAAAATTTGGTGCATTCATAAGCATTGATGCACCATGTTTAGGAGGTATGATAGTTACTTCTTATTTACCAAAATTGACAAGTTTATTCTTCATGTTGGTGTCTTATTATTGTATTTTGTCAAGATTTCTAAACTACACATTTTGAAATGTAGGTGTCTAGGGTGACATGTATATGTGTGCATTCCTGTGGTTGACCACTTCCACTTTTTTATCCATTTTCAAAGGTCTAAAGGCCATACCATGAACATTTATATTACCTTGCAACGGTTGCCTTAGACACTATTATTTATATACATACATTTTAGCATAATATGTATCACATATTTGATGTGTCATCAAACATATTATTTGGATAGGATATTTGAATACAAGTGTTTCACTCTGGTTTGTGGTGGATATGTATTTTTTTATTTATGTACAATTCAAGTAATGAATTGGTGATTAATTTGCATTTATCGATGTATTACACAATCATGAATGGTTTAATGATGCAATGTTTTTCCCATGTACTCATCTTATATTTTTTACATGTATGGTATGCATTATTTTTTACTGGTGATCTATCATCTTCACATGTATACCTTATTCTCCTTTCATTATTTCAGATGTTGGTGACAAAGTTCACATGTTTACATGTCTCTATGTTTATATAAAAGTAATCATGGTGGGGAGGAGTGAAATATAATATTTATACGCGTGGCTTGTCTCTCTAACATTCCTTTGTCTCATATCATGTGTTTGTCTATTTAGGTAATCAACACAACAACTGTCGATGACTATGGCCCACAATTTGGGGCATGGGAGGATGGACAAGAAGGAAAAGGACAACACTCTAATACATCAGAATGATCATACCATAGGTAAATATTTCATAATTTAATATAATGATTTCATTGTTTTCATTTAAGTTAGAAAACTCTTTTTGTGTAAGGGAACTATTCGTAATTATAAAAAATTAGATGTTCTTAGTTTTTGAATATTCTTGTGGACCCTCATTTATGTCTAGATTTTTTTAGCTTTTCAATGTTGAAAATATTGAGTGCTATCATTGACTTTCACATGTATCTTATTTTTTACAAATTAAGTCCCAAATCTAGAAGAGAATATGGCTACCCAATTACCTGAGGGCATGGAAGAACTTCTCGCAAACATGAGATCCCAGAACGCAATGGGTGAAGAAGAACATCTTGGTTTGAAACTATCACTAGTAGCTATGAAAAAAAATAACTTGAGAGGGAAAATTAATTTTTTAATGAGCTTCTTGATGGTGCAAGGGCAAAGGTTATCAAGTTGGAAACTGCATTGGTTGATAAGACCAGAGAGGTTGAGAAATTGCACCATGTACTTCTCACACTGACAGATGTGAAGATGGATACTAAAATAAAGTTTTGTAATGTACAAAATGCCCATGCCTACATAAAATAACTTTATGATGTAAGGGTGGATATTGTATGCTGGCCATGAAAATGAAGAACAAAATAATAGTTGTCATATATGAGCAGTAGCTGTAGATTTTGAAGGTGGAGTTTGATATCTTATTTTCACAAGCCAATGGCAAGTCTCCCAATAGACATCGTATTTGATACATGAACAATTATAATTAGTTGTGTGTAATAACTCATGTGTCCAGTATTACATGATGTATGCTTATGAAGTTGGATGGAAATCAATTGAAACACATGCTTATTCACATTTTAATCTACAAAATTGATGTTTATTTTCCACCAGTTGCTTACTTCATCTTGTATAAGGACTTTTGTGAAATTTTTGAAGGTGGAAAGATATGGTAAGTTTATCCAACTATTTAGGCATGGTAATAAGTTTATAAATGTTTATGATTCTATTTTTATGTTGATAGATATGTCATATAGTGAAAATCAAGTCATAATGCAATCTTTTTGGTAAAAAACTCTAAGTGGGAAAAGGGAAATCAAGACTCAGTTATGCGTCCTCTTCTAGGAGTTTGGAGTGAGTTATCAAGAGTAGATAGTTATTCCATTAGAATGTGGAAGAGATAAAGAATAGAGAGAAATCTATAGAAAAATTGTTGTAGACTTATATTCCCTATTTTGAGTAATTGTTTTTGTGGCTGAGTATAAGTGTTTTGTTAATGAAGAGTGAGACTAGTAATAGTTTCCAAATGTGCTTTTAAAATATATAGCTTGACAATTCATTTCCAAGGTATTTGAATGAACATATTTGAGAATATAGGTTTAAATAATCAAGAATGAAGTTTTTGTATTGAAGACTGTGTTTGTAGACCCCTATTTGGGTGTTGTTTCTCTTCTATTAGTGTTAGTCACCCTTTTCAAACTTGACTCATAACCATTGGAAAACCTCTTGGAGCTAGTTACACTCAATTTTTTTCTTACAAACTATGAGTATTTTCTAATGGATTTAGTTATGCATGTAGATTTGAAGACAATATTCGAAGAAAGAAGAAGAAAAAGACCCTGTTCAAGGAGAGTGTGAGCAGACCCCCTGTTTTGTGTTTCTTGATTGTATAGCAGACTATGAATGAAAAATTCATTGATCAATGGCATTATATATCAATTTTACACGTTTCTATAATATTGTTGATGTATTTTTAGATTAAAATTTGTAAGATTGATAATCCATTTATTAGTGTTGGAGGATAGCAAAAGGCAAACCCCTATTTTGGGAGTCTTTTTATTTTTGTGCAGTCTGATTGTATTATTGGTGAATGAATGATCATTGGACTTACTTGTAATTATGTTCTTTTGAATCTAAAATTTGTTAGAATTGTGTAAGAAGTGTATGAATGAAGGAAAGACTCAGGAAGCTTGTTTGGTGTTATTAAATTGATAAGCAACCCTATAAATTGTAACAATCAATGCATGATGTAAGTTGACTATAATTCATGAAGGAAGGGTCCTCCTATTGCTCATAAAATGATTTTAGGCCATTAGGTGATTCATTTTATTATTATTTTTAGGTTTCTTAACATTTAAACAAGCTTTGTATGCAATGTAACCATTTTGGCATCATATAGACCTATAAATGGTCATAATTGTTCACAGTCAAGTCTATTTTAGTCTAGTTAACGTGCCTAATAGATTAGTTAGCAGATACACACAATTTGAAAACATAATTAAGGGATAGATAGACACTAAAAAGTAATTTTTGAAGTTTTAAACTCTCTAAGATGTGCAAAATGAATTTTTGAATGCTCACGGGTTGACACAAGGCATAAAAAGCCCTAAATTAGGGTTCCATCAATAACTTAAGTTTGAACCATCAAAATTGAACAAAAAATTTTAGTCTTAACCTTATTGATTTCCTCTAATATATTTTAAAGTTTCCAAGATTGTATGGATTTCTCAAGGACTAAGTTGAAATAGGCCTAGAAAGAGTTAGTAGGTCAAGCCTAAAAGGTGAAAGTTGACCTAATCAAAGAGTTATGCTACCAAATTTGACACATAGGTGTCTTAGGATAGAGAAAAAGATATTTTTATGCTTTTTATCCATAACTAATTATATTATTGTATATTAAATAGGAGACAGGGTCAAAAGGACTAGTAGGAAGTGACTAAAGGACTAGTGTGTTAGAGAAGGAGTTGCAAGTTGAAACTTTTTGCAATGAACCTTTGCATCAAATATGTTGAACTATAAACCACATAGTGAGCAATGAATTAGTGAAATTTTTCAAATAAATGCAATCAAGAACAAGGCAAAGTGTGAGGTAAGTTGCTTATTGTCTACATCAATATTGAAACATCAATATTAAGAACTAACATTAACATAAAGAACATCAACTAATATTAAGAAAAACAACTAACATTGACATCAAGATCAATGATAAGTATGTAATACACATATATGTACTTTATTTACCATTAAATTAAACTATTTATCAATATTAAATCATATTTTTATAAAAATGTTCTATTGACTTTCAACACTATCACTTTCATCTATTGGATCATAGTCATCATTTCTTTCATCCCCTAGAACATGCATGCAAAAAAATAGTGGTTATGTTATTGAAATACTTCAGCCCAGTTGTATGAGAGGAAATTTTGTGGTGTGGGAGATTGTGTAACTCTTCCATAATGTAGCATATGGTTTCATCGGATAAAGATTGGATGCTTGAAATAGGTTATTCCAAACACTATATAGTTTGAAATGTACTCTAAAAGGTAGTTTTTCACTAATGAAAATATTCCGTACTTGATCTGGATGCACATAGACATTCGGCTCATTAGACACCTTCATTGGCAAGAACTTATCCAAGAAGGGTGTAAGATACACTGGAATAAAGCTAGTAATACCCCATGCATCAATAAAAACAACATCATCTTGTGGCCATT
This sequence comes from Torreya grandis, assembly GCA_037957365.1. NCBI lineage: Eukaryota > Viridiplantae > Streptophyta > Pinopsida > Cupressales > Taxaceae > Torreya > Torreya grandis. The sequence continues at coordinate 992,286 of JARHVA010000107.1, forward strand.
CATATGACCACTGTATGTAGAAATCATTGTCAGGCCTATCAATGAGTGGCATGTTCTCATAGATCACCAATGGAACATGGTAGGTAGAATATGCCATGTTGTAGGGGAGGATAAGATTGACCCAATTCAATCCATTAAGATACCTATAATTTGTTGTGGTTTTAAGCCTCCTCCAACTGATGGCCTCGACCACCACACATGAGATTTCATGTAATGTAGAATGTTCTGCATTAAGCTGCTCTAGTACATTTGATTTATTCCATGTAAATTTATGTAATTCCTCTCATATTTATACCATACCCCCCAAGTATAGTTAATTTCACTTTAGACACAATTACAAAAATTAATTAGCGATAATTTCCAAAAATAAATCACAAACTATAGTTAATTATTATGCTTAACTATTGAATAAAGAAAGTTATGAAATTAAAACAGTGTCCAAATGTATTGAGTAACATAATAACACTATTTTGAAATCAAAATAGGTCCTTCCTATGACTTAGAATAGGTTGAAGGATTCAAAGAGGTGTTGTAGATGTCTCTTTCACTGTGTAACTAGAGACTCTATTTTTATCTATTCACACTACATACAGGATGTTAAACATATTAATTAAATGTAATGTGTTAATGTAATATATTTAATCCTTTTTGAGACTTAGAGCCTTATTTATGTTTCCATACTTATTTATATCTATGGACACTCATGCAAGATCTTTGATCAAGAAAACATATACTATTACAGGCCTATTTGAAACTAATTTTACCAACCTTCACCAAGATAATCAATGACAATCTATAACATTTTTTGTAATATTTTTATGTGATATAAGTAAATACACATATTCCAAATGACTATTAAGAAAATTTTCTTCTTGAACTCTTACCTTCAATCTTGGAGACATAGAATTTGCCTACTTGGGGAACAAAATAGAGTTTATACTGGATCACTTAGCCATATATTAGAAACCACTTCAAATAATTAGGAACTTCACACAAACAAGGAAATTTATCACCAATTTTTCAAAACTAACAAACAAGGAAATTACACCAGGGTTTTTTGTAATGAAACTGAGTGATTCCAAATAAGTAATGACTTCCTAGTACAAGATATGGTAGAGAAAAGGGTCAGTGAGATCCCTTTTTAGGTTGATGGTCATCTTGTATAAAGGGATAAGACTTATTTATTTATCATGTCAATTGAATCAACGAAGGAGTGGTATGGTTAATTATTCCTCTCATTAAAATAGGTTTGAAATCCTATAGAAGCATTGTGAAACATTTGACATGTGAATACATAACCCTATTGTTGTTAGAAGACATACAAGTTATAAAGTGGAGCATAATCAACATATGGAGGTCAAGTTATCTCATATAGAAGTGAAATAATGGTTTATAATAATGGTTTTTTCTTGACATAGGCATAAGAAGGTGTGAATATTGGAAATACTCAATTAAGGGTCAATGACCCCAACATGGGAATGATCCAAGATTTAGTTATGATTCTTGGAGTAGTTTGGTAGAGTTAGTTTTTGATGATGTCTTGGTGAACTCCATTTGAATATGATAGAGAATGGACATGGAATAAATAAATTTTGATGAATAATAATATTGTGTTAATGAATTTATGAATGTATTAATATTGCAAGACTTAGGTTAAGCAATTTGCTTGTTAGAATATTCAATATGGTGAGTGTTGTTTATGTGATTTTTGATATTATTTGTTATCAACTATAATGTCTAATTGGATTCAGTAACAAGATTTGGATTGTTAAAACATTACCTTTGAGATGATAGGTAGGTCTATTGAATAGTGAATGAAAGCATATAGTTTGAACAAGTGCATATTTGATCTTTTCCTCATTCATTTCTATGGTGAATTGATGCAGGGGCATCCCATGATGACCCCAAGTTTGATCCATTTTAGTTTTTATCTTGGTCTATAGGTGTTTTATATTTGTTATAGGTCATGAATAGTCCATATGAGAATTCTAGGTTGTTTAAAGAGGCATAGAATTTGAAATAATGATTTTCCCGCCAAAAGTATGATTTGAAAATTTGAATATTGTCAAGTCTTGTCTAATGATTTTTATGCATTTTGAGAGGGTGGAAAGATGTCAAAAACATGTCAAGGGGATGAAGACCCTATATAATTCTTATAACACATTCATGAGTCAAATGCTATGGTATTTATCTAGTCATATTATGTAAAATCATGAATGTGCAATGTAATCAAGGGGACCATTCGGAGGGATAGGTTCAAAAAGTAGTTATGCCTCTCTTTAGGAATTTTAGGAGATAATTTTTTATTTATTTAACGTGGATTCCATTTGATTATAGAGGGTGGAAATTTACTAAAAAGATATGAAATAAAGATATGGTACAATTTTTGTAAACTCTGTTGTATGAAGAATTTTGCATAGACCCTGATTGAGGTCATTTGATATTGTTGTTGATTGTATGTGATTTTTTGATGATAAAATGAGATTCTTGGATTGTATTCAAGCATGAATTAAATTTAGAATTATGTATTTTGAGATAATACTCGAGGCAGATATAAATAGAGGAGAGTTATGGGTAAAGAATGCAAGTATAGACCCTTGTACCTGTATAAGTGGCTTGTTACATATTAAATTTGCTTAATTGATAAATAAAAACTAGTAAATTCTTATTAATGTGTTTTGAAGATATTGGAAAGGTATTTGTTTCCTTTTTTGATGACAAGTTTCAAGAAATAGAAGGATAGACATTTGTTGTTTCGGCTTAATCTTAAACAAACCCCTGTTTAGGGTGTTGTTCCTTTTGGTGTGCAGACTTTGTTAATGGATCAAGGGACATTGGAACTATGATGTTATGTGTGTATGAATTTTTTTCCTTTCTAGTGGATGAGTTTCAAAAAATAATTCAATTTAGATCTTGAACTTCATACAGGATTGATAGGCAAAGACTTTGGTTTCCTTGTGCCATGTTTTGTTTGTCATAGGGCTGTGTGTAGATAGGGTCTTGAAAAAACTGAGGAGACCTACTTAAAGGAAACAGTGAGCAAGATTTTATAAGAAAAGTATCTTAAAGAAAGAATTAATAATTCAAATTGCATGGATAGATATTTCTTAAAAAAGGGTATTTGTATCAAGAGTTGGTTTTTAGATTTGTGCAAGTAAAATTACATACAAATCAAAATAGTCCATAAATAGGGCTAGTAGGATTGCGAGAAATGTGTACAGAGTTGTGTAATAGAAGAATTTGATGCTTAGAAAGGGTGAAAATTTGAACAAAGGTTGTTAGATGATTGTACTGAGTATGTTTAAGGTGATTTGGAAGCATTTAAATAGGTAATGAACTCATTAAACCCTATGGACAAGTTAACTTATGATTTATTGACAAGAAGTGAAATAATAACAAGGTAAAAGAGTGATAAAGTTTGATAAAGGGAGTGATCATTTGGTATATGATATGCATCATGATTGTAGAGATGGAGTCCATATGAAGTGTTAGAGATAATTTGTTGTGATGTTCAACATGGTAAGATTTTATGTGCTCAGAGTTCCTTTTTGTTAATAGCATATAGAACAAAAACTTTGAATTGGTATACTATATTATTTATCTTAGAACTTTTTTTAGATTCCAAAGTGATTAAGAGAGGCTTGAGATAGTCTTGTTACATGGGAATACACCTAATATAGGTTATAAAGACTATTGGAAAGATTGAAACTATCAAAACCCTACTTAACCCCTACTTACCCTTTTTTTTCCATTAGAGCACAGTCAAGAATGACTGAGTTTTCTTGTTGGAGATTGATCTGATTCCCAATTCAACTGGTCTTTTATTCTTTATTTGATTTGATCTTTAAAACTTCATTTCTTTGTCAATCAATACACTTGTTTGATGGGATGTTTAGTATAATTCCATTGTACCTATATCTTTACTCGTTAGAGACTTTTTTATAGATTTATACCTCCTTGAATCACATCCAATCATATATTGTCTCATTCCACTCTTTACACTTCCTAAATTGTCTTGCTCTCTTTCACTAGCTTCTTACTAGGCTAGTCACATAGGTCTCAATGTCTAAAATCTTGTTGAAGGTTTAATGACACCATCCTTTATCATTTTATGGACTTAAGGAGCATAATATACCTATCCACACTCATTGTAATGGTCCAAATACACCTTAACACTCTTTGTCAATAATCAGGCTCTCAATTACATTATGAGGCTTGTAGCCTTTTTCTTAGCAATTTTCCATTGGTTGACCAATCTAGGCCCTCTTACCAAGATCTAGTTACACTTTCAAGCTCCCTCTATTCCTAATGAAATGTTTGAAAAGTCTCAATTCTATCAGTCTCTACAACCTTTGCTAGTATCCTTCCACCTTGTCTAAAAATAGAAATGGAATACTTAAAGTAAGTTATGAACATCCATTAAGGCATAATAGATAGAATATATTTATGAAATGTTGTGGGTTTAGGTGCCTTTGTAGACATGGATTGAAAAAATTGGAATCATACACATTAAATGTAAATTATTTTTAAAAAAATATGAATAAAATTTGGGATCATGGAATGTTATGATTATAATATTTACACAAAACAACATTATTGACAAGACTTTAAAAAATTTAACATAATATGCTTTTATGAATTATGATAAATGCAAGATATGCACAAAATGTGCTTTCTAAAAAGGTTTTTGAGACTTTTCAAAAATTATTTGGAAGATGTAAATTTAACATTAAAAACACTAAATTTATACAAACATGCCAATAAATCATAACATAAAATCCTCATTCATCTTCTAGTCATAATTTAATGTTGATTATAGAAGAATGCTCTAATAAAATAGAGGATATTTGATGCAAAAGAAGTTGGGGAATGTTTATAAAGAGTTTTATTTCATGAAACAAAACTTAATGCACTCAAATTTCATTAGTTAAAAATATAACTCTCATCACACATTGGACTTTATTTTCTTCTATATCATTGTTTATGTTGCACTTAATTACATTAGGTTAGTTTTTGATTTATTGAATTTGTTTAAGGCATGAGGTGATGAGAAGAACCTCCTACAGCAGATTACTTCCTACAATAAATTTAATCAAAATATGCGAAAATAAAATAACTCTTACGAATAACAGAAACACATAAAGCTTATATTAATCGCAGGCCACTTCAAGGGGGCAACCTCCTTTGAGTAAGCTCAATAAAATAAATTCGTGGAGGCCTTCATTGGGCCTCAAAAATTACTTATATACTAACTCTATTCTAACAACTACTACTTCCCTTGTATGTGGGATAATTCAAATATGCTCTAAGGGATGACTTACAAAGCATATGCGCCCATAGCAATTATTACACTAATACTAAAAAGAGAAGGGTAAGGAATGGGTTCCTAACATCCCCTCCCCCTTAGAAAAAGCTTTGCCCTCAAAGCTTCAGATGTGGGAATTGTTGCTGAATTTGGAAGAGTGGTTCCCATGTTGCATCTTCTGGTTGTATGTCGTGCCATTTGATTAAGACCTTTGTGATGGAGCGGGATCGAAGTTGGTAGGTGCACCTGTCCAAGATTGCTTCTAGCTCGAGAAGGATGGAGCCTTCATTATCAAGTGATGGTAAAATTGTCTACACTCAGATGTTGGATCTGAGAACTTGCTTCAAACAGGAGACATGAAAGATGGGATGAACTTGGGAGGAAGGTGGAAGCTCTAACTTGTAAGCAACTAACCCAATCTTTTGGAGAACCTTATATGGCCCATAAAACTTTGGAGCAAGCTTTTGGCACCCTTTTAGTTTCAGTGATGATTTTTTGTATGGCTTCAAATAAAGAAAGACCATATCACCAGGTTGAAAGGTATGCTCAGAGCAGTGTTGATCAACCTGCTGCTTCATTCAGTTCTGTGCCATGTGGAGATTGTTCCACAAGGTGCAAAGAATTTGATCCAAATTTCAGAGAGTAGCATCAACTACCTGAATTGGTGAGCTACCAGGATTATATGGAAGAAGTGGTGGTGGTGCTTGACCATAAACTGCTTCATAGGGAGTCATTTTGGTGGAAGTGTGGTATGAGGTATTGTACCACCATTCAGCTAGGGGAAGCCACTTGGCACATTGATGTTGTTGTTCTAAAGCAAAGTAATGAAGGAAGGCCTCCATGCATTTTTTGACTATTTATGTTTGGCCATCTGTTTGTGGGTGGTACCCAGAGCTCATTCTCAACTATGTGCCTATGCGATGAAATAGTTCCATCCAAAAATGGCTGGTGAAAGTGGCATCATGATCTGAGACAATTGAAGAAGGAATGCCATGAAAGTGGAAGATCTTATCCAAGAAAAATTGTACGACTGTGGAAGTTGTGTATGGGTGGCTGAGTACACAAAAATGACTATATTTGGAGAGGCAATCGACTACGACTAGGATCACTGTCTTTCACCCAGATTTAGGGAGGCCCTCAATGAAATCCATGGAAATATCTGTCCAGATCCTAGTAGGAATGGGCAAAGGCTCGAGCAAACTGGGAGTCAATGTGGTTTCACCTTTGTTTCATTGGTAGGTATCACATTCGGCCACCATCTATTTAATTTTAGCTTTCATGCCTTTCTAAAAGAAGTGTCGATGTGTTTGCTTATAGGTTTTGAGAAATCTTGAGTGCCCTACTGAGGGGGAAGCATGGATTTCATAGAAGATGCCCTGATGCAGGTCTATACTTTGGGAAAGCACCAGATGACCCTTGTATCACATAGAAGCACCGTCCCATGAATAATGTGGTAATGCAGAGGGGTTAGTGGCCAATTGATGAATGAGGTGGCATAAGGAGGGATCATTTACATACCCTTGTTGGATAGATTCCAACCAGTTCAAAATGGGCATGGAGATGGCAGAAAGGGAAGGCTGGTCCTTGAAGGTTCTTAAGAGAGCATCAGCCACAACATTGTCTTTTCCCTTCTTATAGGTGATCTCATAATCATAACCCATGAGTTTGCTGACCCACTTCTGTTGAGCTAGGGATGAGACCTGATGTTCCAAGAAATATTTCAAACTCTGATGATTAGTTTTGATGCAAAAATGATTTCCCAGTAAGTAGGGTCTCCATTTTTGTACTGCATGTAAAATTGATATCATTTCCTTTCCATATGTAGACAAAGCTTAATTTCGGCCAAAAAGGGCTTTGCTAGTGAAGGCAATTGGTCAGCCCTCTTGGAGAAGAACAGCACCCAAGCCGATGCCACTAGCATCACTTTTGATGGTGAAAGGTTTGGTGAAGTCTGGCAATGCCAAAACTGGTGTGCTACACATAGCCTGTTTGATTTTGACGAATGCCTAATCAGCTGTTGCACCCCAAGTGATGTTGGGGTGGGGAGGTGGAAGATAAATCCAAGAACAAACACACTTTTTCTAATTCCACCTGTTAGGATCTTGCTCCTCAGAAAGAGCACAGTATGATTACCAAATATAAGCAATTGAATATGCGAAAATAACCAGAAACACAAGTAACTAGAATTCACCAATAGCACAAAATATGAGAGACAATACACTATCTTGTATTAACACTATACAGAAAAGAATACAACAAAGAGCCGCCACACTCTTTCACCTTACAGAGATTCGCCACACCTCAAGTGTACAGTAATTCTTCTCACACACACTCTCCTACACAAAAAAAATGGTCCCAACAACCAACTCACACACAGAATTGGTGTTCACCTCACCAACCAGTCAGTAATAACCCTGCCGGTACATCAAGCACTCTATAGCACTTCAAGCTGATCTCTCATGAACCTGCAACCTGCAATTCAAAGACCAAACTTACATGTAGATCCCCAATGAGCTTGCAACAACCTGTAACTCACAGATCTTACAACTAGAAGGAACACTTCCTTTCTATCTCATGCCTTAAACAATACATGCCAATGGGTCTATAAATAGATCCCTAACTCAAACAATAACTTAGACTCTTAATTTAGACAATTGTCCTCGCAGCCCAAGACTCTAACTGGTCTCAACATGCAAACTCTTCATTCACTTAACTAACTGTCCGTGAAACGAGCAGTTCTGGAACACACAGGCGACCGACGTCGGTCCCTGCTTGTCTGGTTCTATCGATGTCGGCCGACTTCCTGCCGTCGCCGGTGGCCTTCTGCACTGGTCTCTGCCGACGTCGGTCCTGCTGTCGACGCCGGTGCTCCTGGATCTCAGCAACCATGTTCCACAGTTTGCAAAGGGTTGAAGCTTTTAGCTCCACAACCTAACAATCTCCCACTTGGAGATAAACAGCTGCAACCTGTACATGTACCTGTGCACCGTCTAGTTTGTTCCCTTGGCTATGTATCCATCTTCAAAATCACCCTTGAAGACCAACCACCACAAAATCCGTGGTGCAAAACCTGTCATCCAAATTACCTGCCACATCCACATCTACAACCATGTAGAAATAAACCTAAACTTGCATAGCATGTGCACCTGCTACTAGTCCTGTAAGAATCCACTGAACTGCCCTCCAATGGTTCTCTCCCGAATTGGCTCCTAACTTGTGACAACTCCCACTGCTTGGGAAAACTCAGGTTTAGTACATACCATGCACTCAACCTCATTATGTGAATCAAGACACCTATTCTATGAACTATCTAACCATCGGCGTGCTAACCGATTTCACACAATCATCCTGAAACAAAGTCAACACATGACCTTCCATGTCTCTAGAACACACTCTTGCCAAAGAATCTTGCTGCTCCCAGATTCTCCATGACAAACACCTGAACTAGCTTTACCTTTAGTTCAGCAATACCTGTATATGTAACCCTGCAACAAGCACATCATACAGAAATAGGATAGTGTAGCTAATACTATCCAACCTGGTAAAGAGAAACACAATGAACAAACCTCCATTGCTCTGCAGCTAATACAAGATCAAATACCCTGATCTTCCATCTCATGTATCCATTTCCGCTCTTATTTATCATGAACATCCATTCGTCTCTCAGTGCTTACTTCCAGCTGGCCACTTTACCCAAAACACCTGTTTGGTTCTCCTCCAAGGAATCACATCCTCATTCATGCCTAGCTCCCACTGTTTCCTGGATCTACCTGTTCTGCTTCTTCAACTAACTTCCTGGTCCTATGCCATAAGTGAGCAACAAGTAGTGTAAAGAAGGGAAATGACGGATTTAAGAACTTACTTACACCTTCAGTCCTCCATATGGGTGCTTGAGACTCCATGACAGCTTCCTGTCTACCCAAAATTCGTCTCAGTGACCGATGCCGGTCACATCTCAGTCTACAGACGACCGATGTTGGTTCCCTGCGACTGCCTCACTGCCGACGTCAGTTTCCCCTGGCCGACGCCGGTCTGTGTCTGCCCCGAGTCACCGACGTCGGGCTGCACATAGCCGACGTCGGTCCCTGTCTGGACACTGACGTCGGTTTTCCTGTCGACGTCGGTCTCTGTGTTTTTCTTGTGAGACCTGACTTTTTCCCGCGAGCTCCTTTTGGATCAAACCCTTGTCTGAATCACCCTTGCTCTGCTCAGAATTCCTCTGCATCTTGTGCTGAACTCTATCCGTCACTTTCTCCTTGAAAACCAAGGCTTTCCTGTTCTTGTCACTAACATCGGATTCCTCAAGAAACCTCACCTTCTTCTTCTGCATATAGAAACCACGATCCATGCCTTCCAAATCTAAAAGCATACTCTTTGACTCAAGAACCAGCATCTCCTTCTTATCTATGTGACCAAGCCTATCAAGCCACATCTCTGAATCTACAACTGAAGTAGATAACCCAAAAGAAGAATTAGTAAAACAAGTAGATAGATAAAGCGTACCTACTTTCTTACCTCTAGCTACAACAAGTGTACCCTTGGTAACCTTCCAAGAGTCCGTTGTGAGAGTTACTGTGCAACCCTCTTCACCCAAACTTCTAACAAAAATCAGATTCCGCTTCAGAACTGGGACGTGCATGACCTCCTTTAACACCCATGTGTTACCTGTCTGCAGTTTCAGCTTCACTTTGCCTTTGCCAACAATCTGACAAGGCTTACCATCCCCTACACAAATTTCTCCAAAATCTCCCTGGACATACTCATGAAAAAATTCCCTATGTGGGGATGCATGAAAAGAGGCACCAGAATCTAATACCCAAGATTCTACTTTATCCAAAGAACATACCAGAGCATCCTGTGCAATGTAACCCGCAACATCTGCTTCTTCTTCATGTCCTTCATGCTGATCTTCACCCGATCTGTAATCTCTCTTTAAGTGCCCTTGCTTTCCACATTTCCAGCAGGTTATTCTGCCATACCTGGACTTGGATCTCTTGCCCATCTTCGACCTTGATCTCCCACGCTCTATCTTCTCTCTTGGCCTTCCTCTTCCTTCAACACTCAAAGCATCTCCAGATGATTCACCTGTGCTTTTCCTGCGTATCTCTTCATTCAAGATCACACTCACAATATCATCCACTTTTAAGACTTTTGAAGGAGACACAGTATTAGAAACTGCCATTACCAAACCTTCCCAACTTTCAGGTAATGAACACAAGATTAAGAGAGCTCTAATTTCATCATCAAATACAATATTGACTGAACTTAATTGGTTTACTAAACCATGGAAATCACTAAGATGGCTATGAACAGATCCACCTTCCAACATTTGCAAATTAAATAAACGCTTCATAAGAAATACCTTATTAGAAGCCGAGAGTTTTTCATACAAATTTGCCAAAGATTTCATCAACTCCACCGTTGTCTTACACTGTGATAAGCTGGAAATCACAGATGATTCAAGACTCAATCTAACAGATCCCAGAGCCTTCCGATCAAGAACCTCCCATTCTTCATCTTTCATATCCAAGGGTTTGCTAGCAACCCCACCCAACGGTAAGTACAAATCTTTTTGATACAGATAGTCCTCAATCTGCATCCTCCATAATTGGTAGTTCTTGCCATTAAACTTTTCCATTCGTAGTTGACTGCTTTCTGCCATTGCTCAACTCCCACTCAAACAGAAACCCTGTGAGTAACCTGTAATCAAAACACACTACCCAGATCTACACCAATCTGTTAGTATCCCAACCAAAAGCTCTGATACCACTTGTTGGGGTGGGGAGGTGGAAGATAAATCCAAGAACAAACACACCTGTTCTAATTCCACCTGTTAGGATCTTGCTCCTCAGAAAGAGCACAGTATGATTACCAAATATAAGCAATTGAATATGCAAAAATAACCAGAAACACAAGTAACTAGAATTCACCAATAGCACAGAATATGAGAGACAATACACTATCTTGTATTAAAACTATACAGAAAAGAATACAACAAAGAGCCGCCACACTCTTTCACCTTACAGAGATTTGCCACACCTCAAGTGTATAGTAATTCTTCTCACACACACTCTCCTACACAAAAAAAATGGTCCCAACAACCAACTCACACATAGAATTGGTGTTCACCTCACCAATCAGTCAGTAATAACCCTGCCGGTACATCAAGCACTCTATAGCACTTCAAGCTGATCTCTCATGAACCTGCAACCTGCAATTCAAAGACCAAACTTACATGTAGATCCCCAATGAGCTTGCAACAACCTGCAACTCACAGATCTTACAACTAGAAGGAACACTTCCTTTCTATCTCATGCCTTAAACAATACATGCCAATGGGTCTATAAATAGATCCCTAACTCAAACAATAACTTAGACTCTTAATTTAGACAATTGTCCTCGCAGCCCAAGACTCTAACTGGTCTCAACATGCAAACTCTTCGTTCACTTAACTAACTGTCCGTGAAACGAGCAGTTCTAGAACACACAGGCGACCGACGTCGGTCTCTGCTTGTCTGGTTCTGCCGACGTCGGCCGACTTCCTACCGTCGTCGGTGGCCTTCTGCACTGGTCTCTGCCGACGTCGGTCCTACTACCGACGCTGGTGCTCTTGGATCTCAGCAACCATTGTTCCACAGTTTGCAAAGGGTTGAAGCTTTTAGCTCCACAACCTAAGTGAAAGCATCCTTCTTCAATAAGGAAGTCAAAGGAGTCGTGATCTTTCCATAATATTTGATGAACTTGCAATTTTATCTTGTCAGGCCTAAGAAACCATGAAGGCTTTTGAGGGTAGTTGGTCGAGGCCAATTTTGCATAGCATAAACTTTTTTTGGGTGCACGTGAACCCCATTGGCTGAAACAAAGTGCCCCAGATAGTTGATTTCCTCTTGACCAAATGAACACTTGGATTGCTTGGCACATAATTGATTGTCTGCAAATAGTTGTAATGCCCTGTCATTATGTTGTAGATGCTTGGCCCATGTGCGGCTATAGATCAAAATGTCATCAAAGAAAACTAAAATAAATTGACAGAGAAAAGGCTGAAAGATTTTATTCATGAGTGCTTGAAAAGTGGAAGGGGCATTTGTAAGGCCAAATGGCATGACAAGGAACTCATAGTGACCTTCATGCATATGGAAGGATGTCTTGGGAATGTCATCAGGATGCACTCAGATTTGATGATAGCTAGAATGCAAATCCAACTTGGAGAAGAATTTGGCCCCATGGAGCTCATCAAGAAGCTCATTGATGATAGGAATTGGTAATTTATCCTTGATAGTGAGGTGGTTAAGGGCTTAAAATTCAATGCAAAGGTGACACGATCGATATTTTGTGTGGACAAGAAGTACTAGGGAGGAATATGGGCTAGTGTTGGGGTGAATAACTCCAGACTTGAGGAGTTCTCATACTAAGTTCTCAATTTTAGTCTTTTGTAGATGGGGGTAACGGTATGGCTGGATGTTGGGTGGGATGCTTCCTGGAAGGAGAGGAATGTGGTGATCTTTAGGGTGTAAAGGGGGCAAACCTACTAGTTCTAAAAAATGGTTGCATGCTTGTCAAGTATAGCTTGTAAATCTGTAGGGTGGTTAGTAGCAGCGGGGGGCTAGAGTTGAATGGAATGCAGCTATGCAATGACCCCATGTGAGCCTTTCTTCAAAAGTATTTCCATGTGATGAGAATTGATGATGCTAGCAGATCTTGGAAATAACCCTTTTAAGGTGTGCTTCTAACCATTATCTATGAACTACATCTAAAGCTCAGAGAAGTCCCATAAAATAGGTCCTAATGTGCGAAGCCACTATGCCCCTAAAACCACATCACACCCTCTTAAAGGTAGGGTAAACATATCAGAGTGAAAATTATAATCACCCATTTCAATACGCACATTTCAACACTTCCCTTTACATGGAAATGTGCCCCCATTAGCAATCATGACTTCAAAGCTAGAACAAGGGTATACAAAGCAGTCTACCACCTTAGCAATGCAAGGATCGATGAAATTGTGAGTACTGCCTGAGTCAATGAGGATTGTGAGAGGGATATTTTTGAATCACCCTTTGACCTTCATGGTTTGGGGAGTGGTGACACTTGCTAGTGCATGCACTAAGATCTCAGGTTGAGTCTCTTGAACTGATGGGTCCTCTTCAGTACCAAGTTCTTCTTGAGCATCTTGAAATTCTAGAATATCAGGCTCATTGTCTTGCTCTGGTGGTGACTCCACATCTAGCAAGTAAAGTTTTTGTTGGATGCACATGTGACCCTTAACCCATTTGTCATCACAATTGTAACATAATCCATTCTCTTTGTGAGCCCACATCCCTGCCTCAGTCAGGCACTTGATTGGTGTGGTTATGGTTGTCTAGTGATTCATTGTGTTCTTTACTAGTGAAAAGGTGGGAGGTCGACGCTGTGTGGAGAGTTTATCTTCTGCTAACTTAGCTAGACCCAAAGTGTCCATCATATTTTTAGGTCAAAACATTTTTACCTCTGAGCAGATCAGCTCTTTGAGGCCACTAACAAAGTAGCTTTTGAAGAAATCATCTAACAACCCTTCAGTGTGATTAGTGAATTTTTCAAATTCAATCTGATATTCACGAACAATACCTATTTGATGGAGTTTGGTGAGAACTCCTATGAAATCCTCAAATGCCGAGGCACCAAACCTACCCAAAATTAAGGATGCAAAATTTCACCAATCGAGTTCATCATTTGACTTGAGATACCAATAGTACCACTAAAGTGCTTCTTATTCCAGATGAAAGGAAGCAATTGGGACTTTGTTTGTAGAATAAGTATTGTGGAGGTTGAAGAATTGTTCAACTCGATATAACCATCCTATAGGATTTGTACCATTGAACCATGGAAAGTCTAGCTTAGGTCCACGTGAGAAGTTGGAAGCAAAGGAGTGATGCTCTGAAGAAGAATCCTTCTGCACTTTGTTGAGCAAGATGTTATTCTATTGATTTAAGCCACGCATCATATCGGTTAACTCTGTAACTTGATATTTCAATGTGGTAATTTCTTCCTCCATGATTTTTGTGCCTACATGAGTGGTGACCATAACTAGTTTTTAATAGCTGAGGATCCTTTTTTTTTTGCTGCTATTTTTTTATTACTACTTCAGAAATGGATTGTCTACAACTGTGTGGTTGGAAATATCCTCAACTGTGGATACATTGTTGTTTGCTCTCTGAACCTGATAAGTTGGATATGGACCCCAAGTTTGTTTGGTTGCCTAAAGGATTTTTTAAAATTCTCTCTAGCCACCAAAGCTGTCTGATCGAGTACCACTCTCTAGAAATTTCTTGCCACAGGTTTACCCCTTAATGATAGCTTTTGGTTTACCTCGCGGGTGGGAACTAGTCAATCGGGATGGGGTCATTGCCCTTTTCACTAGCAAGTCCTCTCAATGGGCTAGCTACTTCAAGGTTCTTGTGGTACTCCTCATAATGAGTTTTAGGGCTTATGCCCAAACACTTCCCATAGTTAAGAGAATGCATATTTACCCAATCCAAAATGATGAAACCTGCAATGAAAAAAAAATCTTGCTAGAAATGGCGCAACTCCTAGAAATCCCTGCTTCAAAAAAAAATTGCTCCAAATCTACCCACAAAGCCAAGAAAGTGCTCTAATACCAGATGAGAAGAACCTCCTACAGTAGATTACTTCTTACAACAGATTTAATCGAAATATGCAAAAATAAAATAACTCTTATGAATAACAATAGAAAGCTTATATTGATCGCAGGCCACTTCGAGGGGGCAACCTCTTTTGAGCAAGCTCAATACAATAAATTCATGGATGCCTTCATTGGGCCTCAATACTTACTTATATACTAACTCTATTCTAACAACTACTACTTCCCTTGTATGTGGGATAATTCAAATATGCTCTAAGGGACGACTTACAAAGCATATGCGCTCATAGCAATTATTACACTAATATTGCAAAGAGAAGGGTAAGGCACGGGTTCCTAACAATGGGTTTATATAGTACATTATAATCTATTCAGTCGTATGTTGGTGTTTGTGATGGATTTATTTTAGTTCTCTAAGCTTTGCTTGGGAGTGTTATTTAAAATGCACTTTTTATTTCCATGAGAACATATTTGTGTCATTTTTATTTTGTTTGGTATGCTCAACATAAATTTTTTTTGGTAAAATTTGTTAAAATAAAAATTAGTGATGTTATATTTCAAGATGTTATATATTATACAAATAATAATGATGATATATAAAGGTTATATATCAAAGCAATAAGTTAGAATTTATGGATTAAACTCTTTGCTAGAGGAAAATAATTAGGTGAACACAAGTAAAAATTAGTAAACAAAAAACAAGACCAAAAAACACATGACAATTTAAAAAACTACATCTCATAATTTAAGCATAAGCTACTAATGAATGAAATGAACCTCTAAACTATTGAATTCTTCATTTATATAATTTTAGTAACATCATTTGTTTATATAATATTTATAAATTCAATTTATGTTTCAAATAATCTAGCTTTATCGCATTCCTTGGGGTAGGGTTCAAATATCATTCAAAAAATCTTAAAAAGATAGTACATTTATGAAATATGTTACAACGTGTGGGCAGTCTAAAAGAACTATTCACCTTTAAAAAAGGTATTTATTTTTCATTACATGCATTTATTGTTGTTACATGCATTTGTTGTTGTTGTGGTGTCACTGACACCTACAAAGGGTTTCAATCAAGATGCATGATCTCTATTATGTCCATCCTTATCTTGCTTCACTCCCCTGGTAAGCTCATCATCCCAAACTTGTCATTTTGGATTGTTATGAGGTGGGGTTTGAAAATGTGTCATCTCCTATGACATGCTTTGATATTTGCATCTATTCATATTTTCTATAAAGTCTCTTTGTCTATGGGTGGAAGTTTCATGCCCATCCTACACTTTTTTAAATGGATGAGGCATTGGGTTTTGTGCATTCGATATCACCCTACTCTGTACCTTGTTTTAAACCTCTGTCATACAATTTTTGAAGAATGCCATATTTTATACACTTCTATCCACTACATAACATCTATCAAATATTTCTCGTGCTCCACATATCAGGACCTCAACATCATCAACTCTGGAAGTATATGATATCTATTCATAAAGTGAAAAGCATCCAGTCAAAAATGCCAAAAAGTATGATAAACATATGACTAAAAATAGTTACTAGACTTACAATATCATCCTTCCTCAACTAGTCTTTAGTGTCATCTACCATATTTGTTGTAACACCATCTAGTTAATGGCATGATCCTTGCATATCTATATCCAATACACCATGCATTTTGGTGTGCAAATCTCTAACATCTATGCCTTGTCCCTCATTTTCAATTTGAACTATGTTTTCCTTGACCTAGGAAATGAAAATGTATTACACAAACTACAATGACCTCGAAGCTGTCAATGCATATAGTATATGGGGGAAAGAAAACTTACATGGTATTCAACATCAATTTTTTTGATGCTCTCATTAACACCATGCATTGTGGATGTATCCTCTAACAAAACCTGAGTTGTCATCTTTCTCATCAAATCCACCTTGAGCACATACTTTCAAGTATATCCTTGGATTGAAAATGAGCAATTGCACATTGACATAGAAGACATTACATTGAAGATGCAATAATGTAACATCTCATCTTTCATAATTTGCACCCATGTCATATGAGGGTTGTTAGTTTTGAAGGTAACATGAGAATCTAGGATGTTTAAAGCCCATACCCATGAAATATTTTCATGTCTTTCTACTTTGAAGTTCCTATGGAAGCCAATGTCCTTGTGTAGTTGTAGCCACCAATAATGTATGTAAATCAATGTTGTTAGTTAGTGAACCAACCAATCTACCCTGTGATGTGCAGAAGTCCTTATTGTGCTTAAGAAATGACATTTCAAATAGTAATGGTAAGATTCTATAGATGCATTGGTATCTTTCCCAGCATGCAGAAGTGTCTAACAACATCACGACCATATTCCAACCTTGTATGCCCAGTGTTGTTCCCAATATTTGACAAAGATGGGCTGAGCCAAATGATATATTTATAAAAACTTTTTGGACTCCCTTGTAGCCATGTCCTCATCAGTATAACTATGCATTATGAACCCCAAGTCCTAAAACATCACACATCTGACATCATCATCTTTCACCTTTGTTATCAAATTCTTCAACCACGCACGATGAGCATGCCAAATTCATAAGTGGACCTCATAATTGAATGTCTCCTAAATAACATAATAGTTTTTGATAAGTAAATGGAATAAGATGGGATGGTGTCTATGAGCATATAAATATGAAGTCTATAATACATGTAGGAATAATGATGACACACCTAATAGCTTTTATCTCTACACTAACATCATCAATCAAGAAGGCACTAATTGTCCATTTAATGTCTTTAAAGAAAAATTTGCATCCATTGTCTTATGTCAACAGTAATGACCGAGACATAATGACACATGCAACAAGCATAACTTCATGTTTGGAATAAAACACCAATAGTGTGTATAATTAGAAATGTAAAAATAAAATAAAAACATTGGAACAACTAATATTGTTACAAACATTAAAACAACTAATATTATCAACTACTCTTACAAACATTGACATAATACCATTATTACATTCATCCCAAACATTGCATCCACCGCCAATAAGTTATGCTTCCCAAATATCAAAAACCATTCCAGCTATTATGGGAGTTGGATGCCCAAGATGAAGAGGATTTCCCCATCCCCATCAAGCTCTCCCCCGTTGTATCCCTAATAGAAAAACCACTTGTTGGGATTGGCTAGTGCCAAATCCTGAACATTTATTGCATCATCAGCATTATACATATATTTTTCCTCCTTGATCAATCACTCTATGTTGTATATGTCATCCTTGCTCAAAAAATCATCCCACTTTGTTTCACCACTAAACATTACAATTTTCTCATGCACCATCTCCCAGTGTTTAAGGTGGATAGCATCAGTAGACATTTCCAACAATAGTAGCATGTGAACCCATTCATTGAGGTGGGGGCTGATGTGAGGAGCAAAAATCATTTCTTACCCTTGAACTATTCATATTATTGGTCATGGTAATAGTTATACTCATTGTCCATGTGTTCTACTTGATTGTATGTGGGCAACACATGATCGGGTCTACAAACCATGCATCATGTACTGAAATGACAATGACAACTGCACCTTATATGCCTTCGACCTGGTCAAATTTCCTTTATTAACTTGGGAATTAAATACTTGTCTTTGGGCATGGCATCAATTTTATGAAAGTCATCAAGGCCATATGAACACTAGTACCTGCACAATTGTGGTGAACAAATAAATAGTCATGCAAGATGAAAATAAAACATAAATAAATGGAACATAATAGCATCTGAACAGACACTAGCTTGAAATGTATAGTGTGAGGTGAATCACATGACATATTCAGAGCTATGGTGATCTTCATATCCTTTTCAACAAAATCTAAAAATCTCTTGTGATGTGAAACACAAAAATTTGTAGGGAACAATGCCCTTCTCGATTCTCCTTTGATGAAGTTGTCAACCCTATCCTGCTCAACCCAGGAAACCCACAAGTCTTCCTCATTGATGTCAGGAAAATTGGCCCACTTGATACAACTACAATCAAATGGACTCTCACATGTCTTCTATAGTTCAAGTAAATTATTTTTTCCCACCTTTTTGCCATCTATTGCAGGCTACAAAGAGAACATTTCATTGAATGAATTAGAAATAGACTTTTCATATTTTGAGTGAATGCAAGTTTTCATGTATTGTAAAGGGATTTTTTTTATTGAAATCAATATTAAACCCTTCACAATACATATAAAATTAAATGCATCAAAACATATAAATGGACAAAATAGTGCATGCACGAGGCAGTTGCATTTATAGACGATCTTAAGTGGCATGCACTAACTGCGTGCATGTGGGTTGGGTTCAGGAATGTGATTTTTCTATGAATCTCATAGCTTCAAGAAAGGGTTAAAAAAATAAAAATTGCTAGGAATCCCATAAAATGAAGATAAGGGTTAGAGAATAAGAAATTTGCTATGAAGCCCATAGAATCAAGAGAGGATAAAAAAATAGATAAATTGCTAAGAATCCCACATGATATTCTCATTTTCCACCAATTAATCATTCAATGTATTCAATTAGAGGCATGGACATATTGATAATTGATTAGTAGCGCATGAAATGAAATGTTAGTAGGCGACATAAGAAAAATTAGTACGACATGTGTGCATTACAAATTATATGAGCCCATATGAGATGCAATTTATCTCATTCAATTGTAATGGTAGGTTGCCTTATCACCCATAGTAAGGTCAGGGCATAAACCATATTGAGTTATTAGAACTTTAGTGTAACAAAATAGGCCACCATTTTTATTTAAAAGATTTCCTCATAGGCCACTACTACCATAATTCCCATGTCTAGACCACAATTTTTGGCCACTAAATTTAGGGAGGCCCATGAGAAGAGAGAACACAATTATGAAACTAAATGAAAGCTTCTTCTTCATTACATGTTCAAAATTATACAAAAAGTTATCGTGATCAAAAAGATTCTTCTTCATTACATGTACAAAATTATACCACTGACCAATGTCAATTGTTTACAACTAATCCGACTAGTACCCATCATGATCATGGGGATTTATACTATCCTCATATTCTTCTGATGGTGTTGGAAAATGACTTCTTGGTATATAAGTTCATCCAACATGTGTCTGATATCTAATTCAAGATTTGAATCTGGAGAATTCCACAATCGCACACAATTATCATGAAGACCGTCCCATGTTGAAAGTTGAAATATAATCACAAGGTGATATGTATGAAAGAATGTCTCTGGCAAGAATGTTGCATAACTAGTTCTATCAAAGTACATGTCAAACCAACTTTTCCTCATGGGATTCAATGATATTTCATGCTGTAGAATAATTAATTACGGTAAGATATTAGACTTAAAAATTAAATCTAGCATTTTCATTTGTCAACGTGACCAATTGCCTTTTAATAGCTCCAAAGTAAAAGCATTATTAGTATTCCACCAAATCTTGGCAATGTGGTTTGCATGAGTAGCCCAAGAAGGTGGTGGCCAACTGAAAATTTCATTCAATTCATTTTCAACTATATCGAAGTCTCTTCTTGTAACATCTCTAGGTTGGATTAGGGAATTACATGGCAGGGAAGTTAAATAGAGTTGTATTGTTCAAACACAGAATATCCTTTAACAGACAGTCATTTTAAAAGACAAAAGGAAGCAAAGCTCAATATTACCTTATCATTTTAACAAACGGTCATTTTAAAGGAACAAAAAAACAAAACATTCCATTATTTAGGTGCAGAATTTACTGTGCGAAACCATTTCTAGAGTGGGAAAAACAAAACCTTTATTGTGCAAAACCAAGCCCAGGAAGAGACTTTTCGCCATCCCCACTCGTCGACTAGCACACGCCAGGAGTTGGCATGTGCTAGTTAAGCTCGTCGGCTAAGAACTATATTCAATTTATAAATCTCTTATACATCTTTTGCGGGAGAATCATTTACTTTCTGTGGAGTGGATGAAGCCCTGGATATTCTGTCAGCTGCTTCCGAATGGTTCTCTGATGTTGGAATTCAGGCATGCCTTGGTTACCTAGAAGCGATCCCTTGGACTGACTCCGGAAAAAATCAAAATTAATGACAGTCTGGGTTCATTGCAAATTATTAATAATTTTCCTGATCTACAATCCATATTTATAGAGTCTGACCCAGAGTTCTTATTGAAGGTGAAAATAGTCTTACAAAATGCGATGGACCAAATTTTGGGAAAAGTTGATTTCGATGGTAATGGGTTTTTAACTCTAAGATAAACTACCTCTTTACCTCATGGAGTTGAGGAGAAATTGAAGGAATACATTGTATCAACCTGTCGCTCCAATTCATCCCCAGAAGTTAAGAATACATGTAAGGATTTACTTATGACGCAATTTTCTTCCACCATTGAAAATCTTCACAAACTTATAGACGAGGAGCAAGACAATCGGCAGGCCCAATCATATTGCAGTTCTTTGGTTTTTGTATTCGACATGGTAAAGCTCTGTGATGAAAAACTGTTTCAAATTGCACTCAAAATGTTTTGTGGAGATGCAAAACTTGCTCATAACCTCCGTCGTCCAATACGAGTTCCTATACAATATAAGCATCACTGCAATGAAAACTTAGAGTATATGATTACAGATAAGGTTATGAAGGGTTTGGCCACCAAGGAGATAATTGCCCCTAAGTCTGTAAGGCTTTCGTTTCTGGCGAATTGGGTACCAGTCATAGCCACAGTGAAATGTTTTAGCGAATCGAAATAAAAAGAGCTCTGGGCGAATTCCTACGTTGTTGGTCTACTTAACATTATTTAGGTGGATTTTTGTAGCTCGAAAGGTGGAATGTGGAATTGTTTTTAAGCAACTCAAGATTAGATATGCTTTAAAACAATTCGAGTTGGATTTTCAGCAACAGTAGTTTCTAGAATGTTTCTGAGTTTGTAAGGATGAGATAAATCCTAGTGTGATTTTATGTGTAAAAATAGAAAAGCCAAAGAAAGCAAGGAAAGCTTCTTTTTCTTGCATGCTAAGGAAAGCTTCTTTTTCTTGCATGCTAAGGAAAGCTTCTTTTTCTTGCACGCTAAGTAAAGCAGCTAGGCTCTCTATAAAAGTAAGATTGTTGTAGCAAACTCATACATTGTATTTTTGCAAAAGAGAAGTTTGTTGTTAGGCTGAATAGAAGATCCAACATTTGCAGGTTTTTCCCCCCATTAGGGTTTCCTGGGTATATCTGTGTTATTGTCTTTTTTTTTTTCTTTTTTTTTGTATTGGCTTATTGTTATTTTTGCTTCCGTTGTTATTAGTTGTTAATTAACCCAATTGTATTAATCATTATAAATCAGATTTATGTCTGTGAATTTATTGTGGAATTAATCTGTTGCTGGGTTATAGAAATTAACATGGTATCAGAGCTCTAAACTCTGAATACAAAGCCAAGATTTGTAACACAGATTTCAAGAAAAAAAATCAGTTCTTTCATCCTCAGTTCTTTTTGTGGCTATGGCAACCAGCGTTCGATACGAGGATAGGCTCGAGGGTGTGTCTAACTTCTTGCAGTGGAAGGTTCAAATTACATCTTTTATCAAGGAGAACAGGATGTGGATCTATGTTAGCACAGAAGTGACTCCACCAACAAATGATCCTATTGCCTTAGATTCACATGAAGTTAAAGAGGCCAAGGCTCAGAGGATTATCCTAGATGGAGTAAGAGATCATTTAATTCCTCATTTATCAGGGAAAGACACCGCCAAGGAGATGTGGGACTCACTCACAAAACTTTATCAGAGCGACTATCAGAGTCATAAGATGATGCTCAAGGACAAATTGCATAATACCAAGATGTCCAAAGGTGAGAGTGTGACCTCTTACTTGTCCAAGCTAACACAGGTCAGGGATGAGCTTGCTGTTGTTGGAGAGATGATTATAGAAGATGAGTTGGTGCGTATAGCCTTGAATGGTTTTTCAAAACACTGGGAAGTGTTTGTCAAGTGTGTTGTTGGCAGAGATCGGCTACCTGATTGGGCAAGACTTTGGGATGATTTTGTTTAGGAAAAGATCCGTGAAGGTGCTCATCGGGGAGATCAGACAAAGAAGGGTCAAGATCAAGGGTAAGAAGAAGTCCAATAAAGAGCAATCTAAAGGTTCTTCTTTCAAGAGTGAGAAGAAGAAAGATTTGAGCAAGATTAAATGTTTTTGCTGCCATCAGATGGGTCACTATGCCAGTCAATGTCCAAATAAGAAAAATAAGGACAAGCAAAAGAAGAAATTTGTCTGCTACAGTAGAGGTGGACGAGTTTGCATCAAAATTTGAGAATGAATTTTCACTCATTGTCTGTCTCTCAAGTTCAAGTGCCAACAGAGTATGGTATATTGATAGTGGGGCTTCTCGCCACATGATGGGAGTCAAAGAATGTTTCACCAAGTTGGAGGAGAAGAAGCTGGATTTCTATATTAAGCTCAAAGATAATGCCAAGTACCATGCAACTAGTATTGGCACCGTTAAGTTTCAGAGGGAGTCTAGCAAACCTTTGCTGGTGGAGGATGTGCTGTATGTCCCTAGCATGACAAAGAATTTAATCTCAGTTTCTGCCTTGGAAGACAAGGGTTACATCGTGACCTTTTGAGAGGAGAAAAGTCTATATTCGTCCCAAAGATTCTAAGATTGCAAAAGTGATTAGTGTCAAGCATGGCAACTTGTTTTGGTTACAGTTTGAGCCAGCACATGCATTGGTTAGTAACTGTAAAGGTATAGGAGAATTATGGCACAGGAGGATGGCTCACCTTCACCATGGAGCACTTAATATTCTTAAGGAAATAGTGACGGGGCTACCTAAGATAAAGACAAAATAGCATGACGTGTGCAAGGGTTGCGCTCTTGAAAAATATGCTAAAAACTAATTTTCCAAGCAGAGACACTAGATCCGAAGGGATTTTGGATCTTGTACACTCAGATGTGTGTGGACCTATGTCAACAACATCCTTAAATAGATATGAGTGTTATGTTACCTTCATTGATGGTTTCTCCAAGAAGACATGGATATATTTCATGAAGAATAAAGATGAGGTCTTCAGTAGGTTCAAAGAGTTTAAGGCTCTCGTGGAGAACCAAACTGGGAAAAAGATCAAGATACTAAGGTCTGATAATGGAGGTGAGTATACCTCGAATGCCTTCAAAGATTTTTGTGCTCAGGAAGGCATCAAGAAAGAGTTGATAGTTCCATACAACCCTCAACAAAATGGGGTTGTTGAACGAAAGAATAGAGCTATCATTGGAGCAATCAAGGCCATGCTTTATGATCAGGATCTGCCTTGGTTCTTATGGACAGAAGCTTGCAACACAGTTGTGTATTTTTAGAATAGAAGCCCTCACAAAGTCTTGGGCAAATTGACTGTAGAAGAGGCGTTCACTGGTAAGAAACTAGATTTTGGGGCACATCTCGGATCTTTGGATGTCTTGTGTATTGTCACATTCTTGATGAGAAGAGAACCAAGTTGGAACCTACTGCAGAGAAGGGTATCCTTGTTGGGTACAGTGAAACTTTTAAGGCTTATCGAGTTTATATTCTCTGCTCTCAGGAAAATAGTGGTTCGCAGAGATGTGAAGTTTGAGGAAGAGAGGGCACTTCAGAAGTCAAGTAACTTGATGAATGAGGAGGAATAAACATCCACAGTTGAGATAGCACAAATTCCTTAAACTTCGGTCACACAAGCTGGAGAGCAGAACAAGCAGGATGATCAGATAGAGGAACAAATAATTCCTCGGCCTCAGATTCCTATTAGTGAGAAGAGGAGAAACAGGGTAGCTGAGCAAACATTAAAAGAGGCTCAAGAATATGTAGGTGATCCTCAAGATTCCTCCAAAGAAGGGCTTCCAGACATTATTCAAATTATGTGACACTTATGAGTGAATTAATTGAAGTAGAGCCTTCCAAATTTCAGGAGGCATCCAAGCACCAAGTATGGAGAGATGCCATGGTGGAAGAGTATTCTTCCATCATGAAGAACAGTGTGTGGGAGGTAGTACCTAGACTAGAAGATAAGTCTGTGGTGGGCTTGAGATGGCTGTATAAGATTAAGCATGTTGTAGATGGTAGTGTGGAAAAGTTCAAAGCTCGGTTTGTGGCTAAGGGGTTTTCACAGAAGGAAGGATTTGACTATGATGAGACTTTTGCTCCAGTAGCCAGGTACTCATCCATACGAGCTATCATTTCTATAGCAGCACAGATGGGTTGGAGGATTCATCAAATGGATGTAAAGATGGCCTTCCTCAACGAGGTGATTGAGGAAGAGATTTACATAGAGCAATCAGAAGGGTTTGAAGCATATGAGAGGGATTCTCATGTATGTAGATTGAAAAGAGCACTATATGGACTCAAGTAGGCTCCTAGGGCATGGTATTCACGTATTGATAGTTATTTGCAGAATGTGGGCTTCATCAAGAGTGAGGCAGATTCAAACCTATACTATGTTTAGGTGAAGGGTAAACTTCTCATATTGTTGTTATATGTTGACGACCTATTTCTCACAGGGTCAGAGGAGTTCATAGCACACTGCAAGCGGGATCTTGCAGGAGAGTTTGAGATGAAGGACTTGGGGTTGATGCACTACTTTTTGGGATTGGAGTTGTGGCAGAAAGAGGGAGAAAACTTCCTTGGACAAGGGAAGTACTTAATTGATATCTTGAAGCAATTCAAGATGGAAAACTGTAAGCCTATGTCAACGCCACTTGTGACCAATTGGAAGAAGATTGATACTTCTAGATTAGAGGCAGTGGACCCTACTTTATACAGACAGTTGATAGGCTCTCTTATGTATCTGGTCAACACTAAGCCAGACATTTATTTTGTAGTGAACTCACTCAGTCAGTTTATGGTGGAACCTAAACGTGTTCACTAGATAGCTGCAAAGCATGTTTTGAGATATCTCCAAGGCATAGTTGATTATGGCCTGATTTATGTTCAGCAGGATGGAGTGGAGCTCAAAGGGTTTACTGATGCAGATTGGGCAGGTAATACAGCTGATCGAAAGAGCACTTTAGGGTGTAGTTTCAGTTTGGGATCAAGAGCAGTCTCTTGATACAGCAGAAAATAGAAGTCAGTTGCACTGAGTTCTGCAGATGCTGAGTATATGGCAGCCAGTATGGCTACATGTGAGGCTATCTGGTTTTAAAAACTTCTAGCTGGGCTCTTTAATCAGGAGCTAGATCCTACAATCATTTATTGTGATAATCAGAGTTGTATCAAACTCTCTGAGAATCTAGTGTTTCATGACAAGTCAAAGCACATTGAGATCAAGTATCACTTCATCAGAGATTGTGTGGAGAAGGGGATAGTGAAGCTCAATTACATTCCTATGGATGAACAAATTGTAGATATCCTGACAAAGGCCTTGATGAAGAGCAAGTTTGAATTCTTCAGGGACAAATTGGGTGTGGTGCAGAACACCTTCCTCGCTAAGAGGGAGTGTTGATTTTTGTAGCTTGAAAGGTGGAATGTGGAATTGTTTTAAAGCAACTCAAGATTGGATATGCTTTAAAATAATTCGAGTTGGATTTTCAGCAACAGTAGTTTCTAGAATGTTTCTGAGTTTGTAAGGATGAGATAAATCCTAGTGTGATTTTGTGTAAAAATAGAAAAGCCAAAGAAAGCAAGGAAAGCTTCTTTTTCTTGCATGCTAAGGAAAGCTTCTTTTTCTTGCATGC
This sequence comes from Torreya grandis, assembly GCA_037957365.1. Taxonomy (NCBI): domain Eukaryota; kingdom Viridiplantae; phylum Streptophyta; class Pinopsida; order Cupressales; family Taxaceae; genus Torreya; species Torreya grandis. Next base: position 1,018,907 of record JARHVA010000107.1, read on the forward strand.
TAAGGAAAGCTTCTTTTTCTTGCACGCTAAGTAAAGCAGCTAGGCTCTCTATAAAAGTAATATTCTTGTAGCAAACTCATACATTGTATTTTTGCAAAAGAGAAGTTTGTTGTTAGGCTGAATAGAAGATCCAACATTTGCAGGTTTTTCCCCACATTGGGGTCTCCTGGGTATATCTGTGTTATTGTCTTTTTTCTTTTTCTTTTTTGTATTGGCTTATTGTTATTTTTGCTTCCACTGTTATTAGTTGTTAATTAACCCAATTCTATTAATCGTTATAAATCAAATTTATGTTTGTGAATTTATTGTGGAATTAATCTGTTGCTAGGTTATAGAAATTAACAATTTCTATCCTTGACCAGAAACATATATTTAATGTTCGGCTTGATTCCAGTAAAAATCTCAAGCCTTGGGCAAGTGAAGTATTATGGTGGTGGATTGACATATTATTTCTTCAAGCAGTAAAGTTTAGACACATAATGAAGAAGGAAAATGGGGAAGGCTATGAATAAGGCTTCCATACATAGCATGCATACAATGCAGTCAATCACATTGCTAGTTAAATGAAAAAAAAAAAACATTCAAGATATTATTTAGGTGCAGAATTTACTGAGTGGAATAATGACTTGGAAATTTGTAGACGCAATTCTCCTCCTAGCTAATGCAACAAATTGGCATGTACAAAAACAGGGCAAACAGGGCAAGAGTGATGAGTTTAGGGTTTAGGGGCTGGTCAATGGCAAGGTCAACCATTTCAAAACCCGCGCTCCATTTTTTCACTTTGTTCTAACTTGCATGCTATGACTAACCATGGCTTATGTTTGTTCTAATCGTGGGTTAAGTTTCTCGGGGGGATACCGTAGGTTAAGCTTGTTGGCGGAGGGGCCGGGGGGGCCGGGGCACATTTGTCGAGGGGGACTTTTCACCGTCATCAATCGTCAACTAACACACGTCGAGAGTTAGCATGTGCTAGTTAAGCTCATCGACAGGAGGCAGCCCACAAATTTATCTAGTAGGATTGAACCTAGGTCTTGACGGCAATGATAGACCCACTGACATTGTGAGCTAACAATTACAGACCTAAAAAATTAAGCATCTTTGCTTAGTCCTATTTTAAATCTTCGTGTAGGGATAGATAGTTTTGTTCTTCAATTTTGGATTTGCAAATTCCCTTGCTTCGAAAATATTTAAACAAAACATATCACAACATATCTTCCTTATTGAAAAATTACATAGCCCTAATGGGGATCATTTATGAAGGACGTAGGATTACCTATGTATGTTTATATGAACAAGTATTCTATACTAAAGTGATAACAATGTTTCTATTCACCAAATCCAAGTGAACTTACCGCCAAACCCAGGGATAACTCCTAGTTGAAGTTCGGGTTACCCAAATTGAGCTTGTACTGTAGCTATGTGCCCATGACAAGCCTGCAACAATAAACATAGTCAATAATGGCATTTTATTTCCACAACAGTGCACAAACCAAAAATTATATTTGAATCCTCTTAATAAATACACTCGCATAACATGAATGCATATGGAATATGTTCATCGGCACCCTACAATTGAAAGTGAAGCCCATGAGTAAGGTGCAGAAATAAATTACAATGTAAATGCCACTCCTTGGAAACAGGGCACTATTGGGCACTGTGAAGACAACATCAACATACCTAGTGTTTCTTTCATCAGGCTTCAGGATTCATGTGGCTGCATCACAATTAGGCAAATTCATCCACAGCCCACATGATATGGCACAAGGGATAACATCTCAATGGAATGCTAATTTCTTTTTTAATTCTCTTTGATTGAAATAACTAAGTGAACGTAACTATATATCAAAAAGAGGAAATCCATATGATTACCACCCTATAATTACTCCTAAAATTTTGTTGAGAGTACCATCAGTTTGATCAAAATACGCCTCAAAAATAATTTCTAGTTCAACACCCTGATGTATCCCATTACTAGTGCTTGTGGTCGTACTAATACACTAAGAAACCTTGCTCTGCAAATGGGAAATGCTAGTACAAATTCTTGTGAATGAGGAACACTACTGCTACTGCAAGAATTTTTAAGAAAATATTATAAGCGAAAGTTTAAAAAATAAAGCCTGGTTTTGAATCTCACGCAACAATATTCTTTCAACTTCCCTATTTTGACTATTCGGACTGCTTTGAAATTAGGTCAAAATATCTGAATCCTGCATCTACCGTAATATTTGAAGATTTTCAATTTTTTATTGGATTTATTTTTTAGTGGTAGAAGCTTATACCATTAAACCCATTTGTTCCTTCTTTTTTGTTGAAGTTTTTTTGTTTACTTTTTCAGTTGTCGGCGGTGCAAAAATGTGAGATGAGCTGAAAAGGATGTAAGGTTGCCATTAATTTCTGCCTGTCTATGCAATGAACAAGATGACACAGGATTCGAAGCCGCAGGTATAAAGCATAGAGAATTAGACAACTGCAAGTAGGTAGGCTGCAAATTTTTTACAAAAATAAATTTTGTTGATTGTCATCCACTTATTTTCTTGTGTTGGTGCCACCTATCAGCCATAGGATTAAAATAAGATTATTATGACTGAAAAATGGCGGTTCAGAAAAGACCAAAATAAAGTTGGATCTTTCGGCAAATGAATGGACACCAAAAACATTATTTTATATGTTCACTTATAAATCATGCAACTTATTCATAGAAAATGGTCACATATTTTTCCCGCACATCAAATCATGCATTCTGATTGAGTGGAGGAATGAAGAGTAATAAACAGTTAAGGAAAAACGAAGCCAATAGTACCCTCTGGGATTAATAACATTAAAAAATATGATGTCTTTTTTCTTCATCATCTTTTTTAAGATTAGATGTTTCGTATGTTGATATTATTATATTAATAATAGTTTTATTTTATTTTTTAAATTAAAAAAAATTGTCTAAAAAGTAGTATTATGGCATTTTTAATAATTTTTTTTAAATGAAAGTATGGCAGTACGTTTTATTAATTTAACATATAATTATATGTTTCATTAAAAAGATGGTATAAGGATATTATATTTTGAATAAAATTTAGTAAATATTAAATTAGATAAAATTGAAAAAATAAAATTGTGTTATCAAAATTTACAATCAATAGAAAAAATTTAAGTACATCTATGATCTAATGTTAAATACAAAACTATTAAAAAGTAGTAGCTACATTAAATTAGGCCACTGATACCACTAAATTGATTATAGATAGAGGAGGAAGTGATAAAATATCACAATTATCTACTTAACTACCCCCATCAGAGGGATAAAGGTATAAGCTTTCAACCATTTTTTCTTCATTATTTTATTCCTCTTCCTCAATGGCTTAGGGTTGAGAATGATAAATTACCAAACTAAGGATAGGAAAGTGTCCTTGCGACATCTAGACAGTTGGTCTATAGCCCTTATCTTATGAGGATGACCAACCTTCATGTCCCCCGGTTGGTAAAAGACGATGATGAAGAGTGGAAAAATGTAAATGGCTACAACCCACATTCCCTTCATCCTTACCCTTTCCTTGGAGATTCATGTTAGAGGGAGTCATCAGGTACTCTTAATAATGTAGAGCCCATTGCCCTAATGGCCAATCAAAATGTGAAGGTGCTCCGCCTTCAAGGCCACATTTTTTGCTTTAACTTGAATCTACAGCTTAACATTTGATAAAACATATTTTTTTTAATAACAATAAAATATTTTTCTTTAGAATATGATTTAAAACTACATATTTTTATGTTTCCAAAGCTAAAATAAGATTTCAATGCAAAAGATATGCCAAACTTGATTGAATTTTGTAAGGGGGAGAATATAATCCCCAAGAAGAACTATGCTTTATGTGAAACCTCTAGTCATAAGGGTTTGAAAAAGGAGTGAATGTGTCGCATCCCATTTTCCCAGTGCTGGATTTCGAAAGCACATGCCTATAAATATTATTATATGCATAATTAATAATGGGGGTATTAATTTATTTTTGAGTGATTAGGGATGCTGACTTTGTTAGGTTGTGGAGCTAAAGCTTCACTGATGCAAATAGAGGAGGTTGTTGAAGGTTGCTGAGTTGCAGAGCAACCGACGTCGGTCTGATAAGCCGACGTTGGTCAGATTAGCGAAAAGAAGCAATCGACGTCGGTCAGGGATCGATCGACGTCGATTACCTCCAGGCAGACAGGGACCGACGTTGGTCACTTGTGCAGTTCAGAACTGTAAGTTTTACGGGCAGTTAGTTAATGAACCAAGTGTTTGCATGTCAAGAGCCAAGTTTAGACTAGAATCTGCGGATCTAATTATTGTAATTAGATGTCTAATTATTGTTTGCATGAGATATATTTAAGAGACTCATAGGCTATATTGTAAAGTGTTCTAGTTTGAGTTGAGTAAAGTTAGCTCCTTCTGTGTGTGAGGTGAGCAAGGGTGTTCCTCCTAGTTCCATAGCAGTGCCAAGTGTGGGTGTTGGTTTTGGAGAATCAGAAGGGTTCTTCAGGTGTGTAGGATCTTGGTCAGTAGGGGTACATGGCTACGTTTGGAGATCTGCATACGTAAGTAAGATCATTGATCTGCAGGTGTATGTGTGTGCATGATCTAGGTTTGCAGGTGTGCAGAACCAGATTGATTTGCAAGTGTGTAAGATCAGGGAGGACAGCAACACAACAAGGAGCAAGATCAGGAGAGATCTACTTGGAGTATGGTGTGTACTCGGTTATAGAGCAAAAGAGGAAAGCAAGGCAATTCCTTCCATAAGTAAGATCGTTTGAGTTGCAGGTTGTTGCAAGTTTAGGGGAGATCTACTTGAAGTACGATTGTGTACTTGGAGTGTGTGGAGCACTTGTAGAGTGCGTGGAGCACTAGTGTACTGGCAATAGTGGATACTGACTGGTTGGAGGTGAACACCAACTCTGTGTTTGAGTTGTGTGTTGGGACCGTAAGAGAGAGAGCTTTGAGGAAAGAAGTATTGTACACTTGAGGTGTGGGAAACCTCTGAGAGGTGTGAAGAAGAAGTGGCATCTTCTTTATTGTATTTTTTTTTGGATGAGTATTAATACAAGTTGTGTATTGTCTCTCATATTCTGTGTTGTTTCTGGTTTCTAGTTACTTGTTACTTCTGGTTAATTCTGCATCTTAAGTTGCTTGTATATGGTAATCAATTGTGCTTCCACGTGTTGGGATAAATAACAGAAGCACATAATTGATTACCAAGCAACTTAATATGCGGAAATAACCATAATCAACAAGTAACTAGAATTCAGAAATAACACATGATATGAGAGACAATACACAACTTGTATTAAAACTCTTTCAGAAGGAAATACAACAAAGAAGGCTGCCACATTTCTTCTTCCTTACACACCTCTAGGGCTCCCACACCTCTAGGGAATAAACAGTAAATCTTCCCTCAATGCTTTCTCCCTTAGGTCCCAACACCCAACTCAAACACAGAGTTGGTGTTCACCTCCAACCAGTCAGTATCCACTACTGCCAGTTCTCCAATGCTCCACGCACCCCACAAGTGCTCCACACACTCCACAAGTACTCAACGTACTTCAAGTAGATCTCCCCTAAATTTGTAATAACCTGCACCTCAATAGACCTTACTTATGGAAGGATCTTCCTTGCCTTCCTCTTTGCTCTCTTTGAGTACCCACTATACTCCAAGTAGATCCCACCTAATTCTGCTCCCTGTTGTGTTGTTGTCTTCTCTGATCTTGCACACCTGCAAATCAATCTGGTTCTGCACACTTGTGAACCTTAACCTTGCACACACATACACCTGCAAATCAATGATCTTACTTACCCATGTAGATCTCCTAAAGTAGCCATGCTCACCTAATGACCAAGATCATACATACATGAAGAACCCTACTGATTCTCCAATCCAGCACCCACACTTGGTACTGTGGCACTAGGAGGAACACACCATGCTCACCTCACACACAGAAGGAGCTTATATTATTGCTCTCTTACTCTCTATCACAACTTTACAATACAACCAATGAGTCTCTTAAATAGATCTCATGCAAACAATAATTAGACACCTAATTACAATAATTAGATCCGCAGCTTCTAGTCTAAAATTGGCTCTCAACATGCAAACACTTGGTTTGTTAGCTAACTGCCCGTAACATACTCGCAGTCGAACCACACAAGTGACCGACGTCGGTCCCTGTCTGCCTGGGGGGTGTCGATGCTGGTCGACTTCTGACCGACATCGGCTGCCTTCTTATCTGATCCTACCGACGTCGATTGGCCTGACTGACGCTGGCGTCTGTGACACTTCGCAACCCTTCTGCAACCTCTTCCTCTGTTTGCATCAGTGAAGCTTTTAGCTCCACAACCTAACGCCACGGGTTCCTAACAGTTGGTATCAGAGCTAAGGTTGCAGGGAACAGGTTTTGTGTTTGGTTACAGGTCACTCTCAGGGGTTTTTGATTGAGTGGGAGTATAGCAATGGTAGAAGAAAGTAAGCTACGAATGGAGAAACTGAATAGCACGATGGTCACTTACGGTGTTATGGAAAGAAAGAGCAGGTAAATAAAGATTGTTGGTTGGTAGCAGATCAACATGAAGAAGCAAATGTTGCAAGTGTTGTTGCACATGATGCTCTGGATAAAATTGAATCTTGGTTAATAGATTCTGTTGCCTCTTTCCATTGAGCCCCAGGTAGAGGGGTTGGTGAGCCTTGTCAGATTGTTGGCAAAGGGGAAGTGTTGCTGAAATTGCAGGCGGCCAACACATGGGTGTTGAAGAAGGTCATGCAGGTCTCAGTCTTGGAGATGCAGCTAATTGCTTCAAGAAAGTTGGGTGATGAGAGATGCACAAGAATTCTCATAGCGGATGCACTTGAATTAGCATGTGGTAAGAAAGCAGGTACTCTTTATCTACTTGCTTGTATTATTGATTCCACTTCTGTTGCACAGGTGTGGCTTTATAGGCTTGGTCACATAAGTGAGAAGGGAATGGATGTTCTTAAGATAAATGGTAAGAGATCAGCTTCAGAGAGCTTAGATCAAGATTTCTATGAGCAGTGGGATGCTACAAGAAAGGATTGGATTTATTACAGGGAAAGAAAGACTGATGTATTTGATAAACTTAAGAACTGGAAAGCCTTGGTCTTCTTGGAGGAGATGACAGACAGAGACCAGTGGATGGGGCTGGATACTTCTGAGCAGGGCAATTTGGACATGGGATTGATTTAAAGGAGCTCATAGGTAAAAATGTCATCACTCATAAGTGAACACAGTTATCAGCATCAGTCAAGGGGAACCAAAGTCGAACAGACAGGTGCCGATGTTTGTCATGTGCAGACCAGATCTGGTGGTGTCGGGTAGTGTGGCTATTAGTGTCGGTCAGGGAACCGATGTCGGTGACCAGGTAAGACTGATGTCAGTCATAAAACCAGTGTCGATAGAAAGGACAGTCACATGGGAACTGACGTAGGTCAAATGTAGATTGTGTGGTGACCGAGGTTGGTCACTGAGACAGATTTTAGGCAGACAGCAAGCTGTCAAGGAGTCTCAAATTCCCATGGGGAGGACTGAAAGTGCAAGTAAGCCTAAAATTCATTGTTCTTCTTCTTTATACTAGTTGCTGACTACAGAGCAAGAAGGATCCAAGAAACAGTGGGAGCTTGGCATGAACAGGATGTAGGACCAAACGAGAGATTTGGTAAGGTTGCCAGCCAATATGAAAGCACTGAGATGAATGGATACCTTGGTTAAAGAATAGAGAGAATGGACATGTGAGATGGAAGGCCAGTGGTCTTGAGGAAGCTGCAGGATAGTGGTACAGGTTTTGACAGGTGGATGACAAAGCAGTGCTTTAGTCAATGTTAGTGTAACCATTGTGTTTATCTTACCAGGTGGATGATGGTCGTAACATTATCCTGTTACTGTATGTGGATGGTTTGCTAGCAGGTTTGTACATACAGGGTTTTGCTAAGCTAAGGGTAAGATTAGTTCAGTGGTTTTCCATGAAGGATTTGGAGCAGCGAAATTCTTTGGCATGAGAGACATGAAAGATCACAGGTTGATTTTGTCTCTAGTGGGAGCTGATGTGAATCAGGTGTTGGCAAGGTTTAGGATGCAGAACCGAAGCACACTAAGGGTTGGATAGTTTAGTGTCCAAAATCACATGAGGTCTGGTATAGACTTGAGTTTACCCAAGTAGTGGGTGTTGTCAGAAAGTTTGGAGCCGATCTGAGAAAGAAGCACTGGAGGGTAGTTCAATGGATTCTCAGGGATTTGAGAGGGACCAGCAGCAGGTTGACATGTTATGCAGGGTCAAGTTCTTTTCTACATGTGTTTGTAGATGCAGATGCGGCAGGTTACTTGGATGACAGGAGGTGCACCACAGGTTGTGTGGTGGGTGGTCTTTAGGATTGATCTTGAAGAGGGATACAAGCCAAGAAATAGATTAGACAGGGTACAGGTATAGGTATAGTGCAGCTATTTATCTCCAAGTGGGAGATTGTTAGGTTGTGGAGCTAAAAGCTTCACTGATGCAAATAAAGGAGGAGGTTGTTGAGTTGCAAAGTAACTGGCGTCAGTTTGATCAACTGACATCGGTCAGATTAGTGAAGAGAAGCAATCGATGTCGATCAGGGATCGACTGACGTCGGTCACCTCCAGGCAAACAAGGACCGACGTTGGTCGCCTGTGCGGTTCAGAACTACAAGTTTTACGGGCAATTAGTTAACGAACCAAGTGTTTGCATGTCAAGAGCCAAATTTAGACTAGAAGCTGTGGATCTAATTATTGTAATTAGATGTCTAATTATTGTTTGCATGAGATCTATTTAAGAGACTCATAGGATGTATTGTAAAGTGTTCTAGTTTGAGTTGAGCAAAGTTAGCTCCTTCTGTGTGTGAGGTGAGCAAGGGTGTTCCTCCTAGTTCCATAGCAGTGCTAAGTGTGGGTGCTAGTTTTGGAGAATCAAAAGGGTTCTTCAGGTGTGTAGGATCTTGGTCAGCAAGGGTGCATGGCTACATTTGGAGATCTACATGGGTAAGTAAGATCATTGATCTACAGGTGTATGTGTGTGCATGATCTAGGTTTATAGGTGTGCATAACTAGATTGATTTGTAGGTGTGCAAGATCAGGGAGGACAGCAACACAATAGGGAGCAAGATCAGGAGAGTTCTACTTGGAGTATGGTGTGTACTCGGTTATAGAGCAAAAGAGGAAGGCAGGTAGTTCCTTCCATAAGTAAGATCGTTTGAGTTGCAGGTTATTACAGTTTCAGGGGAGATCTACTTGAAGTATGATTGTGTACTTGGAGTGCGTGGAGCACTGGTGTACTAGCAGTAGTGGATACTGACTGGTTGGAGGTGAACACCAACTCTGTGTTTGAGTTGTGTGTTGGGACCGTAAGAGAGAGAGCTTTGAGGAAAGAAGTACTGTACACTTGAGGTGTGAGAAGCCTCTGAGAGGTGTGAAGAAGAAGTGGCATCTTCTTTATTGTATTCTTTTCTGGATGAGTATTAATACAAGTTGTGTATTGTCTCTCATATTCTGTGTTGTTTATGGTTTCTAGTTACTTGTTACTTCTAGTTAATTCCACATCTTAAGTTGCTTGTATATGGTAATCAATTGTGCTTCCACGGGTTCCTAACAGACTTTAGATTAATAGATTTATATGTTATGAATAAATTGATTGTTGTTATTTTGATTTATATGCCTATGTAAAACAATTAATGGAATTAATTATAATTTGGATAAATTAATATTATGCAATAATTGAGAATAATTATCATTAGATATTATCATGTATTTACTATTTTATATCATGTGGATTTGATACCATGACTTAGATAACTCCCCTTTTGTTCATCTGGTCATAGCATAGGTGTAAACCCCTTGATGCAAAGGAGAGCATCATCGTAGAGAAGGAACTAAATGATATTATGGGTAGTGGTGAGAAAACTCGATGGACTCATTTGTGTTCATTCTAGTTGCATGTCAAACAAAGACATTTTCTTTCACCTATTTTGGCATGGGTAGTGACCACTTGGGATGGGTGATAAACTTAAATGTTTTATACTACTCTTATCTTCTAGATTAGACCATTGTAGGAAATGCACCTAACTCTAAGGTTGCTAGTAGTCATACCAATAAATAGGCTAGTGTGTATATGTTGTTTCCTCTTTGAATGTTAAAATACTTATTTCATGTGGTTGATAAAAAGTATTTTCATTCTCTTTGTGTCTTTTGTTCCAAGACTTGTTTGTAATGGGTCATTTGATAAGAGATCCAATGGACATATATGAACTATCAATATGATCATTAGACATTACCACTTTTCATGTTTTGATAAATTTAGTTGATAAGTTGATTTTAATGAATGTAATATTTTGGATACAAGGTAACACACACGTGTTTACATCATCTCATAATGACCTCATTTTTTAGCCTTTACCTCAATGACATAATTAAAGCTTAAATATTTATTGTGGGTATTAATTCTTTAATGGATTTGGATAACTATCATGTGATTTTTTTAACATGTGTGTGCTTAATAGGCCACTAGTCCATTTTGTAGTTCCATATAGATTGTCTTAACAAAACCATTTGGTTAAGTTTTCCAATGTTGATAATAATTATTTTTGAAACCATAAATTATATAAATTGTGATTTGTAAATTGTAAACCATAACTTTAAATAAAAGTTTATAGATTATAAATGATTATTCTAAATTGTAAATTATAGTTTGTAATGGCTTATAAAATAAGATGTATGTAATTAATAAAAGTGGCTTGACATTCTTACTTCAAGTATGACAATTGTGCAAAGCTAAATAAATCTTCTAACTGCTAAATTATCGATGGTATTAAAGTTTTTTGAGAAATCACCTTACCATTTTAAACTCAAATATTTAATATTTTTTAAACTATTATATAATGTAAGGTTGCCTCATTATTATTGCTGGTAATATTTTGGGATATATTAATATTTTTCCAACATACCCATTTAAACCTCTACTAAAAAAAAAATGAGAAGTGCCACATATCTAAGGTTGTCTTCCATAATGTTTAGTATGATGCCAATATTAGCACTTGATTGTTGATGTTAGAATATGGT
>JARHVA010000107.1:3235000-3262500 GCA_037957365.1 Torreya grandis
TATCCTTCAAAAAATGAATCAGGCTTGTGAAATGGGACATTCTAAGTGTGCATGATCAAATCAACATTTGCAATGCAACTAGGTTCATAAACTCTAAATGGTGCACTAGGATATGCATCTTCATAGCTTGGATTATGGATTATCTTCTTATTTTATCCTACAACAAATGGTATTTTATTGGTAATAGCACCCAAAGATACTGAATCACTAAAATTATATAAAGTATCCTACTGAGTATACACAAAATTAATTGAGTTATATGCATTAAAAGAGTAAGCAAGGCTCTCATTTGTCATGAGAGAGGTTTGGTTGGGTGAAGGTTTGGAGTAATTCTTTGTTTTGAGGCATGTATTAATCCATGAGATGACCTTTAGGCATGTAACTCAAAATTCCCTATTATTCCAAAGAATAAGATGGGTAGGCACAAAATCCTTGAGTCATTGACTATTGTTCAACATTGATAGCCTCTTAGTAGACCACCACTAAGGATGTGAGAGAAGATGGAGTCTTCCAAATGAACATGGTAGTTAAAGGATACAAGGCACATATATACTCCAATTTTTTCATCCTCTATTAATAGGAAAAGATCCTTCAACTTAGTATATATATGATGGAATTTATGGTTAAACACATTAGTTAGCTCATTAGGATCTTTATGTGCTGTGCAAAATTTATAGAAAAAGATAGAAGGATCAATGGTCACACTAAAATGGTTGAGAAAAAAATTATAAAAGATGTCCTAAGTGGTGATGCAAAATTTTAGTAGACCAAGGTACCATAAATAAGTTTCTCTTGATTCAACGAATAGGGGAATATGTGACATGCCACATCCTCATGTTGAATCTAATTTATGATGATGACTTATTTAAAATCCTAGATCTGTTCCTTAGAAATCTTGAACCCATCATGGATATAATTCATACATAATTTGTGGGGGTTCTTAGTCAATTCATGAGTGGTCCCAAGAATGTTCACAGGGTAGCCACCTCCATCTAGCCAAGTAAAATCCATAGGTGGGTTTGAAATTTTAGTTTTTCAATCTTAGAGTTTGGAATATCATTTTGGGTAAAACCTTTAAAGTGTAAAAGTTTAATGTTTTTAGTTTAAAATCTAGTTTTAAAATGTTTACCTCCTTATAACATCAATATGTTGATGTGAATTTCAAGCACACAATAGGTTGGGAAAAGCATAAAGGAGAGGGCATTAAGTTCAAAACCAATGATAAGTTTGAAATACTCCAAATCATGCCTTCCTTATATCACTAACATGTTTATGGGTTTTTTTTATCATAACAACTTTAGGAGGGATGGAGACCCATCTAACCTCTCTTGAAAAGATACCCAAAATCTCTCCAAGGTCTATATCTACCAGGTTTTGGCAGACTAGATCCCACTCAATTGGTTCATTGTAAATGGTTCCATACAAGGGGCCTTTGTTAGTTCTTGAAAAAATTAAAATATATTTTAGCCTTTGAAAAATAAGAGGGATATGCAAGTTTTGTTGTCTTGTTCATGTGGGTTTTGTCCTATTTTTGAGAATAATGAGTTGCATACATATTTGCTCAAATAAATCAATGTTTTGAATTTAAATAAAAGGAATGCGATTGATTTTAAATATTTAATATATACATATTCATCCAATAATGCTTTAGTAGTAATAAATGAATTTAGAATTTGAGTTAAACTGAGAGAAGAAGATTACATTAAAATGAAACCGTAACCCAACCAGATTCATAAAAAATAGCAAAAGAACGTGGAAAATAAGAAAAATCTTTTTGAAATGTGGCTAAATCTGAATTTTTAAAACAAATTCAACCCAAAAATTTATCCTTTGCCTATCCAATGAATGAAAAACCACAAATAAGAATGATGTAAGAGTTTAAGGAACATGAAGCTGAAAATATGAATAACACATCCATCATTTGCACATGCAAGAAAATGAAAATAAACTTATGTAGCTTCGATTAATACTGATATTTATTTCAATAACACAATATTTGGGTATACATTCACCAATCAATTATAAATTTTTAGTAGCATAATAGTAGTGCCAAAGTAAAAATAAGGGAGAGATTTCACTACAAAACAATAAAATGTTTGGTTCAATGCTTCCTTACTTAGAATCAACAAGAGCCAACACTTTGAAATGACCATGGATAGCTATTTATAATAAATTTGGTCAATGGAAGGAAATAATTTCTTCTCAAAACCAAAAATCACTTTAATTTGAACTTGAGTTGCACTTTCCACCCCAAAAGCAAGTTCCTTGTACTTTAATTCTATTCAAACCTGAAAAATAGATAAAACAAGTTATTTTTTGGTATATGTGAATAAAATAACCTTCAAATTAATTAAAATATACTTTAAATAACTTAGTCATAAAAACTTGAATAGTTTTTTATCGGGGTACTTTCTCATGAAATTGATCATGCGATGTGGACTATGTTGGAACTATATTTCCAACACCATAGAGGATTCAAAAAATGAACATCTACCGATTCCACATAACAAGATATAAGAAAAAATGTACTCTAGGGTATTTTAAGGCACAAGGTGGGAAAAAGTTTTTAATTTGGATTTAAAATTATATTGATTTTCTTGAAAAATTAATAAAATTTAAAAAATACACATGGGCATGCTTTTACGGGCTACGAGGATTGCCTGATGGCTCTCATCCATGTGACTACATAGTAGAATCTAGGTGTGTCCATATGCTTGTGAAGTCATAAATGATCACTGCCTACTTTCTTTTGATGCATCCACATAGGGATGAGGGGCCACTTGACACATCTGCATGCTTGGTAGGGTCCATACTAGCTAACCTCCACCTACGCATCTACTTGGACACCTTCTATTGGTCCACATCCATAGTTTCAGGGCTTAGAATGAAAATATTGATTAAAAAATGAAAAAAATTAAAAATTGCGATTTTTCTGGTTTGAAATACACGTGGTTTGGAAGTACGAACGCCGATATGAGACATTTGACACGTGGTGCACCCATGGGAGGGAAGGTGCATGGGATGGTTTAGGAAAACCATGGTTTTCTCAAACAACAAAACTTTTAGATTTTGTCACATATGGCCATGACATTTATACTTGATAAAAAAAAGAAAAAATTTAATTTTTTTGGTTTGAAAATACATTTTAAATTCATTTTTAACCTTTTTCCATTTAAAAAAATCATTTTTTTAGATTTTGAAAATAATGATTGATTTTTTTTACATGAATAATTTTTTTACCAAAGTTCTAGGATTTAAGGGTTATGTTGCTTCACTAGGAAATTAGAAGGTTAGGATGGCATTTTCAAGTGAAGTGGTAAACACACAATTTTATATATGGTAATGATATTTCCAACAACAATAATTTTAGGGACCAATGATGCATGAAAACCAAGATACATCAAGTAATGTAAGGATGCAAGGGCAAACAATTAAGTGAATGAGATATTCAAATGCATATTCAAGGGGTAAAACTTTATTTTTACACTAAGTGCAAAATATGAATTTTTATTGCACATACATGATATTTTTAATCAAGGTAGTCACTAGTCTTAGTTTGATGTGAAAATTAAGACATACCACCAAGGTAATTTGGAAGTGCCTAGACTGACAAGCTGTGAGTGCAAGTGGGAGCTACTATAAAAAGAAAAAAAAGGTTCCCTAATTTAGAAGAAATTAGGATGTGTTGTGCAATAAAAAAAACCAATAAAAAGATTGATTTTTACTTTAACATAATGGTTCATGGTAATAATTGAGAATAGACATAGTCAGATTTATGTCATTCTGCTTATCCATCTAGAATATTTCATAATACAAATGCAAATGACATCTTTGAAACTCTATTGCATGTTTATTTGCACCATCAAAAAATTTTTTACACATTCAAGGAATCATGTTTCATTGATAAGAGCTGTGGTGGTTATTATGTTCATTTTGATTCCTTTGGTTGTAATTATCAAACATAAATGGCATGAGATAGACTTTTCCATCAATTATAAAACATTGAGTTCATTAATTTTCTAGATGTTGATAGTATATGGTATGCATATATTAAAAGGTTGATGGTATTGTTACATGGATATAAGTTGATGAATATATATCTAATTACACAAATCTAGAATTTTTAATTCATTTAAAACTTTGGTACTCAATATATATTTGGATATTGTTGCTTGAACGCAATATTTACTTCATGTAAATATATAGTAAAGGCATTCAATGAGCATATAGCTTGAAGAGGGTAACATGGTATGTTATAAATTTTGGGGACAATTCTATGGACATTTCCCCTAACACATATGAATTATGGTCATAACATGTACGTGTTATTTGATTTTAGGCTCAGAACTATAAATCCTAAACACACATAGATTCTATATAGTTAAAGGAATGCATACACATTCCTATGACATTATATGACATTGTATACAAAACACAAAAGATATATTGGTGGTTGCATATGGTATACTAGTAGAGGGTTTGCTAAAATAAATGTTAAGTATAAAGAATATAAGAAATTAGGGTCACTCTACATTTGATAGAGTTAGTCTCATAGATGGATGCCTTATGATGTGAAAAATAGTTTTTGAAAATATAATTTAGTTAGTACTTAGGCAATTTCAAGGTTTTATTATTGAACCTAGGGATTTTAGGGCATAAATTTTGTAATTGATGTCCATTTTTGGTAAACATACAGTCATTTTTAAGGTTTTTATGCCTTTTAGATTGCTTCCTGGCATTTCTAGGAGTCTTAGGTTTGTCAAAATTGAAGTTTTCAAACCACTCACTTTGAAATTGATGAAAAGTGGTGTGATTGGGGTAGCATAGGTCACATTGATGACCTGCACACATTAAATGACCACTTTATGTGAATTTCATTTGCTCATTATCCCTCCTTCATCCCTAATCACTTATGAATCATCCCTCATCACCCCTAATCACTCTTTCCTCATTCATCAATATCCCTAATCAATCTCTCATTGACCCTCATTATCCCTCATTATATATAATTACTCCCTCATTAACCCTCATTATCTATCATCATCCCTAATCACTCCCTCTTTATCCCTCATTGTCCTTAATCACTCCCACATTAACCCTCACCATCCCTCATCATTTATAATCACTCCATCATCATACCGAATCAACACTTCATCATTTGTCATCATCCCCAATCATTTCTTCCTCATCCATCATCATCCCTAATCACTCCCTTATTTCCCCTCCCCATTCATCATCATTTATAATCACTCCCTCATCATCCGTAATCACTCCCTCATTGACCCTTACCATCCCTTATCATCCTTAATCACTACTTCATCATCCACCATCATCTCTAATAACTCCTTCATCCCTCATAACCCCTAATCACTCCATCATTAATATTTAACATCCATCATCATGTATAATCACTCCCTCATTAACCCTCACCATCCCTCATCATACCTAATGGCTCCATCATCATCTCTACTTAATATCTTCTCATCCCTCCTCATCATTAAACACTCCATCCAATACCTTGATGGTGGGTACAATAGCTTCTTGCTTGTTTCAGATTAGCTTATTTTCCAATTCCAAATTTTAATTACTCAAATAAGGCTAAAATAAAATATTCTTTCACTCAAATAAGGAACTCAGAGATATTATCTAATTGTCTTGTAGGATTTAAAGATATATAGTGATCCATGCCCAGATCATGGAGAGAGTGGTATCTAGAACCCTGTACTAGAATAAATAAGAAATCAAGAAAAGGGTGGGATGAAATTATATTATATATATATATATATATTTGGATTTAGGAATCTAATAATCCCAATCCTCAAGTTTAGAATCCAAATTTATATCTATATAGATAGGGGCAATTGGAGACTAGTTGAGAATTCCAATCCCAGCCCCATAGTTGACCATATATACATAGTAGATCCATAGTATACCAGATTGCAATATTGATAGATAGGTAGTCACCAATATAATAGAGTGTGTTCTAGTCTAGCAGTTGATAGAGTGTATTTCCAAACCCAACTTAATCTATAACCAACATGATATATACATAACTTGATATATAAAGGGAATGAAGGGCATATTCCTTAATCCAATGTATCAAGGAGGGACCACTTAGAGCTTGGGCATGGTTGGTGGGCCATAAAGTCCAAATTAGGGCCTTACCATACTTTGATTATTCCCTAATCCTAAATATGTTATATCAAATAATAGCATATATATGGGAAACCATTCTAAAGGCCCTACCATGATCTCAAACATTTCCTATGCATTAAGGTAATGAAATCTTTCCCTACCTACTTCATATATGTCAAGGAGTAAGGCAAGGGACACTTACTTTTTTATATCTAACTGTGCTTCACCTAATAATATATTCCCAAATCTAAATATATATATCTAAGTAATACAATTTCATCCCACCCTTTTCTCTCTTTACTACCTATTTATTCTGGCTTAAGGCTCTAGATACACACTCTGTCCATGGTAAGGGTTATTAAGGTCTAGACATATGTGGCCAATGTGTATTAACCTTAAAATTATCATAAATATATCTTAAAACCTATCTATAATCAACCAACATAGGTGTAAGTCTAAAACAAACATGTTTTGGATAAGTCATAAGCTATTGGGAGACTTAAGGTGCATGAAATAGAAAAAGAGACCAAGTTTAGGCATTAATTAAGACACAATAAGGCTCAAAAAGATTAAGTAAGAAAATAATAAGAAAGATAAGAATGAAGGAGGGGTAGGAAAAAGGTCTCTATATTTGGTGCAAAGTTTAAGTCTAGGTTTGTGGAGGTCTGTGTAAACCCTTAACTAGGGTTTAATAAACAAAAAGTCTTATATCTTTCTAGAAAATCATTGACAACCTATGGATTTTTTTAGATAGGTGAATAAGGATGTTTGTCAACTGATACAGGTATTTTATAAACTTTATAGTCCTTAGAAGACAATATATTCATGACTATTTTTTTAACAAACCTTAAATAGGCCTAAAATAAGATAAAAGTGTAGTCTTTCAAAGTCTCTTGAAAATTAAAGTTGTAGCAGATTGTAGAATGTGTTACTTATCATGTATAATGTGAAAATGAATGCATGAAGTCAGTTTGATGATGATTAATATGATTTTGGATCCATAAACCCTTAGAAAATAGATCAGACCTAAGTGAGAGGGATAATAAGCCTATTTTGTTGCATTTTGGTGAGAATTAAGTACAACTAATGGAAGAAACTTATGTGCTATCTTAGATAGTGTCAAATAAAATAAAATAATCCTATTAGGTACATCAAGAGTCTATCTTTAATGACATATTTTATATAAATATTGATAAACCTAATCAATAATATTTGATATGACAAAACTTTGTGATATCTACAAGAATTAAGTTGTTATGGACAAGGATCAATGTTTTGATGGAGATTGTCACTAGGAAGCTAAATATGTGAAAGTAAGTTCAAATAGGTATTCAAGAATATAATAGTAGTCAAAGGGTACTAAATTAAAATAAATAGGATACAAATAATGATTAAGACCTATAAAAAATCTATTAAGATCATGTTTGTCATTTCATGCAAAGGTGGTGTAATTCAAAAGAATAAACCATGTTTATTGAGTGAGTAACAATATTTAGGTTACAAAAACCTCGTATTGGTATAAAGAGTTAAATATGTGGTATGAAACAATCAAATAATGCTACAAAGATTAAAGGATATGTAGAAGACCTATATGAATAAACCTATAAGAGGTATACTTACATCAGATGATGAGGGAGTGATTAGGGATGATGAGGGTTAATGAGGGAGTGATTAGGGATGATGAGGAATGAATAAAGAGTGATTAGGGATTATGAGGTATGAGGAGAGAGTGATTATGGATGATGATGGATGGTGATGGTCAATGAAGGAATGATCATGAATGATAAAGGAGCGATTAGAGATGACAAGGGATAATGAAGGTCAAAGAGGGAGTGATTAGGAACGATGAAGTTAAGGAGGGAGTGATTAAGGATGAAGAGGAAGTAATTAAGGATGATGAAGTATAAGGAAAGAGTTATTAATGATTATGAGGGATGAAGAAGGAGTGATTAGGGATGATGAGGGATGATGAAGGTCAATGGAGGAGTGATTATGGATGATAAGGGGGTGATTAGAGATGACTAGGGATAGTGAAGGTCAATGAAGGAGTGATTAGGGATAATAAGTAATGAGGAAAGACTGATTATGGGTGATGAGAGATGAGCAGGAAGTGATTAGGGATGAGGGAGGGATTATGATCAAGTGAAATTAACACAAAGTAGTCATTTGATGTATGTAAGTCATCAATGTGACCTATATTACTCTAATCACACCACTTTGGATAAAGTTCAAAGTGATTTGTTTTCAAACTTCAATTTTGATAAACCTAAGACTCTTAGAATGCTAGTAAGTAATCCAAAAGGCACAAAACTCTAGAAAATGATTATATGTTTACCAAACATAGACATTAATTACAAAAATCATGCCCTGAAATCCCTAAGTTCAACACCAAGACCCTGAAAATGCCTAAGTACTGACATGCAACTATGAGACTAACTTTATTAGATATATAATAACCCTAATTTATTATATTTATTAAACTAAATTTGAATTATGATTAATATAAATGTAAATATTATACTAAATATTAAATTTATATGAAGTTTAAGTAAATATTACCTTCTTATAGATCTTTTTTTGTTTTTGGGTACAAAGCAATAGGAATGCATATGCATTCCTATTACTTTGCACCTAAAAACAAAATAATGATCTATAATAAGGTAATTGGGTGCAAATTAATAAAAATGTGTATGTGTTATAATGCATACATGTTAAATTTTTAATTAAAAAAACCAAGCCTTTTTTTATTGAAAATGGCTTGGATTCTCGAGCCAAAAGCTTGGACCTATAAATATATAGTTGTGCTTGAGAGTTTTGTTAGAAAACAACCAATTTAAAATTTCATCACTAAATACACTATGGATTTCAAAAACAAAATTCAAAAATAAATTAGCATGACAATGATCATGCTCTCCTCTTTCTAAATATATGTTTTTTATAATTTTTGGACTGTTTTAAGGGTTCAAACTATGTTGATTTCTAACTATACCTTTTTTAGGTCACTACATGCCATAAATATACATGCCTATTCATGTTTATGTTATTTGACTTTTTTTGATCTAAGTGGAAAATAAATTATATGGTCACAAATTAGGCTTAATTCTACACACATTCATAAAACAAAAATCAATTTTCATTTTTTTTGAGATAGATGGGGGGACACATGGTCGACTACCCATTTTTTTTGTCAATTTTTAGGATCTGTTCACTTTCAAAATTAATAAAATAAGTTTTTATTGAAAAATTAAAAAAAAATATAGGTGAAAAACTAGAAGATATTATCTAAATAATTTCTAAAACATTTCAAGCAATATTAAATGATGATAAAAAAATGGTGGGCCACACGACCATATATCTACTATATTTATAAAACAAAGTTCTTCATTTTTTAGATGTTTGACCTAGTTATATTTAATTATTTTAAAAAAATAGTGTTTTAAAAACTAGACTTGAAATTCTACAATCATGTTCTTATACCATCTTCAAATTTTGAGTGTCACCATCTCAAATTATCTATAGAATTTCAAATTTCTACAATTTCAAGAAAATCATGTCTATGAGTAGGCCCTTTCTTGTCCCCCAACTTTTTGCACTAACCCAACATTAGATTTTATTAGCAGTCTTGGTTGGCGGTGAGTTAATAGTTAGTCCTTGCATTGAGTTTAGATTTTTGTTGATAAAGATATAGGATTATAAATAGTTTGATAAATTTTTGCTTGTTTTTTGTTTTTTTGGTGAATCTATGTTTATTTTGTAGTGATGACACTATCCACTAAGATAGTGGCATGTGTAGACATTAGAAAATTACACACTAACAGTTTCTGATGATTAAATGCCTCAAGACCCCCTAAATACCTTCTAAAACTTATTAACCCTTAACCAACCCCTCTTAACCTAACCAAATCACTATTCTCTTATTCATGTAGTAATATTCAAAAATATTATTTGAAAGTACTATTCAAAAGTACTATTCACTATGGTACCCACTATCATTATTCATGATGACATGGCATGTGACATGAAAAGTGACATGGAAGTTGATTTTGGAGGTGATAAGGCAAGCGAAATGGCTTAGAAGTGAGGTAATTTGATGTGAGACATCATACCCCACCTGGGACCTTTTTTAAAGGTTTTTAATAACCTTATTTAAACATCACAATGGTCTCTCCTTGAAATATGGTGAATTTCCACTCAAGGGGCCATAATTAAACATGTATATCGGCCTACCCACCTCTTTCGTTCTTTGGAAAAGATAAAGGGCACTATATCCACCCATTTTTGACTTTCCAACCCAAATGGGAGACCTATGATCAAGGTGGTAGTCCCACCACAATCATCTTTTAACTCATTCATGTACCCACATGGAAAATGGTGCCAAATTTTGTGGGGAATCTCTTTAAGTTCTTGGATGAAGACAAGAAAGGGTGTGCAAAGTCTTTTATCCTCATTTAATCCCATGTACATGATTCCCATTCAAAATTGGACTCATGTGTAAGGTAGGAGACACACTGACCCAAATGGGATACCCATGATAAAGGTGCAAATCCCACCATCCTCATATTTTGAATCATTCATGTACCCACATGTAAAATGACATCACATTTTTTGGAGCATCTCTTTAAGTGCTTGGATGAAGACAAGAAATGGTAGTTAAAAGTCTTTTAGCCTCATTTAGATCTATGTATATGATTCCCATTCAAAATTGGACTCATATGCAAGGTAGGAGACACAAAAACCCAAATGAGAGACCCATGATCAAGGTGGGAATACTGACACCCTCATATTTTTAATCATTCATGCACCACATGAGAAATGGTGACATACTTCTACTATTCCTTCTTTTGGCATGGTTCTTGATAATAAATGCTATAGATACCCCCTTTTCTTCACCCAAGGTTAAGTTGGAAGTTAGTATTTGATTATTAATATATTGTCATAGGTATTTGAAATAGGTAATAATTTTTGAGGTCATCCACATTTTGGAGGAAAATAACTCAAATAAATGAAGCTCTATTGAAATTGTTGTGAGATTCCTTCATCATATCATCAACAACATCAACCACATCAACAAGCCTCAAGGTAAACTTATTTGGTTTTTTTATTTTAGTTATTTAATTAATTAATTCCTTCCTTTTATTATTTTTACCTGTACCTCTTAACCCACTTTCCATCTTAATCCATTGACCTCATTTACCACCTTTTCCATTGTAATTCCATTTACCTCCTTTGCCCTCTTTGCACCCTTACCACCTTAGCCCTATTTGCCCCCTTGCCACCTTAGCCCTATTTTTACCCTCATCCTTTTGATACCATAGTTAATTTATGTTTTATAATTTTCAAGCATCCATACCTCTCATTTTATTATCTCAATCAACCCCAAAACAAACCATTCGTTTGACCCTTATCAAATTACCAAACCCAAAACCACAACCTTGCCTTAACCAATTTTCAGCATTAGTATAATCTAACTAGTTGCTTCATTTTGGTTAACTTAGAAAATCATCTAATTATCTCAATTAATTTGATATCATTTGATATATTTTATTTTATTTTTATATTTCTTTAAATCAAATATATTTATTTTATCATTTTGACTTAAGTGTTTTAAAGAAGGTGGATTGACAGCCTCCTAAAAAGCTTTCGCTTCTAGGATCTAGTTCATGCTATGCAATCCACTCATCTACTTATCTAACAAATAATTTTATTTTTGTATTTTATTATTTTTAGGTCCTACTACCAATCCAAATAAGATATATCCACAATAACTTAGATTCAATGTGCACACATTCAATAGGTATTCTTTCACACCCTTCTTAACTAGTTTCTACTTTTCACACTTAAGAAAAAACAAAAATTAGATAGAAATATTTTGGCACACCCAGTGGGACTCTTGATTTTTATTGATTTCTTATATGTTTTAAGACATTTATAATTATATTAGTGAAATTAATTTAGTTGAATTCTTAGAAAATTAAGCTTTTTTCTTTACAAAAAAAAGTTTTAATTGTATTTTTTTAGAAAAAAATTAAATTTTATTGCATTTATAAAAAGAAAGAAAAGAGCATTCATCTTAGTATTAGGATTGAATTTTAATTTTGAATTTAGGTGCATTTTCATTGTTCTTGTCTTCATTCAAATAAATCAATTTTTTTCTTTTGGTTAAAATTGAGTGCATCCATTGATTGCTTGCTTAATTTTGGCTCACCTAGTTTAATTAAAAGTAATATGAATAAATCATAGTTCATAAATGTTACAAAAATCAAACCACTTGTATAAAAAAACATCAAAACACACTTGAGGCTATTCCCAACTAGAATTTCATCACCTAGTAGATTACCTTATCCTATCTCGGTTATCTTATTTGGATTTATTCATTGAGGGGATAACCAACTTAGTTCTCTGGCTGAGTATAAACTCTAGAAATAGGTATATATTGGCTAAGAACCTACACTATGGGATTGTGATGTGAGGGGAGAAAGCCCCAAGTATCAGGGCATGTACTTAGACCAATACAGACTTTTATTGAGTGTCTAAACATAACCTGAAACCAAACATAGACTACCTTTTTAAGGACCTATTCAATCCAATTTCCTCTTCACACTTTTTTAAGGCATAAGCGAAAAGAGAGATTAAAAATCATCCTAGGATTTAGTGCACTCATAATGAATATATTGTTTACCTTGAGTCTTTTTTTTAAAAATTTCTCTTTGTGTGAGGTGTGAGAAAGTATCATCCTTTTCTTATTTTTTCATAAGGTTCTCACTCACCAACAACAAAAAGACCTTGAAGAATAAATCCCACCACCAAATCAATCATAACCAAATTCCACCTCTTCATCCATGGAACACATTTTTGAACCCACAGACTCCCCTCACTCTCTGGGAAGTCCTAATTGAGTAGTCCCAGGAGATGCAGATTTTTCCACTTTCCTAAACAACAATCATGCAGCCTTACAACACTACCTAATAACCATGTCTCATCAGATTTCAGTTTTGACCCCACCCATAGATTTGCCTTATGGCATGATTCTCCACCTCATGGTGAATACCTTCACTACCATGGGAACTACTCAAAACTTAGTTTCCCAAACATTATCATCAACTAATAATTTCCTCAAAACTAACCCACCAACCCAAAATAACACTACCCTTATACCTCTTACTAATCATTCCTTTGTAATAGGAGTGCCTAACCATAGCATTATATATCTTCCTCTAGTTACCTCCGATCCATAAAATAACTACACTTCCAAACCTTGTGGTGTCCATACCCTCCATGTTACCACCAATTAACACAAGAGTCACCACCCTTCCATCGGCCACTAACCCAACCACCACTCTGACCTAACACACAACCTTTAGCTATCTTCATAACCCATATGGGCATATGCCTGCTATCCAACCACCCACCTCTACTCAACCATTGACATCCACATACCAATATATATCTTCCACCCAACCTCCAAAGATCACATACCAATACATGGAGTCATCTCAACCATCTAATAGTTATTCACACATTACCCAACATCAACAAAATATATCATATAACTACACATCCCAACAACCTCATGAAGACTTCATGAAGTTGATCATGGACAAGATGACTACCCTTGAGTCATCCATCTCTAAAGCCCATAATATTTTATCTTATGATTAAATTTGAAATAAATCTATTCACCCTTCAATCCCCATTAGACTTGATCTAGCTCAATGGAAACTTCTAAAATTTACCAAGTTCAATAGTAAATAAGACTCTCAACAACATTTAAGAGCATTTAGGCATTTATGATGATTGCCCACGATGACGTTCTTTTCCATCATATCTTTTCTATGTCATTATCTAGACCAATGTTAGATTGGTATAGTGCCATACCCAAACACTCCATCCTCTCTTTCACCCAATTAGCCTAAAACTTCTTGGATAACTTTTCGATCAATATATCTAAGAAATTTTCCATTACCAACCTCTACTCCATTCGGTAATTTGAAGATAAATCTATTATCAATTTTGTGGCTCGTTAGAGGAGCCTAGTCAACCAAATTTCCTTTTCATTGCCTCAACTTGAGCTTATAGAGATCTTCACTCAGGCATGTACAAAATGTATTTTATCCACATTGCATGTCCAAAGCTTTCAGACCTTTGATGAAGATTTTACCATGGCTCGCAAACTAGAGAATAGAGCCATTGATGAAGGAAGGTTAAAGTTGAAGAACACGAACTAAACTGAGAAACCCAATGAGCCATTTTATTCCAAATCAAACAACCAAACCAATCCCAACACTAAAAACAAATCAACCTCCAACACCATTATCCTCAAAGCCGCACCACTACCATCTACCAACCAACAGATACCAAAGAACTAGACTTTTGACTCCTTTAATTATTCAAATTGAAACCAAAGGAACCAAACTTAGAATAATCATAAGCAATTAAATCCACTTGGGGAGCCCTATCCTTCTATTTTAGAAAAGTTACTAAAATCCAATATTATCTAACTTCCACCAATTAAACCACCCTAATAGTTTGACGCTTCTCACCCCATACTAGGTTGGTATAATGAGAATGAACATTGCACCTTTCATTGAGTCATAGGGCATGACATCAATAGGTGAAACACATTAAAAAACCTTGTCTAAACCTTCATTGACGAGGGGAGCTTATGTTAAATAATCCCAATGCACCATTGAACTAAGCCCTTGACATATTTTTCAAGCCTTTTCCTAATCATGCTCCTTCTACCCCTTATCATGATAATAAACCATAACCATCCCATGAGGCACATACTATTAATGTGGTTACTAATGAACCCATTGTTGAAGAAAACATTACCTCAACTACCTCTTTCCCCATCCCCCTAATAAAAGGGGAGAAACTATCTTCTATTCATTTGGACACCCAAACAAAGGAAGCCACCGTACCCACACCTCCATTAGAGGATACCACACCTACCTCTCCTTTCATAGAACCATCCACTCCCTATTTGGAAGCTATCTCATAAGAGAAGATAATTTCATCCACCCAACCTCTGATTTTGGAACCTTCTTTCAAAAACCAAGACAAAGGTAAAGGAACCATTCCTTCTCCTCCATCTAAGGGCTTAACCATATAAAATAAGACCTAAGTAACCAAACCCCCTTCAAAATTGGTAACCAAAACAACCAAAGAGGTAAAACCACCAAAAGGCCCAAAACCCTTAAGTTTAACTCCCTCAAAGTTTCCAACCATTTTGGGTCTTCATCCCTCTACCTTGAGCATGAATTCCATTATTTTTACCAAAACCCCACCACTTTATTGGTCACACCTTCATATTTTCTTTCTAAGACACCTCTCCTCACTACATTGATGATTCCTAAGTTACCTATTTTTCCATCCTCAGCCTCTAGATTGTCAACCATCTTTCTTAAACCAAAACCATCAAGCATACCACCTTACCTAAGACACCTATCACTAAACCCACATACAAACAACCTTATATCTCAACACCCAAAGAAAAAATTGTTAAATCTTTACCAGTTTTAGTTGAGTCTTATTTAACCATTCTACAAAGGTTATTACGACCCTTTTACTTGGCCTTACCACCCATAAAACCTTTTAACCCTTCACATCCTAAAACATAATGGTTCAATGATAATTTGATTTGAATATATCATAAGACACCTAACCATGACATTGGTAACTGTAAAGATCTCCAAACTCTTATCCATCAGCTTTATGATGAGGATGATCAATTAACATATGAACCTCCTATGCCACCCCTACTAACCTAAATAACAAACATACCTACCCAACACCTACCCACTCCTCCACCTTCACCTAAGAATAAAGGTGACTCAGACAACTCTACTACCTCAACATCTCCTATTATCCATGTAATCAATGTGGTCATAAGATCACAATATAAGGATAAAGGGAAGGCTAAGGTGTCCATTCCTTAGACTTATCCCTCCCCAAACTCCCAAGCCAATAATACCCAACCATATCCATCATTAAATAAACCCAAATTGTCTATGTTAGGTGCCTCCCTATCTAACCCTCCATACCCTAACCCATATGCAATATCCATCTAAAAAGTTATCCTCAAGCAACTTCATCAAACTCTAGAAAAAATGAGCTTGTATGAGTTAGTATCTACCTTTCCCCATCACCATCAAGAACTCATAAAATCCTTGAAATCCATTGAGGTCCAACCCAATGACCCTCAACCTCTAGCTACCTTTGTTGGTGCCCTTCAAACTTCCAAACTTGCCACCTTCAAAAATTCATAAATATCTTTTATTCATCTAGAGGATCCTGATCCCCCCTTTTCAATACAACATACATTAATCAAACCTACATAAAAAGGGTGATTATTGATGAAGGATTCAACATCAATATTATCTCCTCTCATGCCTATGACTAGCTGCACTTACCCATGAATATCATGTCTAAAATCATAATGGTCCTTCGTTCTTTCAATGATACCATAAATACTACCTTGGGCATAGTTGTCTTCCATATCTATGTAGGGCCCTGTAACATTACCAAAAAAATTTATGTTGTAGAAGGAGAATTCCAATATCATGTTTTACTCAGGTGCCCTTGGATTCATGTCATGATTTGCATCCCTTCCACCTTACATCAATGTGTCAAATCTGAGCATGAAGGGCAATTTGTGACTATCTAGGATGACCCTAGTCCTTTCACATCTTGCAATATGAAATGTCAGCCTAATGGTGTCCTTCTTCCTCCTTCATCCACCTCAAAACCATATGCTAATGACACAACCCCACCAACCAAAAACTATGACACTTCCACACCAAATGTTGATGAAACTTCTACTAGCTCATATATCTCGTCTTCCTAGATTCCTGTAGAGAACCCCATGGAAATCGCATTCCAATGTCTTTCTCTCAAAGAATATAGACTCTTAGCCTTGGATGCCTTCTCTACTCCCCAAGAATATGGGAATCTTAGACATGACCCTTCCTATGACCCTAACATTGGAACCATCATCCCTTTTGGGCTCCCTAACCATAAAAAAAGAATTAATTTATGGGGGACTTGATTGGCCACTTCGAGCCCATACAACTACTTCATCCATCCAACCATTTACCTCTAACTTTTTCTATCTTAGCAAATTAGATTTTTCTAAGTTGTATCTTCATAGATGTGCTTGGAAAGGATTTGGCCTTGGTCACTATGAACAAGAGCCTCATGGGTTACCCCATATCAAAACTTTACAACCTCATGAGTCATTTAGCCTTGGGTATGAACCACATGAAGAACCCACTAATTTACCCAAACCCATTGCCACCATGGAGGAAGATATCCCATCCTCACCAACTCAACCAGTTTCCTTGCTTGAACATCCTGGCACCATCCCCCCTAAATTTTTTTTCTAGTCAATACCATTAGTTTGGGCCCTCTCATCTACCCAAAGGGTGGCCTGACCAAAGTCCTTCCACTTGTACACCTTGAAATGGTAGAGAATGATTCTCCTACCATCAACACCATCCAACATGAAGATGATTATTCCATTCTTACCTACCTTAGTACATGGGATTCTTCTATCCACAAATTCATTCCTCTTGAGGCCTTGACCATGTTGAATGAATACACCATATATATCAACTTAGGCACTTTGGACAACCCCCATATTGTCAAATTGGGCCAATCACTAGATGTTGAGGAACTTTAGGACTTCTCCTCTTTCTTCTAATACTTCAAGATATAATTCACTTGGTATTATAGTGATATGCTCAAAATTGACCCCACCATTACTACCCATAACATAGTCGCTCATCATGATGCCAAGCTTGTTAAATAAATTTTTTTATGCATGCATCCTCACATATCCCTTCTCATTAAAGAAGAGCTTCAATGTTTCTATTTGTAAACTTTATTCAACCTATTGACTACCCCCAATAGGTCTCGAATATCATACCTATCACCAAAGTCACTGTGGGTCTACACATTTATGTGGAATTTCATGACCCTAACTTTGCCTACCCCAAGGATGAATTTCAACTACCTAGCATTGACCAACTTGTTGATCTTACAGTCGGCCATGTGATGTTATCTCTTATGGATGGGTTTTCATGTTATAAAATTAGATCTTGATTACTCCTAAAGATCAACACAAAACCACCTTTACCACCCCTTAGGGAAATTTTTTATATAGAGTCATGCCTTTTGGGTTAAAGAACGCTGGTGCAACCTATCAACATGCCATGACTTATATCTTCCATGATATAATCCATAAAATTGTAGAATATTATGTGGATGACCTTATTGATAAATTCAAACTTTGAAAAGATCACTTGACTATTCTTACAACCATATTTGAATG
Source organism: Torreya grandis (assembly GCA_037957365.1). Lineage (NCBI taxonomy): Eukaryota > Viridiplantae > Streptophyta > Pinopsida > Cupressales > Taxaceae > Torreya > Torreya grandis. The sequence goes on from JARHVA010000107.1 coordinate 3,253,467, forward strand.
CCTCATCCATTATCATTTTCACCTTAATCCCAAGAAATAAATTTTTGAGGTCCTTTCAAGAAAGATTCTTGGCTTTATCATCTCTCTTCATAGAATCAAAGTAGACCTTACTAACTTTAGAGAAATTTTGCACATGCCTCCTCCAACCAACTTTAAGCAGCTCCATAGCCTATAAGAGAAACTTCAATCTATTCACCATTTCATTTCCCAACTTTCAGACCGCTGCCAACCTTTCCATTACCTTCCGAAGAAGGATGTCTCTTTTAAATGGAATAATGATTGTCAAAAAACTTTGATTATCTCAAATAGTACCTTTTGTCACCACATATCCTCACCCCTCCTAAGGATGACCACCTCTTTTACCTATATATCTCTGCCATTGACCATTCCCTAGGGGCAATGTAGGCTCACCAAGATGAACAACACAAAGAGCAAGCCATATACTACATTAGCCGTACACTTGTAGAATATGAAACTTAGTATATACATACTGAGAAACTTTACTTAGCATTAACCTTCATGGCCACCAAACTCTAACACTACCTTCTTAACCATAAAACTTATGTCATAACTAATACCAACCCACTCAAGTACATGTACTCTAAACCATACCAAAATCAATGTATGGCTAAGTGGATCACGCTCCTCACTAAATTCAACCTTGAATTCCTATAGTAAAATTTGATTAAAGGGTAGGTCATTATTGACCAATTCACTAAAGCTATTTTTTCAAACAACCAACCACCTCCTCTTGCCTTTTTGGATGAGTCTATCATGACTCTTTTACAAGAGGATGGCATAACCTGCCAAATGAACATGTTCTTCGATGGCTCAAAGTGCCAACAAGGAGGGGGTGTCAAAGTTATTCTAATTCATCTCGATGGTGAACCCCTCCCTCTCTTGTTCAAAATTGACTTTGAATGCACCAATAATATGGCTAAGTATGAAGCCCTAGTGATTGGTCTTTAACATACTCTAATCTTGGGAATTAAGACAATCCATGTCTTTAGTGATTCCTAGTTTGTGGTCAACCAGGTCAATAGATCATATCAATTTAAGAATGATGTCTTGAAAAAATATAAACTTTTAGCTAACAAACTCTTAACATCATTTAAACATTACTTGGTCCATTCCCTTCCCTAATCTACCAATAAATTTGTGGATATAATGGCCTACCTGACTTCCTAGATCCCTTCTCAACCTTCCAATTAAAAAATATTTATCACCGCTCATCATTTTACCATACCCTCTTATAGCCAATCTGACCTCCCTACCATTTTTATTTTGGAGGAATCCCAATCCAACATTTGGTATGACCAAAATTTCAACTACCTCAACCTAAGCATCATTCCTTCCAACCTCTATAGGAATGCCTATAGAAACTTTGTTTGGAGTACATCTCATTACACCATACTAGGGTAAATCCTTTAAAAACATGGTTTTGATGGTCTCCTTATTCATTGCCTATGCAACCATGAAGATTTCCATGCCATCAAGGAAACACATGATGGGTTCTATGGAGGACACTTTAGTAGTCTAGTGGTTGCTAAATGTATCCTTAATTTTAGTTACTTTTGGCCCACCCTCAACCAAGATTGTTGTGATCATGCAAAAAAGTGTTTCAAATATCAACAACACACTAATTTGCATCACACACTAGCTAATGGCCTCCAAGTATCTAAGGAATTTTGGCCTTTCTCATAATAGGGGCTTGATCTCATTGGGGAAATCAACCCCATTCTTTGTAGTGGCATACCTCCATCATCATAGCCATTGAATACTTCACCAAGTGGGTAGAAGCTATCCTCTTATCTTGACCAAAGTGGATAAAATTGTTGACTTTATCAACCATCATATCATCTGCCGCTTTGGCTTTCCTCACAATATCATGATTGATAATGGAAAATCCTTCAAAAATAAGCATGTCCAAGGTTTATGTGATGCATTTGGCATTGATTTAAGCTTTTCCTTGCCTAACCAATCACAAAAAAATAGACAGGTGAAAGCCTCTAATAAAATCCTTAACAAAATACTAACCAAAGTTGTCAGTGCTTCAAGTTAGGATTGGCACTTGCACATCCCATTTACTTTATGTGCCTATCGTACTAGCATTCAAACCTCTATGGGTGCTACTCCATGATCATTATCTCTCAAAAACCACACCTTTTCATATCATTAACCTTCTTGTGTTAAATTTTTTCCCTCATAAAGGTAAATCTTTGAACCTAATTAGACATGTCCATGTCTAAAAATAATGCATCTAGATACCATTTAGATACCAAAATACTACTTGGGTCAATATCTTAAGCATTGTAGACTATTCCCTTGAAGGAAAACTACCAAAAAACAAATTAAAAATTACCAAATATAAGGTAGACTACTCCCTTGAAGGATAACTATCAAAAGAATTAAACAAATCAAATAAGCTTAGACCACTCCCTTGAAGGATGGCTAAGTTAAATTTGTAAAAAAAGATCAATTTCTTAGAATCTTCCCACATCAATCAACTTCCCACATACAATAACAAAGTAAAATCACAACAAAATCTAAAGCCACAATTGGCTCTCAAGCATCATAATAAGTTGTAATCCACAATCGGCTTTCACATGTAGACTTCTTGCATTGATCAGTGTACATCTAACATATGACATGGACTTGTCTATTACCATTCTTAGGCCACCTATAAAAGAGGCAAACTAATTCACATGAGGTTATCATATATATCACCCATTACCCTTCTCACCACTATCACCCATCTTCCCTTTAGACTATTTGTAAATCAAGGGATTTAGAGCTTACTTGACACCTTGTGATCAAGAAACCTTTTTTTATCAACTCATGATCACTCAAATGTAGTGTTTTAAGGGATTATACTCATTAAGCCAATCCCACTTTGGGTTTGTTTTCAATCTTTATAAAAAACAAAGCATCGTGCCCTATTCTTATCTTAATGTGGTTGGTTGATTTTTCATCATAAATTTTACCATCCAGTGTTGCAATAACCATAATCATTATTTTTACATTAAGAGAGATTACAACCATAACCATACAAATCATAACCATAACCATAAAATTCATAAGTATCTACATAACCTTAAGCATGATAACATTCAACTAGTGATATCCAACAAATTTTGTACATATTTACAACAAATTGTGCAATATTTTATTTAGGGTATGAGAAGTCGCATGACACATACTATCCACACTTCACCTAAGGCCTCTACATACATTATTTTCCTACCTAATCACTAGGTTGATTGTCTGATAACTCTAGATTTATGTTCAACCATCTTTCTACTTGATTGTTCCCTAAACTAACATCTATAACATTCCTTATCTTAGCAGTTGCTAAAAGGTGTACTCTATTCTCCTCTTCTACATTCATCTCCACAAAGAGAGAATAATATTCTACTCTAGGTCTTTCACCTTGTTCATTTGTCACAACCTTTTCATCCCTCTACTTTGGTTATTCTACTCACATAGGTACCATCGATTGTTGCTTCAGTGTACATCCCCTTAGACAGTGAGGGTTCCCTCCATAGATAGGTTGATGGTCATGTTCTCTAGCCCTACATCTTGTGTAGTGAAATTCTTTCCTTCTTCACTATTATAGAGGTAAGATTTTAGGCTCAAGCTTGGGATGTGGGTACCTTTCCTCTTGTTGTTGATCTAATAGTACTTCCATTATCACCATTGCATGTTGTAGTATCTAGTAGATTCATACATTCACCATATTGATTATTTTGGGTTACGGGGGTTGGTGATTATCTCCATCATTATTCTCATTTTTCACCATCATCAACCTTGTGTAATTGTCTACACTCTCTATAACCTACAAAACCAAATAACTTAATGATAGACATTCATCCTTATCATGATTATTTAAATAAAATACTTGACCATTCTTCCTTGTCGACATGATTCTCCATTCCACTGATGGGGAAGGTCATATGATGTCATTGATTCCCTTGAATAGTCTTTCCACTTGAAATGGTCATGCCTACTTTCCTTTTTGCATAGACATGTACCCCTCAGTCCACCTATCTATTTTGATAAAGTTATCATGCACTATCATGATTTCCCTTTGTCACCTTTATCATCCAATCCACATCTAATGTCTTTGATTTTTTTGCATCTTGTGATCTTTATGGGCCTGATCATTGTCACATTTACCTCAGTTGACATAAGTTGGCTTCCAGCTATGTATTTCTACAATGGTCATGCCTCCAAAACTACCATTATTGCTGATAATGACATCTTCTAAATCCTTACCACTATAAAAAATCTTCCATTAGAGGTAGGCTACCATGAATTCACAATAATACATTCACCTTCCTATCTCCTCTACCCTCCTATTACTCCCAACCCATTACCACAAGCTCTAAACATTAGGCCCCAACCATTGATAATGTTTGCTGAAACATGGCAATCTTTTCTATTGTGCCAGTTGAAAGTTCATCCATAACAGGGGAATAATTTCCTTCTCCAACTATATAACTAATCTCCTAGGCCACATAGATTATTTTTGGTTGGGTCCAACCTATTGGAACAAATAAGTCATTAGTTTTGGGGTATTGGGATAGATGATGTAGACATAGACAAATTTTTCCCAACATGGCTATGTTGTCCTGAGATAGGCATAGTGCATCCTCTATCACTCACCACATTGTTACGTTTCTACCATGTGGAATCTACTATACCTTCAAAGAAAATATTTTTAGATCATCACTTTTCTACTACCCATAAAACTTGGCTCATAACGATGATGAATTTTTTTCAAACTGACTATGTAGATCCTAATAGAAAACCTTCTTCTAAAATTTAGATCATAGCAATAATTTCTATCACTATGTTTGTACCTTTACACAATTTTAGGAGGTGAATCCTCCTTACAAAATTAGATCTTCTTTGGATTAGCTCCATTTAAGGTCATTTTTAGTGCTTAGTATTGTGTTCCCTTCTAATTTATCTTACCTTTCCCATCCGTATCTTTCATCCTACTAAATGTTGGATCATTATGGTAACTATTCACCAATCTACACCATTCACCTTCACCATCACCATCACCTTCACCAAAACCCAAAACCTCTATTTTATAAAACCTTCTCCATCAACCCAAACCAATCCATGTGGTCCATCAAATTGAGGCAACCAATTTGTGCACCATTTTCCTAACCCTAGTTTAACTACATTGGCTTGATGTCCATTGACTATGTAGGCACTGCTTGACTTCTAAAGTAAGTTGAACCATTAACAACTATATACCCTCCCCTTTTCCTCCTCATTAACTTATATTGCCAACAATTCCCTCTTTCTTAGGGCATCCTATGTCAGGGAAGCTTTGGATTCTTCCTAGCATCCTTATCTTTTAACATCATCTAATAATTCATCTTCATTTTTCCTCATTAGTGGGAGACCTACATTAGCCTAAGGTCTTTTTGGAATATGTAGGAAACATTCATTTACTGAGGTCATCTCACCCACATCCTTTACTTTATTTTCCCTTCTCACCTAATATATTTTCCTCCACTCCTCTACTTATCTCCTCACCACCTCCCTCCCTTCAACTTGTCAATCTATTTTAACCACTTTTCTAGCTTGTCAATCTCTTTTAACACAAATATTGACAACCTTCCTCATTGGCCCCTCTTATCTCCCATAAATCCACCATCTACTTTGCTTCATTGGCTTCCTCAACACCTTTCCTTGAAAATGCTTCATGCCTTGCTTATGCACCCACTATTTGCATTTTTTTACATCTTTCCACTTATTACCATCCTTGCCCCTTGTCTCCTTTGTTTTATTTTTCCATCCTCATAATTTACCCTTGTCCTTGGAAATTTGTCACACCCTCTTCATCACTCTCATTTACTCACCAATTCCACATCATACTATGCATCTTGTAATCTTTTTGTTTCTTTTGTTGCTGCACTTTTTATTTATGTGTACTACCATTCTATGTCATTTTGCCACTCTTCCTACTGTACCCATTTTCCATTCTTCTTGTTTTCTTTTTTTTCATCCTTTCATCCTTTTTGTCTTTTCTTTTTTTCTCCACAACTAGTTTCTAGCTAGGTATTTATCCTTTGAGAAGCCTTCCATAGTTCCTCCTTTTCTTCTTATCAATTCTTGCCTTTTGCCTTTCACATTCCCCTTTTCCTCTTTCCATCTTGGTACTCACTTGTATTTTGTATCTGTGTGAGTATCCATGATTTATATCCTTGATTCAATTCTTCCTTTTTATTCTTATCATCCCTGATCTTCATCTCATTCCCTTTCATTGTTTTCCACCATCCTCTCCCTTTTCTCTGTTTCATTTAATTTTTCTCATCTTGAGGACATTCCTTGTTCTTCATGACCTTTTTTTCTTCCTATATATCCATGCATAGCTCCTTACATCTTTCTCCAAATTCATATTTATATTTTTTCTTCACCTATCTCTTCATCCATCTCCTGGTCTACCTTCACCTCATCCCTTGTTAGATCCCCTTCATTTTCTCCCATATAACCAGAGTGTGGTCACCAATTGTACTACTTATACATACATATCCTTTTATAATTCCTCATGTCCTTCACACCCTTGATTTAATGAAAAGAATATGATTAAGTTCATTACTTCAAGTGCATCCATTTATTCCTTTAATGCCTTTGCATGTTGAGCCTGGATCCTCTTTTTTGTCCCTCTCTATCTACTCCCTTCACCCTACCTATTCCCTTTTTCCCTTTTAAACCCTCTACCCATTTTGAGCTTATATGATCACAATATATAGCATTAAACATTATAGCCTTTTATAGGAGTCACCTCTTCCACCAAACTATTTTCCTCCTCGGTCTCTTTAGAACATATTTCTCCCACCTTCCTTTTCAACTCCCCAATCTATTTGTCTTCATACATTCTTCTTCTCTTTTCCCTCTCAATTTTCCATTTATACCATTTATTTTCCTTCATATTTCAACTTGTTCCCTAATTTAATTTAATATTATTATTATTCACCTCTCTCCATATTACAAAACCCCTCAAAGTCTTTCTCTGAATTCCCTCAAAACTCAATGCTTACTTATTTTGGGCCCTACTAGCTCAAGGGTCAAGGGTTTGAATCTTCACCACTTCTCATTTACCCACTCTGCTACTTTGATTCCCTGAATCATTGAATAATACCATTCCATAGCCTATTAATGACATTGTTGTGGAGTGTGCACAATGTTAGGTTATTTGGATGGTGATGAAAGAAACTGTCAGGTCACCATTGCAATTTAAGTAGTGCCAAATTTTCTAAAGCCTGGTAATGCATATTTCTCCATTTTTTAATTTAAAATGGTGGTAGAAATTTCATGCTTGAATCTAATTATCCATGGCTATATATTCCTTTAACATAGTTGAAGTAATCATCTAATTATATCCTAGGTAATCTCATCCACCATTTCTACCCAACTAATCAGAAAACTATTTGATAGCCATCTTTATCACCTTTTAAACCTTCCCTTTCTCCAACATCCTTCAACTAGACCTAAATACATGATACATAAAATTGGTTAAACCAAGTTAATCAACACTCCCCACCTTAGAAGAACTACATTAGGCCTAAATTTCATTTTGGACATTATGTCCATGGAACTATGTAGGAAACATCCACTTTCGTAGTGCATATGGAGTTTTCTCAGCCACCCCATTCCAACCAACTAACCCCCTTGCCCACATCCACCTTGATGTTGGATATTTTTGACTTGACCTCTTTGCATGCTTTGTGATAACCTTGCCTTGGTCCTTTTGACTACATCAACTACGCCTGCCATGCTATATTTTTTACATCCTACCTCATGTGTAACTAGATCATTTGTATTGTTCTTCAGGAGCACTTCCTACCCTAGATAATTGTGAACAACACCAACCTTGTCTAGATGACTCAATAGGCTTAATCATATCAACTATGACTGATGTTGTGGATTGATTACCCTATCATTTATCCATCTAGAACCTGCCCTTATTTTTATCAACATTGGTAGCTTTAGTCTTTACACAATCTTGACTATCGTACTTAGTCACATTTTGTGAACCCACTGGCATTTCACATGCCTAGCTACCTTGTGGTACCACTTAGTGCCTCCCCACCAACTGCTTATCAAACTTTCACCCATTTTGGTCTTTCCTCATTGACTCTTAGTTTGAGGGGGAACACATCCTACCATACTTGGGGAACCTTGACCTTTAACCAATCGATTCATTTTTGTTTTGTAGCTTGTTAATTCAAAGATGCATAATAACAAGGGGAAAAATATAGACACTAAAAAACTACACACTTATAGTTTTTGATGACTAAATTCCTTAGGACCCCTTAAAGACCCCATAAACCTTCTTAACCCTTAACCAACCCATCTTAACCCAACCAAATCACTATTCTCCTATTCACATAGTACTATTAAAAAATATTATTTAAAAGTACTATTCACTATGGGACCCACTATCACTATTCATGATGACATGGTAAGTGACATGGCATGTGACATGGAAGGTGATTTGGGAGGTGATATGGCAAGTGACATGGCTTGAAAGTGAGGTGGCTTGATGTAGGACATCATACCCCACCTGGGACCCTTTTCCAAGGTGCTTAATGACCTCATTTAAACATCACAAGGGCACCCCCTTGAAGTATAGTGAATTTACCCTTAAGGGTCCATCATTCAACATGTATTTTAGCATACCCACCTCTTCAGTGCTTTGGAAAAGGCAAAGGGAACTATATCCACCCATTTTTGAATTTCCAACCCAAATGGGAGACCCATGATCAAGGTAGGAATCCCACCATGCTCATCTTTTGACTCATTCATGTACCCACATGGAAAATGGTGCCACATTTTATGGTGAATCTATTTAAGTGCTTGGATTGGAGACAAGAAAAGGTGGTGAAAAGTCTTTTAGCCTCATTTAAGTCCATGTGCATGATTCCCATTCAAAATTGGACTCATGTGCAAGGTGAGAGACACACCAACCCAAATAGAAGACCCATGATTAAGGTGAAAATACCACCACCCT